>OX101785.1:21369373-21478504 GCA_944452715.1 Ophion slaviceki | reverse complement strand
GCCCCCAAGACCCGTTAGACTCAGGATTTTTAATTTGTTAGTAACAATAACAACCGGTATCCATTTCATGATCAATTTGTCTTAATGGAACGTTGAATTGTCCATTTTTCACGTTTGTCGGAATCGTATCAAGAAGTGGCAAACGTATACTGCATTCCCACCGGTGCGACAATTTCGGAGTATTTTGATTCGTTCCACATACCGTCCAATCAAAGTAATTTGCTATTACAGAAAAAACAATTGTGATCAAATTCATGCTCACGGGATTGGAATAAACGTATTCTTTTTTCACCTTCCGTCCGATCGATTTTGACGTATGCGCGATTATCGGGTTATGCCTAGTTGTATCAGTCGAAAATAGCACATGGTTTGGATTTTTTAATTAGAAAATCATGATGATAAATTGCTCCAAATTGGGGTAGTTAAAAAGGTATCATCTGAAGAACACTCTTTAATTTCTTTATGTACAAATATTTAATTACAATCTAATAATATTATAATTAAATAGAATATTAAACAATAATTGAATAATAATTAAATATTATAATACTTATAAATTATTATAATATTTCATTATAATCATTTATAATTTAATTATAAATTATTAAGTGAACAATGCTCTTTTGGACCAGGTTATCCAATGTCAAAAACTCAAACAGATTTTATTAGTATATTAGTTCAGTCCATGATTAATCGAAGGAATTTCCGAAATATGAAATTGAAAAAAGTCGCGTGTTCAAGGTGAGTCTTGATTTTTACAAAAAAATAGCATTTTTCGCTCGTCAAATCAAAAGTATACATTGCAAAAAAAATCATTCGAGCAAATACTATATTCTTACATATAGAAAAACCCCTAAAAACGGCAGAAAGATCGATGCAGTCCCTTTTCCGATATTTTGCTCACCGACTTTGAAAACGTACTTTCGAGAGAAAAAAAGCGTTTGAAGTTTCGAACGACGCTCCTAACGTTCCGACGGCCGTCAACAAAACAGCCTATAAATCTGTCAATATCAATCCGATCACGTGGAAGTTCCCAGTGAATATTGATAAGACGATGTACTATGTATAGAGCGTCAAAATATATTGGTTTTGGAAAAAGTGATTTTTCGACTTTTATAACTAGCCATAAGCCCCGTAAAGCGAAACGTTTCGACGATTTATCAGCATCGACTGTACGAGTCGATATCAGCGCGTTATCGCGCCAAAAGTTTTGCTTCTCGTATATTCGAGGCTCTCTCCAGTGCCCGCGGAGAGGCTGCGCATATGCATATACACGGTGCTGTACACAGACGAATGATGAGAGGGTCGACTCTAATAACCCGGAGAGCGTTTATCTTAAGATTGAGCATTAGGATTCGGAGCTGGTGAGCGCGGGTGTTCTCTCTCTCTCTCTCTCTCTCTCTCTCTCTCTCTCTCTCTCTCTCTCTCTCTCCCTCTCTCCCACCCTCTGCCTCTCTATCTAGTCCTATCCACCTTGGTGGGCGAAGATAAGGGGTAATTTCTGAGCGCATGAAGAGAGGTGGGAGGTGGATAAGGGGGGTCAGAGCTGCCCGTAGCTCATCTCCGTTGGGTCTCGGGACGCTCCCCGAGCCACCCCTCTGTAGCCTCGTTGGCCAGTACAGACATTGCGCCCTCTACGGGGCCGTTATACAGCGACCCCTCTTAGTGAGCGTCGAAAGTCTCGCTTCCACGATCTTAGATCTCCCTCGCATCCGGGGGTCTCGATGGATCGCTCGAGTATATTATACATATATGCGAAAACGTATGTATATATATGTATATCTATATGCGTGTGTGTGTGTGTGTGTGCAGAGAAACAGTTGCACTAGTGTGAATTTCCACCCTGGACCGAACGCTCCGAACCTCATGCAAATTAGACGGTATACTACTCCTGAATCTCGACAAAGTCCAGCAAACATATATATGTGTATGTGTGTGTGTGTATGTGCGCGTGTGTGCACGTGCGTATACAGACGCAATTCTATAATTAAATTGGTACATCCGATAGAGCGCGTGTGTTGGCCTAACTATCGAATGGAAGACGTTAGACGAGCACACAGCGAAGGTGTGCACACCCTTAGTTGGGATACATACAGCTCTTGGAATAATCATTATTCAATCAAATATTCCGATGGTTTCAGGCAACGAAATGTCCCTAAACTTCCGTTGGTTCAGTTTCTGCCTCCAATCATCATGTATGCACACAATATACATATATGCATATATATATATATATATATGTGTGTGTGTGTGTGTGTGTGTGTGTGTGTGTGTGTGTGTGTGTGTGTGTGTGTGTGTGTGTGTGTGTGTGTGTGTGTGTGTGTGTGTGTGTGTGTGTGTGTGTGTGTGTGTGTGTGTGTGTGTGTGTGTGTGTGTGTGTGTGTGTGTGTGTGTGTGTGTGTGTGTGTGTGTGTGTGTGTGTGTGTGTGTGTGTGTGTGTGTGTGTGTGTGTGTGTGTGTGTATTCGATACTTACAGTAGATCAAACGCAAGATGGAAAAAAATTGGCTGACCGATATTTACTCCCATTTGGGAAAAGCATCCAAGCATTTCGATCTTGAATCTCGCGTTACTGGAATTACCAATTGGCGGACATTGAATCAAGTGAATCGCATTCGTAGATGGGGTTCGATGATTCTCTTTTCGCTTATGTGGTACCGTGTCACGAGTAAATGGAGACAAAAACTGTTAAGAGTTAGTGTGTAAACCTTAGCCCTGAGGCAGGAAGTGCATGTGGGGTTTGATTCACCCCGGTGGTTTCTTACCCGATGTAACGATGTCAGCAAAAGTGTCGATCCACTTTTTGTAGCTTGAATCTTAAGGCAGTAGTCTGGTCCAGAGCAAGATTTTTGACGTCATTTTTGGGTTGGAATAACTTTTAAACCGTTGAAGTTGTCTTGATGAAATTTTTTATATGTATTTATTGTTTCTTTGAGAATGTATCGACATTAACAAAAAAATTATTTTAAATATTTTCATGTAGTTTTTTTATTTTTTTACAACATGGTTTTTACAACCCAAAAACCGCCTCAATTGGCGCCCTCTCTGGTGATGTTGTATGCATCTGAAAAAAAAATATATATATATATTCTCAATCTGTATGAGTACTCTGAGCACTGGTAGCATAATTAGTACTTAAAAAAATGTTGTTACAAAATGGCGGCCTGTTAAATTTTGATTAACGATATTTCATACATTTTCGGGTATTCGACGAGTTATAAAATGTGGGCAACAATATTGTTCGACTCAATTCTGCTACCAGTCCTCAGAAAGAGGCTACCGAAAGTATGTGCAAAATTTGAGCTCGATCGGTCAATTAGTTATCGAGATATCGTGGCCGCCGATTTGAAAAACATAGTTCTGAGATAAACGCGTTCAAAGCTGCTTCCCGACCGCGCTACCTGAGCGCGCGGCTTGCTTATAATTTCTATTACTTTGCTCATTTTTGACATATCAGTGAACGGTTTCCACGAGCGTATTAAGAAAGGTCTAAGGAATAATAAAATGAAGAAAAAAATCGATTTTGTCAAATTTCTAGACCAGACTACTGCCTTAAGCTTTAGGGCTAGTCCAGCGAAGCTTGGAAGAAAATGAATTGAGGGCGACTACACTGCAAAAACAAATATGTCGTTTTTATACACTCTGGTTGGGTAAATGGCTGTAGTCCCTTTTTACACGTTTTAAGGGGTGCCCCCACTTGCGATTTTGAAAAAATCGATTTATTTTATTGCATTTTTTTGAAGTATAAGTATCCGGGCCCATACTTCTGTATGGGCCCGGAATAGATGACTATTACCCGGAATAGAGGAATAGATAAGTTTACAAAAAAAAATATTTTCTTCGTGTAAACTGAAATTGAAACTTTAAACGCGTTTTTCTCAAAATGGCATTTCTGAAGTCGGTGACCAAGATTACTCGAACACTAATGAACCGATCTTCTTGAAAATTTACAGGCTTATTTAATGCATAAAAATGTAGTCTTTAATCGTTCGATTTTTTTTTCGAAAAAAATGGCCGTTTTATAGCCAAAAAACGGCCGTTTTTTTTTCGTTACAATCGAACCATTAACTTTGACTGTCCGCCATTTTGTGAAAAATGAATATTTTTTAAAATCCTTCGATTAAAGACTAGTTTATACTTATATTTGACTAAATCCATCCGCATTTTTTTTCAGATGATCCACTTCGCCGCAATGTTGGTCACCGCAAACCGTGTATATAAAAACATTATTTCATTGACGGCCATTTGCCACTAAACAATGTAATATTTTTCAATAAAAAAATTACTGAAAGTTCTTCAAGATGTGTTCTTTAAGATGGTATATTGCCCGTGAAAAACGACGCAACCAACCCAACCTCGAGCCAGCGTCACGCCAATCACATTCTACCATTGGCCGATGACCGGCAGCACTACCGGCTTAGTGTTGCGCCACGGTAGGAGTGATCTCTTTGGCCCAACGCTGGCATGTACGGTTGGCCAATAGTAGGCTCACCGGAAATCCTAACAGTTGGCCGGGTATTGGCCCAACATTGGGCCCGTGAAAAACGACGCAACCGACCCAACCTCGAGCCAGCGTCACGCCAATCACATTCTACTATTGGCCGATGAACGGCAGCACTACCGGTTCAGTGTTGCGCCACGGTAGGAGTGATCTCTCCGGCCCAACGCTGGGATGTACGGTTGGCCAATAGTAGGCTTACCAGAAATCCTAACAGTTGGCCGGGTATTGACCCAATTTTGGGCTAAAGAGATCACGATCATTGGCTGACGGTTGGCGTAATCACCGGCCCATAGTAGGGCTAAGGTCGGCTTCATATTTTTGGCGCAATATTCGCGCTAGTGTTGGCCCAGTGTACGGCTGTCAAAACAACCCAATGCATGGCCAACAATCGATCAGATTCACAAGTTTCTGTGCTCGATGATTGCTCATCGAAAGAATTATTAGATTCACTAACATTGTTATGCACAATCACTTGTTCGTGGAATGTTTCCAAACTTGTTTCACTATCTACTTGTCTTTTTGTTTTGTTGCCTCTGATCCTAACCTGCTGTAAAGAGTCTTCTAATTTTTGTCGTCATTTTAACACTAGACGTTTCTTAATACTATCATAACAACTCGGCATTTTTTAATACACCACAAAACTTCAGTATAAATCAATTTTATTTTTAATAAAGTGAATTTCAGATAACAGTCATTATGAGCCATACTAAAAATGCCATGCTAAAAATAAGCATTGGCAAAACCACGATTGGCTCAGACTCAGGGCCTGCGCTCGCCCCGACAATTGGCCGACGGTCATTAATTAGTACTGGCCCAGCGTTGGCTCTTCGATGGTGTGCCGAGCTTGCATTCGAGACTGGCAAACCCATGATCAACCGATTGGCCCATGTTCGGGGCCAACACTGGGACCCAATAGTTGGCTGACAGTTGGTAATCGATATTTGGCCCAAGGTTGGGTGTGCGTTGGGTTGCCATGCTTCAAATGAGCACTGGCAGAATCATGGCCAAATCATTGGCCCGTATAAAGGACCAACACTGGGTATTAGTGGTTGGTGCTGAATATCGTACCAAGCGTCGGCCGTATCTTAAGCGCCGGCAAATTTTTCACGGGTGATCGATTAAAAAAGTTTTGTAGTTTTCTTTTAAAAAATTCATGAAAAAAGCCTTTTTTGCGCTACAAGTGGGGGTAACGCCTTACGTGTGTGAAAAATAACGGTGTAAAAATAACACGGATAGGTGCGTTCAAACACACTTACGTGTGTTATTTTCTTACACACGTTAAAACGTGTAAAAAGTGTCTACAGCTATTTACACACTCAAAGTGTGTAAAAACCACACACTAATTTTTGCAATACTGTATATACATGGGATGCGTCGGAATAATAAATTGAATAAAAAAAAGCTTTTTATTATCAAAATATATGCGTTTATTGAACTGAACTCAACAGTACTTATATATTACTCTGTAGTGTTATCGATGGGGACAGCTACGGAAGTGTGTAATAATTGAATGCGTAAAAATTGCACACTCACGTGTGCAATTGTAACTCATTGCGTGTTGGCAAATGCATAAGTGTGTGGAATCGACACGGCAACGCGTGTCTAGCCTTTATGTTGTGTTACTTCTACATACTTTGAACACACGTCAAACACGCCTAGTTTTCGCAGTGTAGCAGTCTGGAGCTAGGAATAAAAGAAAATTTCGACGATTTTTTATGGGTGCCCAGTTGATAGAATGAAAATTCCTTTTAGTGGCCTTTATTCTACATATGTTCAGGTAGCTTTACACTTTTTTACAAGATTTTGTAACAAAGTGGCGGCGCTAAAGCTGGATGAAGCGAGTCACCCTTGTCCGACAAAAATTCTCCTCCAATTTCTCACCTAAAACGAAAAATTGAAAATAATTCAAGTTCCAGATAAGGTTTGCCTTCGATGTACGTCGAGAAATCGGAAAATGTCGAATGTTGATGAGGTGGTGCTTGTTGGAAAAAAAAATATATTGTTTTCGGTAAAGAGTTTTCAACACATCGAAAATGGTCTATGTTCTTCAATTAAAAATTCAAAAATTCCAAATTGGCGGTCGTAGGACATTATCAGACTGGCTCCTAGCTCGAAGTTTCCATCCACGAGACCTTTCCACGATTTACCAGTGCGTGCATTATAAATGCTTTAACTACAAAAGGCTGGAACGGGTCTTGACCGTGCGTGTTCAAATTGTCGAAAAAAATCATCTTGTTCGCCAATCACTCGCGGCAGTTTCGGGGAAAAATATATAGCGATTGGATGCAAATTAAATTGATCGAGCGTCAAGCTTATTGTCTCATCGTGGAAGACATATAGCGCTGAATCCTGCAAAACAAGATTAAGGGGTTAGACCACTTTGGAGGCCGAAAAAATAGGCGTCATGGGGATTTTTTTTTAGAAAAACTACAAAATATATCGAGATTACAAAAAGGGTGTTTATCTTGCATATCAGTGACTGTATACAATAATTTTGTTGAAGCGATTTTTCACTTTTCAAAAATTTGCCTAAAACGTCGTCAGATAATTGTTAATATCAAATGAACTATGCAATATAAAAAAAAATCCTTCGTACTTCTATAGACAATGTATTTTTCAAGATATATTCAAGATTTCAAGTGAATCGGTTGAAAATTGTCTGAGTTATGTTTCCGGCCAACTTGAAAAATGCAGTTTTGAGATAAACGCTGCACAGCCGCCATTTTGAAATTAATCGCTTAAAAAAAATTATTGTATACAGTCACTGATATCTATGATAAACACCCGTTTTTGTAATCTCGATTTATTTTGCAGTTTTTCTGAAAAAAAAATCCCCAAAAAGCCTATTTTTCGGCCTCTAGAGTGGCCTAAGGCCGTAATATACGAAAATAAGCGAGCTCTGTATTTATTTTCGTAAGTTTGGAATCATTGTGGATTAAGACTACTGTGTTGCTCACTCCAGAATTTTAATTCTACTACGCCTGTAAGTACCAAGCACATTATACGTGCCTTACGTGATAATAGACCACGTTCTCTTACTGCGTCTACACATCGAATCTTCGTAAGGAGTCACGCGAGAGAAACTTCTCGCGAATTATCCGTGGGTGCAAAAAGTTTGTTAATCGTTTCCGAGAACGTGGCGCTTCGTCGTCTGCACGATATGGCTCGCAGTACATTCTCTTGTACGTATAGAATTTCATATACATTGTGTGTATATTAGGGTGGCACAAATTTGGGCTCTATTTTTTTCCTTTTTCTCACCATCCAATCTTTTAAAAAAAACATTGTCGCGAAAGCTGCGAGCGGTCAAAAAATATTTAGAGGCCGCTCAAGCCTCCCAAAAGTTCAAATTTTCATTAAAAAATCGGTTTTTTTTCGTCCACTTCTTACCCATGAATGTTACGCTTTATAATTTTTAAATTAGCCTCGCGAAAGCTGTAGCCGGCTAATGAATATTTAGTGGTCGCTCAAGAGCTTCGAAGTTTCCAATTTTCCGCCAAAAAATAAATCTCGCAAGCACTAAAATTGGGCGCAAATGTAGTAGATTTAGACATTTTTACATTTTCTTTGAAAAGTCGCGGCCACGAAAATTCTGCTAGTGACATTTTCCTAAGTTTCATCGTTGATATTTTCTTCAAACATCCAGGAACCCCCTGTTTTGATTGTCGTTACCGAATCTGTAGAATTTTTTACAGGCGTTGAGCAATTTATATCAGAAATGTAGAGTTGTTTGGTGTATAATTTATTTGATAGGAATGTGGCCTGCGTGTCATCTCCATAGAGTGCCATATAAATGAGACGATTTTTGGAGTCGTAATTTTTCGTTAAAAGTTCGGTAACTTGGCTTGAAATTTTACCGGTATACTGAGATGTATTTCTACTTGAATATAGACGATAATCAGTTAATTGTCAAATATTCGGGTTCGTTAAATTCATTTTTTTCGTCAATTTGTGAAAAAAGTCGAAAAAAAATTGGTTTTTTCATTTTGATGATGATTACACGATGTTCAGGAACAATGCACTTGTTCCTTCAATTATTTTGTAAAACTTTGATCAATCGGTACGGAAAAACGGTTCGATGGATCGATTTGAAAATTCACAGGGCTATTGGTACAGGTACAGGTACATTAAGCTGTAAACAAACCTGGCAACATTAGTCTTTCTATCAATATTTACAAAGTAGTGGCAGATTTACTGAAAAACCATAAAAAGTCATTTTTTGTACTTTTTTTCAAATTATTGTTAAGGGTGAAAGAAAATTGATCTCATAAATCAATGAAAGGGTCGTGTAGGAAATGTATTCAAATTTTCACAGCTGCCCTTCAATTGAATGTGCGATCATTGGTTGCTGAAACATCGATTATCGAAGACAAAAGGATCCTTTATCATTCAATTTCGGATATCTCTGCAGTACAATTACGTACAGAGACCAAAAAAAACAATTTGAAGCTGAATAAACAACCCAACTGACATATGCATTGATTTAACTGAAAAAAATGTCTCCAGCCCGTGGATCCTTAAATAAAAACAAAAAATGTAGAAAATATTTTTCTCACGCTATTTTTTATGATTACTCGATAACCGTAGCTCACAATTTTTTTTAACTCAAAGATCTCAAAACTTCAAACTTGTAGCTTTAAAATGCTTTCTTTTTATCTCAATACGACCATTTTTTACACAGGCACAGCGCTTCAAAAAACACTTTAAAAATTTAATAAATTTTCTGTACCTTTAATTTTTAGGAGTAGTGTATATGTGGTATTCCACGTGAATCCGCTGGACTTTTTCCCTGAAGCCCGCCAATTCGATTAATTTTTTTATCTGATTCCATTGACTCTAAAATATACTCTGATTTTTTTTCCATTTTTCGAACCAACCCTTAGTAATAAAAAGAATTCTCCGAACAAAAACGCCCCGATTTAAAAATCGGAAAAAAATTCCCAAAAAATACGGGATCATATGTAAAAATGTTCAAGCTATCACCAGCAGTGAAAGTATAATTTTTTCTGTGCTTTCTGAGCGATTAACGTTAAAGAAAATCCGAAAAATTCAAGAACCGCTTACTTGGGGAGGATACGTGAATATTTTGATACCCACAATGAATTTTTTTGACCATTTTTGAATAACCAAATCACAATCATGGGCCTTGAACAGTTCGCAGTCAATTTTTCGGATTTTTTTACGTTAATCGCTCAGAAAGCACAGAAAAAATCATACTTCTACTGAGGGTGATAACTTGAATTTTTTTACATATAATCACGCATTTTTCGGAATTTTTTCAGATTTCTAAATCGGGGCGTATTATCGGAGAAATTTTTTTTGGACTAAGGGTTGTTTCGAAAACGGTAAAAAAATCAGGGTATCTTTTAGAGTCAATGGAATCAGATAAAAAATAAATAAATCGAACTGGCGGGGGTCAGGGAAAAAGTCTACCGGATTTACGTGGAATACCTCATATATATTGATACACACACGCAAATATATATATATATATATATATATATATATATATATATATATATATATATATATATATATCAGGTTGATAAAAAAGTTTTGTCGCAATAATTTCAATATAATTTATTTATTTATATATCTTATACAAAACATTTCTAATCAACAATATATTCGCCATCGGTTTCTATGACACTCGACCATCTAGTTGGCAACTCATTTATTCCCTTTGCCCAAAACTGCGGCGGCTGGAACTCAAAGAAATTTGAAATATCCCTTCTGAGATCGTCGACGTTTTCGAAAGTTTTGTTTCTCAAATATGCCTTCAAATGTCTGAACAAATGGTAGTCAGATGGCGCGATGTCGGGAGAGTATGGTGGATGAGGAACGGTATTCCAGTGAAGCTCAGTGATTGTTTTGTGGGTTTCCTTTGCGACATGGGGTCTCGCGTTGTCGTGGAGAAGGTGCACAGTCGCGCGTCTTGGCCGTTTTTTTCTTAGAGCTTTTGCCAATTCCTGGAGATTTTCGATGTATTGTGTAGAGGAGATCGTCTTACCTACAGGGAGAAAATTGTGAAACAGCATTCCCTTTGCGTCCCAGAAACAGCACAACAAAACCTTTTGTGAGTGACGATCAGATTTCGGTTGGTGTGGCGGTTTTTCTCCGATAGGAAGCCCGTAGGCTAAACGCGTTCTGTTATCATACAAGACCCAGCTTTCATCTCCCGTCACAAAATCTTCTAAAAACTCCTTGCGACGGTGGCGAAGCAGGAGAGACTGGCAGATGGTCACGCGACAGTTCTTATTGTCGTCGGTGAGACGGTGTGGTATCCATTGAGCTAGAACCTTCCTGTATCCCAAGTTGTGTAAGTGATTGACTATTGACGGTTGGGTGGAGCCAAGTTCTCTTGCTAGCTCGTGCGTACTTGCTTCCGGTTTTTCTTTGATGCAGCGGAGTAATGCTTCATCATCGATGGTCGACGGTCGTCCGGAACGTTCCTTATCTTCAAGGCTTGTGTCTCCAGATTTAAAACGATTGAACCAACGCTGGACTGTTCGATGAGAAACTACGTTCTCGCTGAATGCATCCTGTATATTTTTAGCAGTTGTGCTTGCGTTCGTGCCGCGCCGCCACTCGTAAAAAATGATCGCTCGAAGTTGCTCCTGCGAGATCGAAGCCATTTCTGTCCACTAGAACGCGCGCTCGCCCTTTTATACCCTGTCACGCGGAAGAGTAGAAAACATTCTAGAATATTCTCGACATAGCTCGATGTCATATTGCGTCAATACGTAAAAAGACATTTTTAAAATTTTTGCGACCAAACTTTTTTATCAACCTGATATGTATATATATTGATTATGTTATCGCTACAACCATTAATGCTGTGGATCATTCCGTATTTCTCCACAATGAGACTGTGAAACTCACTTACAGATGCTTACTTTCAATTGGACCAAATACTAAATGATGAATTTGGTATTGACGTCAGATTAATTTTTACGAATTTTATTATTCCAAGCAACTTTTGTTAGAAACCTTTTTTGATTGGGCTATTAATTATCAAGATACGGCGATTTTTAAGTTTGTAACCCCTGTTTTTAAGGTTGGGGCGAGTTGAGGGGCAACATTTTATTCGGGTTACTTTCAGTATGCAACCATCTACCTTCAGTCAATAATTCATATTCTACGCTAAAACGTGCTGGGTTTTCGTCTCTTTTACTGGACTATAATTTCTTTACCGTTCTTATCGCGCTTTGCCCTTTTTTCATCTCACCATCGTTCCTTTTTTCCATGTTTAGTCGTTCTTTCAATGGAGCCTGCTGTTATCTTATAATCTCTTTTCCCTTCCCGCCTGTGTTCGTCTCGTCGCCGATATCTCCGCGGTCCCGTTGTTACTTATGTGACCAGCCCCCTTCTTTCAAACGCCATTCTAACCTCACATGTTTATGCGTGTACTTATTTTTTTATCATGCGGTTGAAAAATAATCATTTTTTTGTATACTGCATATCGCGGGTCATTGTGGAAGTTCGAAAAGCTGCAATAAAAATCTATTTCACAGTAACGGATTTGTTCAATTCTTGTATAATCAGGCAGATAACTCAAATGTTATCGCGAAGTGTCACGAGATTCCGCTGATAACGAAACCCCCGGTAGCTTTTCGGAACCTTCCGCAAAAACGGTTGGAACGAGGAATTTGGAATTTTCACAGTTGACGTTTAGTTGCTAGAGGAAGGAGCTTCTCCTCTACGATATTTGTGATGTTGCCAAAAAGATTGTGTAGCTTCACTTACAGCACAAAACTGTATTCGAAAGAGGCTAGGAAATGATTATTCCGTTGAGCTGATCACAAATTGAAGTAGCTCCTGGTCACGCTGGAACCTTTTGATAGTCGAACCATTGAGTTCCGTAAATAAACAGCTCGAAAAAGTTCCGAAAGATACCGTATAGGTGATTGCTGGTAATTTCGGTATAAATGTACTTCTCACAACGAACATCACTTGAGTCCGCCTTCGATTTTGTTGAAACACGTGATAACGCATTGAAAACAATTAGACACGTATTTTTCTTTACCGGCGGAAAAACGGTTTAAGGGGTTACCCCCACTTGCGATTTTGAAAAAATCGTTTTTTTATTGCATTTTTTTGAAGTGCAATTTGAAGTCCAGTTTTTTTATGCCCGAAATAGATGACTCTATGTAAGTTTACAAAAAAAAATATTTTCTTCGTGTAAACTGAAATTGAAACTTTAAACGCGTTTTTCTCAAAATGGCATTTCTGAAGTCGATGACCAAGATTACTCGAACACTAATGAACCGATCTTCTGGAAATTTTGCAGGCTTATTTAATACATAAAAATGTAGTCTTTAATCCTTCGATTTTTTTTTCGAAAAAAAAATGGCCGTTTTATAGCCAAAAAACGGCCTTTTTTCGTTAAAATCGAACCATTAACTTTAACTGTCCGCCATTTTGTGAAAAATTAATATTTTTTAAAATCCTTCGATTAAAGACTAGTTTATACTTATATTTGACTAAATCCATCCGCATTTTTTTTTCAGATGATCCACTTCGCCGCAATGTTGGTCACCGCAAACCGTGTATATAAAAACATTATTTCATTGACGGCCATTTGCCACTAAACAATGTAATGTTTTTCAATAAAAAAATTACTGAAAGTTCTTCAAGATGTGTTCTTTGAGATGGTATATTGATCGATTAAAAAAGTTTTGTAGTTTTCTTTTAAAAAAATCATGAAAAAGGCCTTTTTTGCGCTACAAGTGGGGGTAACGCCTTAAGGGAGGAAAGCACCCCTCAAAGGCAGGCGTGTTCAGGGATGATTTAGCAGTTTTACCCAAAAGCAGTCCACCCATCTGAATTAATCAAAAACCAAAATTCGGGGCCGCGTTGAAATTCCGAACTTTGAATGATCAGAACGCTCAAAACTCCGAAAATATACTACCCCGAAAGAATTTAATACGAAAGACCAAAACTCCGAAAATGTTAACACCGTCAAAATAATTCGGCTATGGAACTTTTAAAAGTTTCAAAATTTTCAGTAAATCGACGAATTATTTTAAGAATTTTTTTTTACTAAGAAGTGATTTTACGTCAATTTTGAAATTTGTCTAGACAATGTTATACGTTCCACATAATTTACAATCAACTGTGTAGACTTTCGCTGGCATAATCTTGACGAACCTTGTAATTTCGGAACATTAATTAAAATTAGGAATTTTAAACCGTCGGCGCATTCAAAGTTCGGAATTTCAACCCGGCCCTCATGTCAAGATCATGCCAGCGAAAGTGTACACTGTAAATGTGTAGACTTTCGCTGTAAATGATGTAAATGATGTAGCTGATTCGCTGTAAATGACTGTGAATGATGTAGAACGTATAACATTGTAAATGATTTAAATGATGTAAATGATTCGCTGTAAATGACTGTAAATGATGTAGAACGTATAACATTGCCTAGACAAATTTCAAAATTGGCACAAAATCACTTCTCAATCAAATAATAATTCTTGAAATAATTCGTCGATTTATTGAAAATGTCGAAACTTTTAAAACTTCCATAGCCGAATTATTTGGACGGTGTTAAAATGTTCGGAGTTTTGGTCTTTCGTGTAAAATTTATTCGGATTTGTTATCTTTCGGGGTACTGTCCTTTCGGAGTTTTGAGCGTTCTGACCATTCAAAGTTCGGAATTTCAAGCCGGACCCATTTTGAATTTCGGAACATTGAAATTCGCAATTTTAAACCGTCGGAGCATTCAAAGTTTGGAATTTCAACCCGGCCCCCAACATTCTTCTAATGTAAAGCGATAAAAAAACCACTATAAAAGTATTGAAAAAAAATTAAATTAAGGGGGACACGGCTTTCTTTGAGTTCCCCCTTAAACCGTTTTTCCGCCGATAAAAAAAATGTATCTAGAAGTTTTTAATTCTTTATCACATGTGAGGATCGGGCGAACAAAACCAGACTAGTCCAGTTTGGGTAAAAAAAAAATTTTCGTATTCTTCAAGCACATCATTATCAGCTCCCGAAATATTTTGCATCAAATCCGGCTTTAAACACCTCAAAATTTGTTAAAAACTGCTTTTCAAGCGAAAAAGCAATTTTAGGCACAAAAACAAAACTAACAGAGCATCACAGCCTGAAGGTCCAGCTTGGAATTTCTCAGCACGTGTCATTCTCGTCTTAATTGCCCTCAACCATTCCACCACAAAACCAACGCGATTCTCGAAAATAATCTCTGCAATTCGCACTGTTCCAAAAAAGTCCTTTTTTCGGTATCTGCATTTTGCATTTCTTCATTACTCGAATGTCCCGTACATCCGGTTAGCGTAGATACAGAAAGTCCGCTCATCTCCTGTTCACCTTGAAAGCGAAGTTACGGCAAGATGGAACAGCCGTTGAGCCAAACCAACTTGAATCACCCAGAGACCTTTAAACCCTACCACGGACGTAAATTTCAGGGTTAAGGTGCAAACGCGCGGGGGGCACAAAAGTTTCTTCCTCTCGTCGTAACTTCCGGTACAGTTGGTACGGGCGCGATAGCACGGGCGATATATATGTATAGAAATAAAAGTCAAGTGCAGCCGAGTTTCGTGACGCGGAGAGTTTCTCCGGGTTATTCGAGAAATCTGTAATTCGTTACTCTTGCAGCCTCTGACTTGTCGTTGGCTTATCGAAACATGAGTTTTATAACGCGATCACGTACTTTTTGGATGCTGCAACGGTTGAGTAATGAGCCTCGTTTCCACCTATATGGAGTGCGTAAAAAACCCCGACTACAATTGACTCACTTTTCGAAACTTTCTTTTCCTCCTCTTGCCAGAATCATAAATTGTTTTCGCTTTTATCTCGGACACAGTGAATATAACGAATTCCGCCATCGCTAATTTATTTTTCCAACGTTGCTCCGACCTCTCGAAACTTCGTTGGAAGCCCCTGGACCTTTTTATCAATTCTCGTCTCTGCGTATATAATTTGACGTTCACGTTAATTATTTGGGCTCCCGACATCGCCGGGTCGCTTAATCTCATATAGACAAATGTGTGTGGGTGTATGGGTATGGGGTAGAGTATATAATGGACTGGGTCTTGTCTTAACGTTGCAGAAAAGAAATTATTTTTCTATACATATGTGCGTAGATATATAGGTATACTTCATCATATATATATATATACAAGTATAAAGCAACATCCAGGGCATGAGAAAAGTAGAAATTTTCTCGGGTGATATAGACAGGCGTCTACGTTTACCAACCCCTTCGTTTTCGCGTTGAGTCGCTTTACTCACCCACACCCACATGTGTATATATATATATATATATTGTACATACACATATATTATTCACATACGCCCCCGCACTCGCGGCCATTTCTCACGAGCATTGGCGTCGAAAGTAAGCTCTCTCTCTCTCCTTGAGATTGGGATCGATTTGAATAGCTCAGACGCTCTCAAGGGGGAAGATCTCTTTGGGGAGCCGAAAATAAGCGAATTTTCAAGATTATTTTGTGTCGAAACTATTTATTCTGCATAATTAAAATTTTATGTACATATTATTACATCTGGTAATTTTACAATCTTTTTTTATTGAAAAATGGCGGTCGTACGACACTTGCTTCGGAGAAGGTTGGCGCTTGCATTGTTCCATGGCGTACAATCTAGCGTCTGGTGCTATGATCTGAAACATGAGAGCTCAAACGTTTTAGATCTCTAAGGCTTAAACGCTCTATGTAAACCTAAAAAATCAAAATAAAAGTGGAAATGCCAAAAATGGTACGTGCTTGAAATTTTGTATATTTTTCATTAAATTTTGGATATAGGATTTTTTGATGAAAAAGTAGTTTTAGAAAACAATTTTCACAGATCTTGAGGTTCACATAGAGCGAGTGGGTCTGAGAAATGTAAAACTTTTTGACGCTGGGGTGTACGCGGTGGAACAACTCAAGTGGCAACCGTCTCTGAAGGAAGTGTCGTACAGCCACTATCTTCGAAAATAAAATAGAAATTTGAAAAATGTCATGATATGAACCCAAAATTGTAATTATATAGAATGAATAGTTTCGACACTGAAAAAAACGTGAAAATTCGCTTGTTTTCGGCTGCTTAAAGGAATCTGACTTAAGATCTGACGCACCATCGAGCGGGATATACAAATGTAAGCGCTCTGTTCATGTGTAAATAAAGCACCAATTTCTCGACATCCAATTTAACACTTTTTCTCATTGTTATATTTGACTTTGGTCAAACCTTTTTACTTACTTTTAATTATCTCCCTCGGGAGCAATGTAATGATCGTACTTTCGTTGGCGTTGATCAATCTAGGTTTGTCACGAAAAACGTATCAACGTTCGGAACCGAAAGTCACTTACATGCCCGGGTGTATTTCGGCGAATAAACGAGAGGCCTCCATCGAGTTCCAGCGAAGGCGCTAAAATATTCATGGTAGTTTCTTAAAACCACCCTCTACGCCAATGTCGCGTTCACCCTTGGTCAAGGAGGGATAGACCGGCTGGCCACCCGCTTCAGCATCCCAGCTCCTCCGTCGTACTGGATACGTGCGCGTTCGTGTACGTTCCATGGGTCGAAGGGTGGCAAACAAGCAGAATGGAGGAAAGCGAAAAAGAGCAGGATAGAGAGAGAGAGAGAGAGAGAGAGAGAGAGAGAGAGAGAGAGAGAGAAGGAAAAGAAGCTGGAGCGGGATGTAGGTACGTTGATAAAGAAAGAGGGGAAGCGAGAAAAGAACGGAAAAGCCTCATCCACTTGTACATTTTTTTCACGAACACACACCACACGCGTGTGAACCACTGTACATATGGAAAGCTGATTTTTCCAGGTTTTCGCACATTGAATTTTGTACCTGAATCAATATACGTGAAGACTATTCCTATGACTGCATTGAAGACCTATACGTCATATTTGAATTAACAACCACGATCCCATACCAATCGTAATAATTCCAGCAAGTAAAAATGGAGTACCAATGTCTGGAATTGACACGCAGCAACCGTGCGTAAACAAGCTATACCGGAAGAAGAGAAAATCGTACCGGCTCAACGTACAGTCGCGAACTTGCGACAAAAATTTTGGTTACCGTGCCCCTACCTTTGGTCAATCCGAACTTTTGTTTTGTTCCTGATCGCGAAACACTGTTGCCAGGACCTTACATTTTTTGGACTGCTAAAAAATGTGCTCTTTTTTCGGCTTGCGTATGTGCTGTGTGACAAAGATAGAGAAAGTAAGAGGAAAACGGAGCGCACGCAAAAAGTCTTGACCGGAGTCTTGCTCGACCGGCCAGTGTCCGGTTTCCCTGGGGAGAAGCTGCGATAGGGGAAATGCCAAGCGACACGCGAGCGAAAGAAGGATAGCGGAGAAAACGCCGAAGGGGAGGCGGAAGGAAATTTGCTAGTGGAATAACGGAGGTAGAGATATGGTGGAACCAAGCGGAGAGAGAACGAGAGAGAGAGAGAGGCGAGGGAGGGAGGGAGAGAGTAAGAAAGCAGAGACGAGAGACGCCGTAAGAGCACAGGGGTGACGACGAAGAGCCACGAAGAGTGAGCAGGACGAGATACAACGAGGAACTGAGCGGCCGAAAGCAAGGATGACAGGGGGCGTAGAGAGAGAGAGAGAGAGAGAGTGAGAGTGAGAGAGAGAGAAAGAGAGAGAGAGAGAGAGAGAGAGAGAGAGAAGGGCCCATCGCGAGAAAGGATGGGGCAGTATATAAACGCGAACCACGAAAGGCGGAGAGACGAGAAAGGAAGAGGGACAGGGAGCGCGCTTGCGAAAGTGTGTGAGAGAGAGTGAGAGTGAGAGAGAGAGAAAGAGAGAGAGAGAGAGAGAGAGAGAGAGAGAGAGAGAGAGAGAGAGAGATAGCGCCAACGAGCTGTACACTGAGACCGTGAGGGCAGTTTGAGCTAAATAGGAAGAAGGTAAGAGAGGAAGGAACCTGCTACACAGCACACAGGAAAGAGATGGAGGAGAGTGAGAAAGGAATGAGAAAGAGGGATGAGGTTCTCTATCTCCCTGCACTTCTAACTAACATGTATTTTGCATAAAGCTTACATTACTTGAATTACAATGCTACGGTGCTGTCTCATCCCTACCGCGTGCCCGAGATGGTGCCATGTAAATTGCTTCCATGAGATATATATAGGGAGAGCTTGCACTCACACTTGCGCAGACTGACACACACACACACACACACACACACACACATACACACACACACACACACACACACAAACGTATATGCCTAAATATTCCCACCGAATCTGTAGGTATTTGGACTTTTGTATGTGTGTGTTCTGCTTCTCTGACGACCATCACCTAAACGGATATGGAGACGAAAGCCTGGGTGTGCGTGCTTTTGCCGGTTAACGAACACTCAGATCCTTTTTGGTACCAGCACATGAAGCGTTTGCAGGATGAAACTGACCGGGTGAACCACAGTTGGCGCCGTACATCGAGAGTGCCAGGCATTATACAACGATCACCTTCACCGTGTGCCGAATGGGCTTGCTCCTGTTGAGCTATGCAAGAGTATTCTCCCCAAAATCTATGGTTTCGTTCCTTGTATGGGTGTGTGTGTGTGTGTGCGCGCGCGCGTCTTGATAGCACCGTCATACGTATTTGTGTGTCCGTGGCGTGCACACATTCGTTCACTCTCGCTCGAAGCTCCGCGTCGTTCCTTTCGAGCCTGTATAATTCTTGGTTGTGCGCGGGCGATTCTCTTGGACAGCGTTTCTCCGCACCCTCACGGCTTCCTCCTTGCTTTTCCTCCAGCATCCACCCTGCCCGTTCCTACGGCTACGGTCTTCACCCCGCCGACGTTTTGGACTACGCGACTTTGGGTGGCAACGCCTGCCGTTGCCCAAGGTTCGCTCTTTTAGCGGGGAGGGTTGTGCGCGCGAGAAAATTCATTACCTCCACTCATTCCAGCACGTTATCGCGCGCACGATATAATTGATTGCCTCCATGCTTCGTGGACGGCCGGAGGTCAAATCGGAGCTCGGGCTCCATACCCACACACGTATAACTCGGCAGCTTTCCCGGCCTCAGCCGCCGAGTTACAATTACGCGGGGAGCTCTCGAAGGCCCGGTATAGAGAACGCCGCCTGATACTCGCAAATGGTAGACTGTGTCTTCAAGGGTATCGATTGTCGATCCAGCATTTCAAACTTGTGAGAGCGTTTGAAAAGTTATTCGGTTACGTTGGTCATCGACATCGTGCCAAATCGGATATCAATGAGATGACTTGGTGGAAAAAGAATACGTCGTAGAATCACACGGGTCGGTTGTTTTGGTAGGCAAGCGGGCGAAGCTTACTCGTCCATGCGGAGGGGAAAGATTACGGTGAGATATGCAGGATTCAAGGCCTAAGATGATAAGGTCGGACGTGAGTGCGCGTCAGTCAAGGATAATTATGCTTGCCCACCCTCCATGCGGCAATCCTTTACCACCGTGACATCTATGTCCCGCGTATATAGTTCAATGCTCATGGAGATAGGGAGACTCGTAGGCAAATCCACCCGAGCAAGGGCGAATCTGGCGAACAGCGGAAACTCATGTAAGTCCAAGACAATCTCCACCTTAGTCACATACGTTACGATAGAACACGAGGGGTTGATCAAGATGGTATTGCGGTGATCAAAATTCAGACGAAAGTTCCGCTCGGAACTCATCCTACGAGGCTACGTATCGAATTTCAAGCGAATCAATCGATTAGACGAGAAGAAGGTAGAAGTAGCTACGGAATTCCAGCGATGCGAATCGATTGACAGATTGGAATGCCCGAGTTTCGGGATGTCTTCTTCCACTGTACATTTATCTGGAGCGCTATCTCTACGCGTCACACGTGAAGCGAATGCCCAATTTCATCGGGCGCGACTGTGTTCATAGCTCACTATTTGACCCAATACCCCAATACCTATCGATCCATTGAAGAATTGAAAATCGCACGGAGTCGGCAGTTCCACGGTAGTTACCATCAGCTGTATTTGTGCGCGACATTTTATATTTGTCTTAAAACCAGCGTAAGCTCAGGTGTACACGGGCTTTTAAACGGTAGCAAGCAATCCCCTCATCAAGTCTCATTCGACAAAACATGCTGCGAAATACATTAAAGAATATTTACGTAGGGAGGAAAGTTGGTAACTGCCGGTGAGCAAGGATGCGGCGAGTACGCTGGAGTGTAGAGTTCTGGTGCGGTTGCTGCGTGAAGACGCGTAGTGGCCGAGCCAGCAAAGCAGAGTCGCCAGCCTTCCAGGCATGAGGCGAACGGACCAGCCAGCGCAGAGAGAGAAGCGGAGGCAAGCTAGCAAGAGAGGCTACTTTGTATGTACGCATGCTGACATCTTACCCACCACCCAGCCCTCACTTCCAACCCCCGTGTACGCTGTAGAGCGACGAAGGGGGGAAAGTAGGGGGAGGGGGGCAGATCAATACTCGCACCCCCTGGACCAAAGCCACCACCTTCCCTCGTCACCCTACCCCACTTCATCCAGTAGTCTCTGGCTGCTTCTGGCGTCTCTCCCTACCCCTACACTTACCAACCACCCTCCTCCTTCGTTTCCCCTTTACTCAAACTGGCCGCTGTGTGTGCCACCACCCACGTGTGTGAGCCAGCCGGACCTCTTGGAATCACCGACGACCCCCAAAAACCAACCCAACTCACAGTCACGGCACGGCGTTACCGCTGGTGGACCACGGATCACGGTGGTGTGTTGGGCGCTATAACGAAACGCCGAGCTGGAGCCACCCTCTACGAGCCTTCGACACTCTCACTTAAGCAACCACCCTTCCTTTAGACGTTCTCTCCAGGCTTCGGAGTTTTCCTCCTTCGCTCCTTTAAAGCGATGTCCTCGTATTAGTAGATTGAGTTTACGTTTCAACGTGGCTGGACCGTCCCTCACGTGGTTGTACTCGTATTGTGAAACTTCTCTGCCGTCGTAACCAGGATGGGAAAATGGACTTGGCATTTCAAAGGATAGCTTCTAGCTGCTGCCTTGCCATTTTCTATGATGAGGCTGATAGAAAGAAGCCTCGTGCTCCCCAAGAGTTACGACACGATCTTGTACGTCATAAATATTGCAGACATGTCAATGTCAAGACGGTCAATAGCGATATTTATGCATTGAAAAGACTTGCGCGTGGGGGTAGAATGACAAGAGTCCATCAGTGTGTGTGGAGTAAGTGGTCCAGCGGATTAATCACTTTTCCCAATTGATGGACGAAATGTGAAGGCTTATGCGTGTCCGCCTGTTTGGTGAGAACAAAGGCAGGTGTTTCAACTGATATTCATTTTGGCAGTTTTGTTGACAATAGACTAATGCCCTTCTATACTCTGGCCGGAACAACGGAAAGTGTTCCTGCCAAAGCTTTAGAGAAGTTCTTGTATTGTTTAATCATTTATGCTGAGGAAACATCGTTACGCGAACAAAAAATCTGGTCAACAGCATAATCCCCGGGTTACATGGTCGCGGCTAACAGTTTTTTTAACACGCCATGCCCTTCGGAAAACGATTGCTTGGCCGTTGGTCCTCCGTATAACACATTCTACGGTTCGCTGTTTTTTTTTCTCCATTGGCCATCAAGAACTTTTGCATCACAATTAATCCGAGAGTTTAATGGCTTTGATCCCTTGATGCCGACCACCTGGTTTTTGCCCTGTGATCTTCCGTAGGACAATGCCCACCTCTCGGTTCTCATAATGATGACGATCATCATCATCATCACTGGAGTCGTGGCTAAAGGGGGATCGCGTGAGATGACCTCCGTCACGAGAGCGGATAGTCGCGAGCGGACAGTCTCATAGATCTTCGCAGCATCCCTACTTATCCTCGGCTCTCAGTGGTGTACGTACCCTCGTGGTAAGGGTTGGAATTTTTCTAGCCGAGCCTGGGAATTCTCGGGCGGGTCACGTACGCTCTATGGACCACGGTCTTTCTTGTACTCTCGCTCTCTCTCTCTCCTCTATTGTCTTCGCGTATAATATTTACCGGCTGAAATCTCATGCCGATCGTGAATAGGCCTGCAATGAGAAAAGGCGCTGAAAACTCACGAAGTCCGGAGTGAAAAAAAGAACCAGCTTGACGACAATTGAGACTCGACGAAAAAGTTACAACTGCAATACAGCAAAGAGTAGACAATATGGCCATTGTCAATATCTGACATTATTTTTTACAACTATTCGCCACCAAACCGTCACATACAAATCACGAAGTTTCGAACTTTATGAGCTCTTATCCACTACTTGTCTATCCGTCAGACACAAGATCTTTTATCTCGTATTACATTCCATCAACCACCAATCGAATTTCCTGTTCAGACCTGACTTGAAGCACCGTGGAAAAAGCATGGTTGACATTTCTGCCGGGTTTCCGCTCTGGGCAAGGTAACATTGGTGATCTTCGGACATGGGATAACTCCGTTGATTGACTGGTCGATTCCGGCATTCTGTCTAACAATCACCTCACGTCGACACCGTGGTTGAACGGTCAATCTGCCCCTCCTGACCTCCGGTTCGTGGCTCGGTCACCGCGATTGCATGCTCGTCGAACTTAATGACAGTATAATGATCCTCGCTGTATTATGGCACCTTGTTGTTCCGTGGACACAAGAGAGCCGTTGTGCGGACACCACACTTGGACAGGATCAGTAATGGCCAAGTGACACCTCTATATATATATCTTTCTCTCTCTCACTCGATGGATTACGCGTGTTGGTCCGGTCGGCTTTATGACTGATGGGCGTCACGCGCCCCCGGACACGCACGGCCAACGTTACATACTGAAGAGTATGCGCTCATACGTCGAGACGTGCCGGACCCGGGTGGATCTGCGTCTAATCCTGATTAATCGAGGAGTGCACAGGTCACTCGTTCCGAAGTAAGCGACCACAGAAAACCGGGAGCGACCGGAATGGTCAGCACTCGTGTCGTGCATATGTCACTGTAGTGGTGATATGGTAAATGGATCGACGATTTAGTATGTTAGATACCTTCTGCCTCACGATGGCGCCTGCTCGCCCGTCGTCTTGATGATGACCTCACTATTGTTAGGATTAATGTTAGGATCGCTGGATCAGACGACACTTTTTTTTAAGGTCAATTTTTCCTACTTTTACTCTTCTAGGGCAATTTAAAGTTTCTTTATTCGGGAATAAATAAATCGTCGATGAGACTACGCGATGGATTTCTTCTCGCCCGATTGGGAATTGGGAGTTTCGAATAGGCGTTCTTTGGCGATATCCTGCTGAAGAAAGTTACTTCGTATATGTTGTATTTGCTCTAGTTACATTATACTAATGACCAAAAATTCCATTTTCAGAAAACTTTGAATATATTGGACATCAAGGACCTCCATCAGTCTATTGTCCTTGGACTCAACTTTATACAAAATGCAGTCTCCAAAATCACTGATGGAATAATTTCAAGGCGTGCCCTTAAGGACTTATATTCTTCTGGGAAAAGTGGGTCGCTTTCTTTTCATTGGCTTCAATTATGTATGAACATCCCAAGAATAATATGGTTCGAAGAAAAATTGTCGTAAAACTTTAAACGCGTTTTTTTGACACTATGTTTTCAAAATCGGGCGAACTTGTAGCGCCTACAATTTTTAACCGATTAATTTAAAACTTCAACTGTAGCTTTTTAGATAGGTTTTTTAGCGAAGTACACACGATTTTTACGACCGACCAACAATTACGGTTTTTGCGAACAAATGAAGGCCGTTTTTTAAATCGAAAATGCGACTTTTTCACAAAATGGTGGAAAATTTGAAAAAATAAATATTTTGGAATAATCGTGTGTACTCCACTGGCAAAACTCATGGAGATGGCAAAAAAAAATTTAATTTTTGGTCTCGATGCTCATGTACGTGTCCAACGAGTCCGCCCGTGGAGGACCTCAAAAAAGGCGTTCTCCTTCTACCGACCACTGGACGACTGTTTTGTATTTTTTGGAAAATGAAAAATTAATTTGAGTACTTACAGATATGTGAAATAAACCCACCAAACTCTATTTTGATTGCTTGATCAGTATTTTCAAATGAAATCCCCGAAAATCCTTGTTTCCCAACCGTTCATCGTTATGTAAGGTCTTAAAATAGCGGTATGTGCTGATTCCCAAGATTACGTAGATATATCGGATTCAAAATTTATCTTTCCCATATATGTATATTTAGTAAAAATACTAATGGTAAAATAATAAATTCAATTTTTCATCAAAAAATTATTAATATAGTAAATACGCTTCAGCGACGTTATGGATGAAATAGCCAACGCCAAACCAGGCCACGGTGAGAATTTTACTCCATTTCTCGAACATCCAATTCCCATCCTCATGTTCAAAAGTTAATTATAATCGAGAGAGATAAAAAAAAAAGAAGAAATGTTCGGAATCTGTGCATCGATCCTTTCGTAGAAGTGCGTTTCGTAAAACGAAAAAAAGGAGCACCAAGGCATTGGTGCGATTGTTACCCATATACGGGTATATAGAAGCCATATACCACGGGAACGACGCCACAAATCCGTACGCGTGGCCCTCGCGGGCCTATCAATTAACATATGTATATGATAAATCATGAGTTAGAGATGAGCGAGAGCGCAGCCACAGTTATTTTTCGATTCTTAATTATCTCAGGGCAACGTGACAGTTATTTAAGAATCATACGAATTAGGCATCGAATTCGTCACAGTTATGTGCCGCTCGCGTAGTATTTCGAAGAAGGCGACTCGACAAATCTTTTCGCATACGCTTACGTGAATCATGGCCTTCGTAGTTGCAAGTTAAGAGCAAAAGTTATTCGGGTAGATATTCGAAAGAAAAAAAAACATAAAAAATGGTGACGGTCTCCCAGACTTTGTACCCGAAAAAAATACATTGACTTCATATATAAATTAATTTTATTAGTGTCAAGTAAAATGTAATAAAGTAAAATCTTTTAGGATGGCTGTTCGGCAATTTACTAAGTGGTCGTATACACCTCATCGCAAGTCCATTAATTCGTTATATTCGTGTGAATTTGACTTTACTCCAATAATTATTCTTGGTCTCACAAAAATGGAAATCTACCGAATACAGTCCCGTCGATGGAAAAATTCTTTGAATCAATTTTTCAATAAATACGGCCTTGGTGTACATTTTATTATAGGCAAATATATTATTTACAGTTTTGTAAACTTTGCTCGAAAAGAGACGATTTTTTTTTGTGTAAATCGACAAAATTCGGTACCATAGTACGTAAAGTGTGATATACTCTTTCGGGCCTACACTTGGTTGAAATTTTTGAAAAAATCGATTTTTTAATTACGACGGATTCTCAAAATATAACATTGGAAAAATATTCTCTGAAAATTTCAAGTCGATCTGTTCAAAATTGAGGGAGTTGTGGGCGTTCATAGCTAAGTTCCGCGAACCGGCGAACTTTAAAGGCGTTTTTTTTTTCGAAATTACTTTTTCGAAATTATTGAAACGATATCTCAAAAATCACTGCACCGATCAACTTCAAATTTTACAAGCTTCTTCTACATATCGAAAATCTGTGCTTGAACGGAGCAATTTTTCTTCGATGTATAGTTTTTTCTGCACCGAAAATCGATACTATCCCTTTGGACTGCGGCCATTTTTTCAAAAATCAATATTTTATTAAATCCGTTGTCCAAGCACTAGATGATTTCATACAAAAACTAAATGCGTTTGATTTTTTTTTTATCTCGGATGATTTGTTTCCCAGCAGCAGTGGTCACCGGAAAGGACGTTTTTTAGACAGTGGTCGGCACAAACCATTGTATTTACTACAATTATAAATTATTTTCGATACAAAAATTGTAAAAGATACTTAAAACCAAACTCTTCAAAGTGAAAAAAAAATATTTGAAAACCTGCCCACGTTTTTTCAGAAAAATATTCACGAAAATTCCTTTTTTCCGGCCACGTGCTCGGTGTAATCCGTTAAGGGGTATGCATAACCTTGGAATTAAAAAAAAAACGATGTTTGGTTTGTTTTATTTTTTTATTGCGTAGAGTCTTAACTTTGATTTGGTTCAAAGATTTTGCAACAATTCCAAAAATTGACCGAATTATGTCGATTTTAGTGGAGCAGGTCAGAACGTCCCGTTGCGTTACGGCTCAATATTACCGCTGGTCAGTTCATTGTATGGTTTCTGAGGGCATTGATATGACGTTGTCCAACCAGGCTGTTTGATTCTTATATGGTGCAGGAATCGCAGACTGAAGGTACGAACAATAATTGTGATTTTATCTCAAGCAAGTAGTCCATACACCAAAGCACTTTCTTACAATTAAATTTTTCAAATAACAATTGGGACGAAAGCGTGCGTTTTATGGATCGACATTTTCAGTAAAAGATGTTTAATGTTTTACTAACTCCATTTTATAAGCGACGAAAATTAATCGCATCAAGTCTTACTCATCATTTCATCCCTTTCACTCATCGTTCCGTCTTTCTCATAAAAATGCTCCTTGTTCATATCTCCATTACTAATGAAGATAGCAAAAAAAGTAAGAGCAAAATTTTTATTATCAATTAAAAAAGAAACATCTTTTATTTCAAACTTTTTTAACAATTAAATTGTTCATAACGAAAAAAAAACATTCTAGATGAAAATAAACGTCCTATTCGTCTTGCCCATACCCGGAACCATAAGGAACCACCGAAGATATTGAGCAGACCCAAACATTTATACGAAAATTGTGTACGGAAAAAGTGGATTAAGTACGTTTTCTTCTCCTGCGTTTATCTCAAAATCTAATCGTCCGAATTACTTCAAATTTGGACTGAACACATTTTATAACACACTCCATCGACAGACCGGATGATTGTTTCATATGTTCCTCCGTTTGTTAATAACCAACGTTTAAAGTCGTTTTTTAAATCGAAAATCGACATTTTTTTCAAAACAGTGCAATTTATGCAGATTTTAAAAGTTCGAAAAGGTATCCGGTGGGTTTGTAGCTTCACCATTGTGCTAAAAGTATATTTTTCCATTTTTTACTTTAGATGAATCTAGTTACCGGAATCATGTGCGCGACCGAGTCGTGCGGAGATTAAATGACAATGATTACGTTGTTTATATCCATATTGCCAAAAAAAAAAAACGGTGACCTGTCAAGACTATATACTATCTGTGTACGAAAGATCGACCTCATTACACCAATACCTGAGACGAAAAAAAAATATTGCAATTCGATTTGTTTTTTAACTTCAAGGTTACGCATACCTCTTAAGGGTCACGTAACTCGGAAAAAACTGACTTGTGAAAGACATTTTAAAATAGATTTCTACGTGTACCTCTCTCTTTTTCTGGTGAATTTGAACATTGTCCAGGATCGAATTAAATTCAGGAGTATCCCTTCCACATTGCCCTTTCGCAATGAGCGACACCACACGCTTGAGTTGCGGACACGGAAAGGGAAGAAGGTGTATTACAGTCGAAAAACGTTTGCGTATGGCCAGTGGTCGGTCCTGTTCGTTACTTTTCGGTACTTGTTTCATTGAGGTGACAGACCAAGGGTCGCGTATGGGCGTTGCCCAAAGCCTATCCAATTTCATCTGGCAGGTCACGCACACACGTTTTCACCGTGACCCAGCCCTTCCAGCCCTCCGACTAACTTTTCGTTTCCTTTCGGCTTCTTTTTTTACATTATCGCTCTCAGGTAATACGGCAGTTCGTTATGCGCTCCATTGATTAGCCACGACCGTCCTTTGGCCAGTGTGTAGCGACAAAAAAGAAACACACATCTCCAACGCGCGAATAAAAATCACGACACACACCATGGCACTGTCTGCGATAAATAAAATAATACGAGTGGTGGGGGCGAGTAAGCGGCGGAGAGGGAGACGGGAGGGAAAAAAACAGTGTCCTTTCGTCGGCGCACGTGCGTCAGCTGACCTCGGTCCTTCGTCTCCTGTGTCACCGAAGTACGTTACAACCTTTTGTAAATTGTAGCGAATTCATGAGTGTCTTCAAAGTGGACGCGAGGGATGACGAAGAAAAAAGAAACAAGACACAAGGTAGAGACAAAAGTTGCCAAAGTTTTCGATGTAGAGTGGCGGGGGGGGGGGGGGGGGGGGGGGTAGGGAACATGGCCGCACTTTTGCTTGGGAAGAAATGTTGATGCCGAGGCTTAACGGATATATGCAAATTAGGAGATTCCAAATGGTCGTTGATTCGTGCCACCCAAACTTGCCTCTTATCTTGTGGAGGGAAAATTTGCTCGGAAGGCTCTATGCGTTTTTTGAATAGTGCATGGACATGGGGTGTTACTTGAGGGTTGGTCAAATCCGTGAAACATGAGACGAAAAGTAATGATAACTTCGTGCAATCCTTTCATATAAGGAGGAATAACATTTTGAGGCCATTTACGTTGGCTATCGGCGAATCTGACCGTTTTAAAAACGGCCCTTACATTTTTTAAAGGCGTTACCCCCACTTGTAGCGCAAAAAAGGACTTTTTCATGAATTTTTTTAAAGAAAACTACAAAACTTTTTTAATCGATGAATATACCATCTTAAAGAACACATCATGAAGAACTTTCAGTAATTTTTTTATTGAAAAATATTACATTGTTTAGTGGCAAATGGCCGTCAATGAAATAATGTTTTTATATACACGGTTTGCGGTGCCCAACATTGCGGCGAAGTGGATCATCTGAAAAAAAAATGCGGATGGATTTAGTCAAATATAAGTATAAACTAGTCTTTAATCGAAGGATTTTAAAAAATATTCATTTTTCACAAAACGGCGGACAGTCAAAGTTAATGGTTCGATTTTAACGAAAAAAAAACGGCCGTTTTTTGGCTATAAAACGGCCATTTTTTTCGAAAAAAAAAATCGAACGATTAAAGACTACATTTTTATGTATTAAATAAGCCTGCAAAATTTCAAGAAGATTGGTTCATTAGTGTTCGAGTAATCTTGGTCACCGATTTCAGAAACGCCATTTTGAGAAAAACGCGTTTAAAGTTTCAATTTCAGTTTACACGAAGAAAATATTTTTTTTTGTAAACTTACATAGAGTCATCTATTCCGGGCATAAAAAAAACTGCACTTCAAATTGCACTTCAAAAAAATGCAATAAAAAAATCGATTTTTTCAAAATCGGAAGTGGGGGTAACCCCTTAAGGAATCAGGTTTTTGTTATAGGATTTTTTGTGAAAAGACCTTTGTATAAGTAAGGAGCTGGCAAACAAATCCGGATTTGTCCACGGTACGTAATTTTTTTTTAACTTTTATTTTACGTGCTTGAAAAGCACAACTTTATTAGGTCCCGAAATATTTTGAATCAAATCCGGCTCTTAACACCTCAACATTTGTTAAAAACTCCCTTTTCAAGCGAAAACGCAATTTTTAGGCGCAAAGTGGAATAAAACAAGATTATTTTAAAAAATTGACATCGTGTGGACAAGTCCGGTTCTGTTCACCAGCTCCTCAAGTATGATTACATTCATGCAAAAGTGACTGAAAAAATATTGGGGTCCACATAATGTTGAGTGTAGGGACATTAGCCTGCTATGGGTCCTCGAGGCCCGATATCTCCAAAATCATATTCCAAATACATTTTTGGGACATTCCACGCCACTTCACCTAGCCCGTGACCCCGACCATTTTTCATTTTCCTGATTTTTTTTTTTGTAAAATTGTACCCCATGAAAAAAATGTCCACACCAATTTTTACCTCTTCTCTTTTACGAGCTATAGTTTTCCCAAAAATATCTATTTCGGACGTTTTGGAAATGTTTAAACGCTGAGAACTCCTGAACTAATTGAGATATCGACAAATGTCGATATATAACTTTTTTCACTTTGAAGCATACTTTCGTTAAAAAATATGAAAAAATATCAATTATCAATGTCAAGGTTTTTTTTGCTTCTAAAGCGAAAACTATTTTTTTAGAAGATGATTGTCGTTTTCTATTTTTTTTTTTTCAAAAAATTCTCTAAAATAGACTGACCCTTTCTATGATTTTTAAGACTAGTCTCATCGTGGGCCGATTTTTCCTTCTATTTTTTTTTCAATTAATCATATTTTTCAGGAGATTTTGATCATTTTAATCTCCAATAATGCCATTAATGATTTTGTGATTTCCAATTCGGCTTCGACAGGTCTGAGACGGTTTATTTTTAATTTATGCTGAATGTAACGACAAAAATATTTTGTATTCAGAATAATTTTTCAAATAAATATCGGTGCCTTATCATTCGACTGCCGAGCGATTTTCCTTCCTCTTCTTCCATTGCCTACCGAAATAAACTAAAGGACTTGTAAATTGAGACATGAAATCAGGTTAATGTTTTTTCTCCTCGTTCAGAGGGACACAAATAAAATTGTTTCGATTTTTCACATTCGTAACTTCTAGATGTACTATTGTTGGATCTTCATGAAAGTTGGTCCTGTTCGAATCAAGTACTTTTTTTGGTTTCCGGAACGAACAGCAGGTGTCGTTCCTCCGTAACACCCTTCGCGTAATCTTTCTCGTACGCCGGCTTCCAATTGCTATATACATGGACTCACGTGTGGAACGTGCCACCGGTCATCTCCGATTCTACCCCAGAACCGGAAACTTTTTTTTTCGGACCATACAAAATACAATGGTACAATATGACACAATATCCAGCATCCGTTTAACTCGTGACCCCAAGACTGCTCCATTTACGCTTCACTATTATACGTAATTTCACGATTTCCATTTCCTTTTACATGCAAAGAGGAGTCGACAAATGTCCCGCTTGTAAATGATTCACTAGTTCTGCCTTAGAAAAAAGGCAGTCCCTTCGGTACGACAGGTGCTCTTTACCCGTGATCGTCCCTTCTCAATTTCCGACCTCCGGCTGGACCCTCCGATGCTGCCCATCCTTCAAGTACAATTCTCCATTTCACGCACTCAAACAGGCACGAATAATTCAAGATAAATCTTTTATTTTCATTCAAAAAGTCATTTTATTCTACGGATTGTGTGTATTGTTCAATTTTTCGTTCAAAGTATTTTTTTCCACTATTCTATGAGCTCCAAAATAAGAATTATTTTTCAAGTTATTGGTATTTACGTTTTCTTTCAATGATAATGAAATATTAGGCGAAACATTTTTTTGAGCTGATATTCATTACAAGAGTCATTCAATCAAGTGCAACTGCACCGTCGCGTTTCGTCCGTTGACAATGAACTTCATTGTATTAATCGTAAAACTGCTTTGGGCGTAATTTTTGGTTATTTTCAAGACAAAAACGGTAACGAAATTTAAAAAAATAAAATAAATCCCCAAAGGTGCTTGTTCGTTCTCTGCTTTTTCCTGGAATACTAATGGTAAAGAAGCGATTTTTCGACAAATGCACCGGATATAATTGAAGAGACATGCACCAAAAATGTCTGCAGTCCAACATTGTGACTCAATAGCCATTGACATTATAAACACTTGTCCCGAGCCGATAAAAAATCAATTTTCGAGAAACACATCTCCATTTTTTCGCCTATATTATCGTGCTAGAATGCATACAACTTAAGGGGTTACCCCACTTGCGATTTTGAAAAAATTGATTTTTTTTATTGCATTTTTTGCAAGCGGCATCGTCGGCGGAAGAACTTCTGTATGGTCCCGGAATAGATGACTCTATGTAAGTTTACACAAAAAAATATTTTCTTCGTGTAAACTGAAATTGAAACTTTAAAAGCGTTTTTCTCAAAATGGCATTTCTGAAGTCGGTGACCAAGATTACTCGAACACTAATGAACCGATCTTCTTGAAATTTTGCAGGCTTATTTAATACATAAAAATGTAGTCTTTAATCGTTCGATCTTTTTTCGAAAAAAATGGCCGTTCTATAGCCAAAAAACGGCCGTTTTTTTTCGTTAAAATCGAACCATTAACTTTGACTGTCCGCCATTTTGTGAAAAATGAATATTTTTTAAAATCCTTCGATTAAAGACTAGTTTATACTTATATTTGACTAAATCCATCCGCATTTTTTTTTTTTCAAATGATCCACTTCGCCGCAATGTTGGTCACCGCAAACCGTGTATATAAAAACATTATTTCATTCACGGCCATTTGCCACTAAACAATGTAATATTTTTCAATAAAAAAATTACTGAAAGTTCTTCAAGATGTGTTCTTTAAGATGGTATATTGATCGATTAAAAAAGTTTTGTAGTTTTCTTTAAAGAAATTCATGAAAAAGGCCTTTTTTGCGCTACAAGTGGGGGTAACGCCTTAAGGCAGCATTCTAGGCTAGAGGCTTATATTTCACGCATTGTTTTGGCATAATAAAAAATATGTATATGGATATATATTTTTTCGGTATTCATTATTTTACCGTCTTTTTATTGGTGTTGCGAGAACTCACAAAAAAAATCGTGCAAAAAAAATTTAATTTGAAAGGTCACATTTTAAAGGCCATGGAAAAAAAAGGTTTGAAGTAGTTTACATAAATTTCAAAGCTCCCATTCATCCGCAACAGATATAAAACCAATTTTCTTGATCGATAAGAATGTCATTATGGAAGGTAACAGTGAGAAAATTTTTTACTGGCAACTGTCTGAAAAAGAAGTTATTTTTTACTCGAATTTTTGTAAAGTGAAAATTTTCGTAAATATTTACAAGTGCAGCTTTAGCCCTAATCGACTCCAAATATTTGTTCACGTGTTCGGGGCTATTCTGCAGTATTAAAATATGTTTTTTATGATGGGGGAGGGGTATTTTATTAAGAAAGAAAAAATTTCCGGAAAATATTCGATTTTTGAAATACCTTTGTTTGGGTTTGTTTGGGTTATTTGTGTTTCCTCCATACCTTTAAAAAAGTGAAAAAAGCATTTGAGGGTTGAAATAAGGGTGGAAATAGTTTTCCCCCGACTTAAATATTACAAACAAAGTGCCCTGAAATACGCCGTCTCGTTAACAAATGTATGACCCCCTTTTCTAGCTAGAGCCCCATTTGTAAATATTTACCAAAATTTTTTGTCGGTCGATTGAATAGAACTCGAAATTTTGCGTCAACCAGGTTGAATAAAGTAGTTTCTAAGAAACACGTTTAAAGTTTTGAATACAATTTTCGACAACTGCAACTATCCAAGTGGTGTAATGGCATTTTATACTTACTTACGAGAAGCTTTAGAAGTTCGTAGCTCCGACCGGTCGATGCTATTCTGGTTTCGTTTGTTGGCGTAAATATTGGGAATATCGAAATGTTTCTTCTACGGACATATTCTTAAGAATCTATACTTTACGAAAAAGCAAAAAAAAATATTTTTTCAAATTTTTAGACTAGAATACTGCTCTAAATAAATCTCGTTGCATTAGAATAGATATTTGGATTTCATCGACTTACGACAATTCAACTTATCGATTCGTTCGTTGACAATTTTTAATTAAACAATGTCTGTACTCAAACAAAATAAAAATCGTCTTTCAATGTTGAATAATTATGCTACTTCCACAACTGCATTTCTTTTCGCGTATTACTTCCTCTCCAGGCCCTTTTTCATCTCTCTGGGTACGGTTAATAGACACGCTCGCTCGCTCCTCTGTACATCGCATTTTTCCCCTCTTTCTCCCCAGGCTCGTTATCTCCAGATATTACTTATTACGATTATTGCCATCGTTAATAATCTTATCTCTTAATTACGCACTGGCACGTGAGTACAATTGATGCCGGCTATTTCAGTGTTGCCGGTCTTCCGAAAATTCATTGTACACTCATTCATGGTGATCGCATTGATCGCAGCTAATATCTCAACAAAAGTGACCACCAATCACAACTCCCGAATATGGTTACATCCAAGTGCTGATTGGTACAGGAATAACTTATTGAAGCGAATAGGACAAACGGACTAAGGTAGTCGGCCCAATAATCGTCACCTTAAGGGGGGGGGGGGGGTAAGGTTAATTCGCTATAAAAAAGCATATTTACGATAATTTTCTTCGACGACACAGTTAAGATACATTTATTTATGTAATTAGTATATAATAAAAAGACATTTGAAGAATATTCTGTAAAATTTTCATTAATAATTATGCAGAAGTGAACCACTGACAGCAAATCTTCGCAGACGCCTTAAAAAAAAGTTACATTGCGGTGAACCGCATAACTCATCACTGGATCATCTGAAATAAAAAAAAACCAAAAAGATTTCATTAGTCGATAAATTCCTTAAGGTAACGCTGTCGGATTTTTTTTTATTATTTATTTTGTGGCTACCCTTAGAAGTCAAAATACCGATTTTTCATTTAAAAAATCGGAATTTTTGTTATCGTAAAATAAATTGAAATTTAAAAAAATGTTAAACTCGACAGCGTTACCTCGTAATTTATGTGTAGAAAGAGTGTGTAAAATTTTAAAAGGATCGGTGCAGTAGATTTTGAGCTAGAGAGTTCGCCGACTTGGAAAATGATAAATCATAGTATGAGAAAGACGCGTTCAAATGTTTCAAAGATTTCTACACTAGAAAATAAATAATTAAACATCAGTAAACGAGTGTTTATTTTTCATATATTTACACAGAATCATCGATGCCAGGCAGTGCCGCTATTTTCAAAGATAGGGAATTGGACGTCAGACAACTTTATACGCATTTTATTATTCCAAACAACATTTGTTTCAAACATTTTTTGATCGGGCTATTAATTATCGAGAAACGTCGATTTTCAAGTTTCCAACCCCTATTTCTTAGGGGCAACATTTCATTGGGGTTACTTTCAGTATGCAACCATCTACCTTCAGTCAAAAATTCATATTCTAGGCCAAAAAGTGCTGGGTTTTCGTCTCTGCCTGGACTACTGGGGCTTACGTACCTAAAATCGGCTCAAACGTTTTTTCTCTCCGCGCAACGATCGTCAATTTCGATTGAAAGACGTTTCTGTCTCGTACAATGCAAATTTCCGTTGCACCTCTCGTGACGCGAAAATCCACCAAGGGGTCGCCTTTACGAGAGCCTCGCGGTTGCAAACATTTCGGGTTCTTCGATCCAAATGAAGCTCGCGAATCGTTCACCTTGTGTCACGCGAGAGACCGTTAATGTATGCCAGGATATGTATATAGACGATCGAAAGTATATTTGGTGTAGACGAGCAGGTACCCCATGATATATATGCGCGAAGCCGCGGTTCATCGATAGGAAAAGGCTTTTGAGACGAAATCGATAATCCGCCCAACCAGAATATCACTTAGGCAGGTACATATACCGTGTGTTAATTTGATATGTACATAAGGTGGTGTTGTGTGTATTTCTTCTGGCACACACATGTACATATGTGCATATACACGTGTGTACGATGTTGCTAGATGAAATTTACGCGAGCTCGAGAGCCGAACTGACGTTCAACGGTTTTGCATTGATTCCAGGTCAGGGCATAACATTTCCTTAGAAATTTCTCTCCTTCTATAAAAATCGGTACGTTATATTCGTGGCAAAGGGGAACAGATCGGGTAAAAAAATCAGAAATAAACGAGGCGAGAGAAAACATGTGTGTTGTACGGCGAGAATCACAGAGACAGAGAGGGAGAGAGAGAGAGAGAGAGAGAGAGAGAGAGAGAGAGAAGAGACGAAGAGGGAGAGGGAAAGAATTATAATGTTAAAGGGATGCGACCTCATCGTGGTGCGTAGGGAAAGAGAGAGGGAGAGCGAACCTTTGAAAAGCCGTCGCAAAAGGGGAGAAATTAAAATGTAAAAGGGATGGATGCGCGTGGAAAAACCGTGTAGCCCACATGCCGTGGTGCTTTTTCTTCCCTCGCACCGAGTGCTTCTCTCCTCACGCATAAACTCGTGTGATGCTCCTCTCTCTCTCTCTCCCTCTTTTGCCTTCTTTCTTCGACAAAGGCGGGATTTTGCTAGGAAATTAAAATTAACAGACTGGTGGGGAGAAGAAGAGCACCCCATACGGCAGGTCGAAGGGGTGATCCACGCATTGTGTTTGTCCGTGTGTTATGTGCGATGTGCAAACGAAACGAAAGCTGTTCTGCGACACAGCGTATAGCTCAGCTTTCCCATGCTTTTGCCGGATTCGTTAGCAAAGAGGCACCGAACGGACACGTCGATATCGTGGACCGTATGATCGCTTGAGTTTTTTCACTCCCTCAAATGATAGAGGAGTTGATGTTTTTTTTCACGAACCCGAATATTTAACAATCAAGATGGAATCCCGTTTAGATGAGTCAAAAAATCGATTTTTTTAACTGACCATTTTGACTAATTTAAGAAACTATCACTTTATAAAATTGTAGGTTAGAATGTTACAAATTGAAAAAAGTCGTTTTGATAAAAACGGTCTTGAAAAAAATACCGAAAACCAAAAATTCAAGGCAGTAATGGATTACTGATACACCTTTGGGAACATATTCTTGAATAAGAATATGTCCCCAAAGGTGTATCAATAATCCATTGCTGCCGTGAATTTTTGGTTTTCGGCACTTTTTTTTCAAGAGCGTTTTTCCCGAAACGAATTTTTTCAATTTGTGTACACTTTAGCTCAAAAAGTTTCTAACCTACAATTTTATAAAGTGATAGTTTCTTCGTATAATTACGCTCTATATGAACCTAAATTTCGGGTAATATAATTGTTGAAAGTATATTTTTTATAGCAAAAAAATGTTATAAAATAATGGCAAAAATTATACACTTTGGTTTAGACACTTCTAAAAAATGCAATTCTCAATTTTTTGGTTAGAGTTAGGTTCATATAGAAGGAAAACGTGTTTTTTGAGTAATCTTCAAATTGGGTTGATTTGCGATAAAAACCATGGCCTCCAGAGTGTGCACAAACGGCAAAGTCTGATGGCGACTAAGGGAGGACATCACTGTGACGGGCCAAAAAAGGTAGTCTTTTTCCTATTTTTTTGTCTATCATATTATTCATTTGGGATTTGGAAAAAAGGTATGTTATTAAGCATACATTGAACTTATTGCGCGTAAATATTTATTTGAAAAAATAAAAAATTAACAACGTTATAGAGATATAATAGAAACTCTGTATAAAAAATGTGGTCCAACGGCCGAATCGGTAACTTGAAAATGGTTGATCTGCAAAATGTTGGTTGCCACATAAGTAATGAGCTCTCGAAGTTCCAGACGAATCGCACATTACTTATGTGCCGACCTCGTTGAAAAAAAACGTTTCATAAAAAAATCATCATTGAAATCTCATTGAAAAAAAAATGTTCATAAAATGTCGGTTGTTTAAAAAATGTAATTTTGGTGAAATTTTCACTCATATACGGCGGCTTAAAAAAGACTAAATCTTAAACAAACAAAAAACGGCTACGTACAATTATAGCTACGGCAATGACGGAAATTTTGGTTTTCTAAAATGAAAAATCAGAAAACCATAGCTGGTGTTATGAATCCGGCCAGGTCGAGAAAAACGCAATTGAACGTTTAAGTATAAGTACCCAAGTCGTTGCGCTGACCGCTCTCACTAAATCGTCTGCACTTGGTCAATTTTCGATATTTCAACTTGAACATTTTTTCACATATTCTCGAATATGTAATTTACTTTGAGAATATTTAAAAAAAATCGATTTTTTAATTCATCACAATGGTGTCCCGCCTTAACAAATAATGCAAGAAAATTGTATTGCTTTTCGAACGAAACGTGGCGCGAGGTTGTAATTTCTTTCACCATTTGTACTTCGATTGCGATATCGAGCATGCCACCAATAGTGTTTTTTGTTTGGTTTTCTGAAGTTGAGAAAAAAATCACGGAGTAGATAAGCACATAGCAGTTACTCATTGCAGTTAAACTCACGCGCCTGCCAACAGAGTTGCCCATTCTTCGATCGTTTTTTTCCCTCAACGTTGATCCAAAATAAGTTACGCCCAGCCGATATTTATTGTCTTGAAAAAATAATTAATAGAAGAATAATTCCGCTCTACTTTGGGTGCAAGCACTTGCTTATTTCTCAAGCAAAGTGAGTTTTTAAAATAAACGCGCCCTTACTCACAAAAACGATATCATCAAATGTTAAAAATAAAGATCATAGTTCTTTGCATATAGATAGTCGTCCGAAAGAATGTGCTCCGAACAAGAATTTTGCCAATTGTACGAGATACATCGTACATACAGATTATGATCCATTCAATCGACGTATATCTATCACAATCACCCTGATACTCGGCGAACCTACATAAGTATTTCGTACGAGTACCTCAGGGGAGTAGAGGTTTAACTTTGGTGATCCGAATCTATCTCTGAAGCAGACTATACGGATATAGCTCGTTCGATGGGCCGGATGGAGGCTTCAAAAGGTTGTACGTATAGAATATCATACACCTATATTTCTATACATACAGATACACACATATGCTAGGGATGTTCCTCCACAGTGGATACAGGTGATCTTCTCACCGTGAGAACATTTTCGCAGCATCCCTCGAACTAGTCACCCCTTCACATCCTTTTTCGGGATTTGCCCCCCCCCCCCTCTCTCACCACATTTCCTCTTCCCTCGGAGCTTCGATATATCAACTCTCACTACCAACTCGCACTAGCTTACTCCTATACACATGTACGTGTGAATCCTTGCTTTCATTCCTTGCTATACCGTGTGGCGCTCTCCCTGCGGTGTGTTCGGGTTCTCTATCTATAAGGTGCGCCATATACATGTGCATATTCGTATATACAGGGTGTTCCTCTTATCTTTGCCACCCGAAATAACTCGGCAATTATCGACGTCACAAAAAAATGTTCCAGACAAAAGTTGTACGGTGTGAAGGGGACCATCAAATGCGACCATTTTTTTTTATTTTGGTGGAGGCGCAGATGCACAGTGAAGGTCACCTCCACTTTCAAAAGTGGAGGTGATCTTCACCTCGTGAAAAAATTGGAGGTGAAGGTCACCTCCACTTAAAAAGTGGGGGTGACCTTCACCTCCACTTAAAAGTTTTCACCTCCACTTAAAAAAGTGGAGGTGACCTTCACCTCCACTTAAAAGTTTTCACCTCCACTTAAAAAAGTGGAGTGAAAATGTACCTTTCTATTTTTAAAAATGGAAAGGTACATTTTTTCAACCATCTTGTGGAGCACCTCGAGCCGCATAAAAAACATCAGGGAGTCAAGGTCGTTCTCCACAAGATGGTTGACAAAAAATGTACCATTCTATTTTAAAAAGTGGAGGTGAATCACTGTGTGTCAGCGCCTCCACCGAAATAAAAAAAAAATCGGTCGCATTTGTTGGCCCCTTTCACACCGTACAACTTTTGTCTGGAACATTTGTTTGCGACGTCGATAATTACCGACTTATTTCGGGTGGCAGAGATAAGAGGGACACCCTGTATATATATATAATTATATAGCACCAAATTTTTGACCCCCTCCCGATCGGGCCAAATAAGTTCAACCCCTGTAGACCGATCAGCTCCGGATGGTATAATGGGGAAACGGTTAGGGGCATATTTCTTCCGGGTTGCCAAAGCAGCAAGATCCAGCGCGCATATCCCCATGCGCGATCCGGAGTATTATAGTATAAACACGTATCTGTAGATAGCAAGAGAATGCGTGCTCCAGAACACGGTGCGGCATACCATTGTCCTAGATGCGGAAACTGACAACGAGAGTGGCTTCCGGATTGGGAGAAGCTCCTCCAACTCTCTCTCTCTCTCTCTCTCTCTCTCTCTCTCTCTCTCTCTCTATATATATATATATATATATATATATATATATATATATATATATATATATATATATATATATATATGCGTATGTGCGTGTGTGTATTGTGAGAGAGACAATTCTGTGTCTCTCCTCTCGAGAAGAGCGCTGCAAAGTATCATTCTACGGGTTTGCGGTGAGCAACTATCCAATCGTATTCAGTCATCTGGAGCATATCTATGTGCAGACACACATGACTATTAGGTCTGAAAGAATGGATGGACCGTCATTCAGAACTTTGTAACGTTCGAATCTTATACCCGATCGATGGGTATATTTTATATACCCATCAAAAAATTCATGAAAATAGCCTTTTTTAGCGCCCAACGTGAGAAGAGCCCTTAATATGCTTCCTCAAATTGCCAGCATTTATTTCATTATTTTTAAATGAAAGTGTGCTTTTCATGACCATCGCCTCAGCTTTTAAGGCTAACGTATCAATTATTAAGATTTTTCGATAATTATTGAGTAAATCCTCTCCGTTCGTCATATCCAACACCGAAAAAAAAAATTCGATCATCCATCCAAAATTCTGTTGGTTTAACAAAATTGTATCTTTAAATACGTTCAACTTGATTTTTGATTGGCATAACAAAACAGTATAGTTGAGCAGTAACCAAATATACATTTAAACTATCTGCTTATTTAGTATATCTGAGCAACTGTTAAAACAACAAAATTTCGAGACAACAAAATGCATTTTGGACATTCAACGATTCTTTTTTCTCAGTGAATTTAAAGAATTCATCAACTGCATAAACTAACGGTAGATTCTCAAATCGACGTTTTAGATTTACAATTATATTATCTATTACTTGACAGTAAATGTTGATCTTCCAGTATTCTTCTGGTTGTTTATCGCCCGGAAAATCTAATGCATTGCTATTGCCCACAGTTAACTTAATTGTGTAATTCGAATATTCATTTCATTTAAATAATGAAATAGCTACTTTTTCTACCAATTAAGAAATTACGGCGAAGAAAACAGTTCAAGTTTTGTTAAATTATTTCTTTATGCTTGCTTAGAGGAAGCTCAAATGAAATTAATCAATTATTTGAGTATTATGGTTTTCGATCGCTTTTTCTGGGAGCCACTGGGTTTCCTGGAGGAGGGGGGAGGGGGCGTGCTACCCTTTCTCCTACTGGCTACGCTAATGTTCACTATTGGCGATGACGAGAGGCGCTAATAAATCAATTTCTATAAGCTCTTCACAAGAAAAAAATCGAATCTTATTCGGTTCACCTAAAATGTGCATGCGAAATGATCGGTGCTTTTCAAAATATTTTTTACCCGTGCCGACTGAATTTTGGGAAATTGGGATCTTTCGTCGTCGTCACCATCATTGAGAAATTATTCGTTACGTAGTAGCGATAGCAAAAATGTATACAGCTCCGGTTAATGTGGATAGTCGTCATCAAATGATGTCGAGAGACGATGAATAGTGTACCAACGAACAATGTCGTCAATGGCCTTAGTTAGGTTGATCAGTATCGAAATTTTAAATCGATGATTAATCGTTCTATTGGCTCGGAATACCCATCGTATCGCAGTGGGACCGAAACACTTCGTTGAAATTGACTCATCACTATACAATTCTTCGTGTACTCCGCACACGACGATTCTTCGGACGACGGGGAGGGCGAGGTATTCACGCCTATTGACTCATACGCTGACCCATGGACCGGCTGACCAACGTCCGGTTCTCATCCTCTGGACCTCTGACCGACGAACAGGTCCAGAGCACAATAAATCGAGCCGGTGCATACACCGGCCTCATACGAAGCGGCGTCACTCACCCCACTATAATATTTACTTCTTTTATGGCTACACTCCGAATAAATATATTCGCGAAGAGAATGATGAAGCGCACTTGCTGGACCGACGGAGCCGGTTCAAGCAACTCTCGTTATTCAAAAAAGCCGTCCTCTTTTTGTTGCTTTCAGAGTCTACATGACTTTATTTCTGATTTTTCATTCATGATTCATCGAATTCCCAAAATTCATATGTAAAAAATGTGGAGACTGGAAATACAATTTATCATGGAATCTCAAATGGCTCGAACGGTGTCTCGAATGTGTATCAATGGGGTACCCCTTTCTGGAAGCCCAATTTGAAGGGTCAGAATGATGAATTTTTTCCTAGTAACACATTGGTTGGAATAAATTAATTTTTTTCCAGCATGTTGTACATATGTTTGTGGTTACAATGTAATTTTTTTCGTAAGAAAATCTTACAGAGTGTTCGTGGTGCTGCAGTTGACGTTGCAGTCCTCCAGCGGCGAGGTCCGAAACGGCAGGATCTCTACCAGGCTCAAATGTAATCTGAAACGAAAACAAAAAAAATTCTTCATATATATCCAACTGGCTATGAGTTCAAGATCCACTTTTCGAAATTTCGAAAAATACGAAAAATGACAGCTTTTCCAGAGAAAACCTCATTTTTCTCTTGAAAAACAGCATGCTGAAGTCATTGTTATTAACAAATGATTCATCCATTTTAAAAATGCGATCGTGAACCGAAAATGACTACTGCTTGAACGCTAACTGTGCAAATTCAAGTCAATAGTGTGAAAGTTACTCAAGATATCAACCCCGCAGTGTCAAGATATGTAGTTTCGAGATGATCGCGTTCAAAGTTTTGGTGTATATTTGACACGATCTTGTGAAATATTGTCGTTTTACGGCTAGTCAGCGATTCCGGCGCCATGTAAGTGTCCTTCCTCATAATCGAGATCGTGTTGCACACCCAATCTATGCAATCTGCGGGCAGTTCGGGCCTCTCTTGAGTGTTCTTGTGCTTTGATGTCCGCTTTTGTTACACGCGAATCATTAACTTTACACACTGTTCCACTAAAATAGGTGTAACATCGTCAATTTTTGGAATTTCAGGGTCTGGTTGGTCTTAAAATACTCTTCCAAGTTCACACCATAAGAATATGTAATGAAAAACGATTTTTTGAAGTTTCCAGAGAGGGATACCCCGGAGACTACCAGCTCGGAAAAAAGATGAATTTCGACCATTTTTTATCAATACCAAGTTGTTAGGATGGGAATTCCTTTTAGTGGGGTTTAGTCGATACATCTTCATGTATGTTACAATTTTGTTCACCAGATTCTGTACCAATATGGCGGCGCTTGAGCTGGATGAAGTCATCTTTGGCTAATGATGTGATGCTGTCTTTGGCTAATTATTTATCGATTGACCAGACATTTTTTTAGAGCCTTATATTAACATTTGACATTCAAGTACACAGGGGATTTTTTGTATGTTGAAAATTTTGTCCGAAAAAATTATTTGTTGCGATGTTTTTTTTACCGATAATAATTTTTTTCAAACATGTATCATTTGATCAAAAATCGATATTTATTTATTTCCCTACGTATTTCAAAGGAAAACCATATCTAGAACTCAAATTATTTTGAATTTTCGGTCCAGGTAAAAAATGGAGGAGAACCCTTACCGGCCGCAGAAGTCTCCCTTAATTGAATATACGTTCTTGGAGGTTAAGTGTTGTTGCCCTTGGTCGTTGATAAACTGTGAAACCTTCAAAGCCAATGGCTCGTAGCATCAAATGTTTTTAGGGTGCCAAAAGTTTAGTGATCAGGCAATGGGCAAAAATCGATTTTTATAAAAAATCTTGATTGAATCGATCTTGATCGAAAAATCAAGATTTCACATCTCGTTTTTTTTATTTAATTTAATTGATTTCATTTTTCCGTCTTCCATCTTCGGTCTTTGAAAAAAAAGTCTTCCGATTTATTTTTAAATTACATTCATTTCAATTGATTTCATTTTTCAAAAATCAATTGAATCCCTTGAATCGATCTTAAGGAGAGATATACACCTAGATGGTCGAGGTCGAGGATTTAGAAGCTGTGAACATTCCGTCGACCGTAGAAGACCTACACTATGGGCCTGGTATCGATGATTCCATGTAAGTTGACAAATTTCATGATTTATTTATTCCCAAATTTTCAAACGCGGTTTTCTCAAATCCGCGTTTTTCAAATCAGTACCCAAAATTTCTCGAAAACCAATGAACCGATTGCCTTGAGGTTTTTTGTGGTTATTCTATACACCATTATCTAGTACTTGTCATAGGATTTTTTTCCGTTAATTAGTTTTTGTTTTATAGGCAAAATAATAACTAATTTTTTCCCCAAAAATCACTATTTATGTTCAAACGTCCGCCATTTTGACATAAATCGATATTTTCAAAATCGGCTATGACAAGTACTAGATTATAGTATCTAATTTAATAATCTCTTTGGTGTTTGTTTTAGATTATTTTTGAAGAAACGCCAGTGGGTACCATATACGCAGATTTTTTTACGACGCTCCAAGGATCATACAATATCCGTGTATATTTTTGATATTTTTAAATAAAGAAAATTAAACATATTTTTGAATGTATATACTTTTAGATAATTAAAACCCCAATCCGAAATTTCAAATAGTTTTCCTCAAAAAAATTCACAAAAAATAACCTTTTTTCGGCTCCTAGGTGTATATCTCCCCTTAATAAAAAAATCAAGATTTTTCAACAATGTCATCGACGGCTGAAAATGGTTGAGATTGCTGAAAATTGAAAGAAAAAAAAACGTCGATAAAGACCTCTTGATAAGAACCAAAGTGTCATGGAACTTCTAAACACGGTAGAGTTTTTCGGAAAATATTTTGTAAAATGCATCTTTATTGTTGAAAATTCTAGCGACTAATATTATTTTTAAGTATACATGAATATGAAATTCGAAATTTTTTAGTCACTCATTTGAGTAACAAATATCATTATTCTTATCCCTTTAAATATTTTGGTCTCGGCTGCGTACTCATCTTCTTAACACTTTGGTATTTCCAAACGTGGTTTTGATTTCTTCCTCTTCTCCCAATATTAGCCTTCACCATTCACATATATTTTTTTCATCAAGCCAAGCTTACATCCCTCGCATTTATAGGTGTACAAAAATAATTTCACATCAAATGATAGGATGCATAAATAGTGGATACGTATTCCGGAATAACGAGGCACGTGGCCGTATCTACGCGGCAAAGAGGACGGAATTGCGCCGGAAATATATTTACGTGGCATTTTACATATGACGAGGTATGAGAAGATGTAAGAGAGGGGAAAAAAGCGCGGCCATCGCTCTCGCTGCTCTCTCCACAACGCGAAAATTTGCTACATACAGTGAGAAAGTTCGCGGGAGTGTTCGCGCTCGAGGGGGAAGAATATGTGGCATACGCGCTGCTTTTTTACGACCAACTAAGCCCCTGTTATACGCATGTAAATCCGCCCGGTGAAAAATTCCGGAAAGATTCGGTCGCGAACCGCTGAACTCTCGGGGGAAAAATATTGCGCTCGTATATACATACATATGTATTTATGGACAAGGATAAATTATGCGGAACATCTTAGCAATTTTTTATATAACAAGGGCGTCGTGCTTCAAAACGTTATAAGTCATTATTATTCAATTAATTTAACGTAGTTATAACATAGAAAAATTTCGCAAAAAAAAAACGTCGTGGATGAATAGTTGCTTGTGCAAAATAATCTCAAAGCTATTTTTAAAGGGCGTTCACCTAGCTCGTGGTCGGAAAAAAGAAGAATTTTCGTGAATTTTTTCTCGGAAAACGTGTGTAGCTTTTCGATTTAATTTTTTTGATTTCTTTATTTTTTAATTTATTTTTATTCTTATTTTTGTTTCTTATTTTTTATTTCATTCTATATTGGTTTTAAGTATCTTATACAATTTTTGTATCGATAAATATCTATAAATGTAATAGATACAATTTTTTGTACGGATGTTTGAAAAACGTCAGTCCCGGCCACTACTGCTGCTCAGAAACAAATCATCCGAAATGAAAAAATCGATCGCATTTCCTTTTTGCATGAAATTATCTAGTGCTTGGACGGAGGATCCAATAAAATATTGATTTTTGGAAAAATGGCCGCTGTCCAAAGTAAAAGTATCGATTTTCGATGAAAAGACGCCTTATTTTTTTTTAATAAAAAAAAACTACGCATCGAAAAAAACTACCTCGTTCAAGCGCTGCTTTTTGATATGTAAAAGAGGCTTGTAAAATTTGAAGTTAATCGGTGCAGTGATTTTGGAGATATCGTAAAAACATCGACTGTGAGAAAAACGCGTTTATGGCAATCATCCCACGTGACAGGTCCAAAAAATCGAAAAAGAATGTTTTGCACAAATTGCAAAAAATGTGTGTGTATTAAGGACCCGACATAGCAGACTAATGGTGAGTCAACATTTTCGTTGTGTAAATCGTACTTGAACTTTCAAACGCGTTTTTCTCAAAACTGTATTTTTCAAATTGGCTTCCATGATATCTCAAAAACTATTGAACGGATTTCGCTCAAATTTTTATGGTATAGTCAGCACATCTATAGTTCTCATCTGAACTAGAATATTTACTGATATCTGCCATATTTTGTTTGTGTGAAAAAGTCGAAAAAAGCGACGAAACTTGGAACTTAACTTTGAAAACCGCACTAAAATTCAATTTTCGATAGTTTTACTTTACTCTAGTTCCGACAATAGCCTCAGGTCTACAAATTAAAATGCCGTTTGATTTTTTTATTTCCAGATGAGTAAGACCTCCGGAATCATGGCAGCCGTCAACCAACTTTTTTTTACACATGAGAGTCTTCCGAACGGTGCAAAGTCGATTCAACTCGTTATTTTTGCTTCGTAAAATTCTGAGAAACTGTAAAAATCTTAATAAATATGTGATAAAAATTAAAAAATAGTGTCTTTTAATGGATCATAAAATAAATTCCCAAAAAAGCGAACAAAATAGCTGTCACATGGGATGACCCCCTTAAAGTTCGCCAGTTCACGAAATCTACTTATAGTATAAACGCCCATACCTCCCTCAATTTTGAACGGAGCCACTTGAAATTCTCGAATGATATAAAAATATTATTCGAAAATTGGAGGTCGAAAATTCTAATTGGCGGTCGAATATTCGAAAATATACATTCCAAAAGGAATGTTATATTTCGAAAAACGTCAAACCCAAAAGTTGATATTTTCGTATATTTCAATTAAGTGTAAGCCTTTAACTAAAAAATACACATACGAGAGAAACAAACTTGGTTTTTACTTCAAACATTTCATTTATTCGACCCCAAATTAACAATGCGCTTCATTTTAGATCTTTTCCCCACGCTATCATGAAAAAATTGAAGTTTTTTCAATGCGCCCAAAATTTTTGGAAAGTACTTACCGTTTCTTGCACGAAAAAAAATCGCAAAACGTTTCGGAATGAATTGACGATTGTCGATGACGATTCGATGAAAAAATAAAAAAATTTTAAACGACTTAAATAATCAACGAACAATATAATTTTTTCACGGAATCCCGTTCGGTTAGGCCTTGATCGGTTCAGAAAAATCGTTAATAAGCTGAACACACATGCCTACTTACTGTGGTTGAAGCCGCCCGCATAGACGGCTCCGTTAGAAACCTCTGTGTATCGTTGGCCTATGCAAATAAATCCGGGAGTAACGTACACCTCTGGGAAAATTTACCGGGGGTATGGAAGGAGATTCTGGAAACGTCGATTGCAGACAGGTTGCCCCCACTGTGAGACGTAATACATACGGACACATAAACTCATACGATATTAAGGGGGGAACCACCTTTAGGCGAAGGAAAAAATGCTGATTTTCATGATTTTTTTTCATAGGAAATATGTCCACCATTTTTTAGACTTAGGGTATGTTTTATTACTACTTTTGGCTGTTACATGGTATTTTTGTTTTTATTAATCTCTAAAAAAATCGGAGCTATGGCACGGTCTTCTAAACTGCATTTTCGAAACTGGCGTGACGTATAGCTAAAGGACTAATTGTGCGATACTGATGAAATTCGGTATAAATCTCTGTAACCTTATTGTTGAAAACATGACTCAATTTTTTTTTACAAAAAGAAGTATTGTTTATTGCGAAATATAGCGATTTTTTTCGAAAATTTCAACCTTTCTGTTTCAAAGCGTATCATTTCATCGATTTTCAACATTTATCACTTCTTCTCAGTTCATATTCTGCGTATGAGTATCAATGAAAGAAAAATCATCGTTAGTTTTCTTCCGATCACCCCCGCCCACGCCATGTGTCACGCCGTCTAACAACATCCGCCGCAACCCATTTCGGAGACCGTGACCTACCTCCGCCATTATTAATGATTCAAAAAATACCACGTAACAGCCAAAAGTAGTAACAAAACATACCCTGAGTCTCTAAAAACGGTGAAGAAATCTTTCGTTTAAAAAAAATTCATGAAAATCAGCATTTTTTCCCTCGCCTAATATCTTCCCCCTTAATGTACCAGCACATGTTTCGTCTTTGAGTTTCTGCCGGGTCCATCGACCCCCCGAAGAGCGAAACCATCGCACAAACGTAGAAGAAAATATTACACCCGTCGAACTCTCACTGGCTGCTGAACTTGCCAAGCACAAAAGGAATCGGACAAGCGGAAAAAAACACCGTGTGAGCCGTTAATAAACCAGAGAATCCGGAAACTGGCCGGAAGTAATTATCGTGACGACCCATCGCTTTTTGCCGAAAAGCTTAGTCGTTCAACAGTTATAAGCGTTCGTGTAGATGTGGCCGATAGGGTATCCGTCATAACGATCTCCGTGTACAATTTTTTAATACACAACCGATACGCTAATCCGAGTGTTCACGAACGGCTCCTAAGAATCAAAACGACTCAACCGTCGTCTCCGACGTCTTGGATCTTGTTGATCCCGCCCTTTTGTTATCCAGGCGTTTCGTGAACGTACGCAGGTATATTTACAACCGTAACTAGCTAACAAGTTGTTCATTTGGGTCATGGGGCCAGGGTCACAAGCCGGTGGACCTGTCACCGCATAGAAATCACCAAGAAACTTTGAACGTTGGACACATGTGATCCACGGCACAGATCCCATTGAGCACCTACTTCCGGGCATATTGTACGTCTATATCCAGGCTCACAGGCCAATGGATGCCAAAAAAAAGAAGTCGAACGAGATCAAACACGATCATCAAGTTTGTAGCTGGGGTGTAACGGGTCATGGATCCCTGCGGGGTCATCGGGAGTCGCGCGCGCGACCTCTTCATCAAGGGCCATCTTGTGTCCGAGTCGATGAATATCCGCAAACTCGTTGCTCCACCCGGGTACCAAACTCGTCGTAACTCTCTCCCTGTCTCTCATGTCCCAAGTCGCGTCAAACGAGAATTCAATGAATGCAAAAATGTATACAGGGAAGTGAAGTTTCGCAGATATCGTATAAAAAGGCCCGTACAAGCCTGAAAAGCGAAAGGGCACATCCAGTATGTCGAAGAACAGACGCGCGTACCATTGAGATGTATAGTTGTACGGGCCGAAAGGTTGACCCCGACTTGCCGGATGACCGGGTGTCGCATGTAAACTTGCTCCAATGTTAACGTCGTTAGCACGCGCTCGCTACGGAAACCCGGTATCAATGGGATACCTGTAGTAGGAGAAGTACCCGGTAATCCAATGGAAACAGTTGGACCCCAAACTTGCCGTTGAAAATTAACGGACTACCTGGGTGGGTCAAGAAATTGCATTTTCCAACAATATCTTTATTCGATAGTATCACTTTTTAGCTGTATTCCTGAAAATTTCATTGACATATTCCTAAAATTGAACGAGCTGCAGCTTCCAACAGTCGGCCGGGCGAATAGTATCAGCACCATACTTCAAACTCTAAACGCGTTTTTGTCCAAACACTGTTTTCGAACTCGGTGGACATGATATCTCGGGAACCACTTGATGGATTGTTTCCTAATTTACAGGAGATACGACTAGGAACTTTTGCAAGTCGTTGACGATCTCACTTTTCAAAAATCGATCTTCATTTTTCAATAGTTACGTCAAAGTGACGATTTTTTAAATAGATTTTGTATGCTGGAGTTTCGATATGTCACCACGTCGTTAACAAAAATGATTTTAGAAATCGACGATCGTCAACGACTCGTGTTTATTGTTAGCTTGAATAACCCGTTTGGTTTTTAGAATTCGGCTGGACCGTTTAAGCTGGGCAGTGTCCACCACCAAACGTCGCGAAAAAATGTCGTCATCTGCAGGCGGCTATTTTTTTGTTATTTTTCTGGATTTTTTTGAGAGTCTCAATATATGTACACGTGTGTTAAGAAAAATATGTTTCGTTATGACCAACCGTTTGCCAGACAAAAATTCGGAATGTGGGTATTTTTTCGGGCCCCAAGGTTGATGTAGCCCCTTAACGAGGGAACATTTCATAACGCTGCTTGAATCAGCAGTCTCCAGTTGAGGTTCCATTGACCTAGTCGTAGATGTATGTGCAGGCTAACTTGGGACGGCGTCACGAGCGAAACTGGTCTGAAGTTGATCCGCGAGTTTCCGGTACGCAGCGCATGTACATCAACGAGGACTGAAACAGATCTCGTGTCACGAGAGCCACTCGAAGGGTCAGGGATTGATTCGTGGGTCACGAACACGTTGACCAAGCCACTGGTCGTATATCTTTATCCCGCTTTACTCTCACGTGTACAGGGCTAAAGATTAGTATTCCCATACTAATGTATGCCTATTTCCCAAGGGCTTTTGGAAAGTTGACGACATACAGGTTATGCGTGGATAGCTTTAACTCTGTTTTCGTTGATCCAGATGTCACTCGATTCCCACAACGATATCACAGTGTCTATTCGTTTGATTCGCCTTCAATCGTGTTGTCACATGTCATTCGGGTTTCCAATAACTTCTGGAGCAAGTGGTCAACCACTGTGTTCGTGGGAGGTTTTCATTTGACTTGTCTATAGTTGACAAAGTCTTCCATTTCAGGAAGCAGACACTGGCTTGGAGTTTCAGTATAGAGAAAAAACAGCTTTAGATGTACAGGATCAAACGCTGAAAATGATGAAAACCTGTGGATTTCATCATTTCAACGAGTTTTATCCTCGTTAGCTTTCAACGAGTTTTATCCTTCGTTGCAATAGACACTGATGATGTGAGAGACGATACAGCACTAGATGTCAGAACCTAGGCTCTTCAGTCTTCAACAGGTATAGATTGGCGAATCAGCATTTGTCACGATTCATGTCAGATCTCTGTGTTCTTGGATGCTTTTGATCTTTGTCTTTTCAACCTGCCGCTAGCGCAAAAGCGTTGATCGCACTCGGCTGTTCGATCTTCCACCCACTCGGCGTTTTGTCTTCCATCGCCATCGTGGCATATCAGCTCACAGAATTTTCTAGGCTTCGAGACACCGACAATCAAACGTAAAGTCTCTAATAAAACAATCGAAATAAGAAACTGTTACCGTGATCTTGTTCCTTTAACGCCTTAAATCGCAAAACAAGGCTTTTTTCTTTTCAAAATACCGATAAAGCAAAGTTTGTGAAATAAAGTTTTTTTTACATATCTGTAAATACTCAAATGAATTTTTTGTTTTCCAACAAAACACAAAATGGCGGCTCATTGGCCGGTAGATAGAAACCGCCTTTTTTAAGGCCCTCCACGGGTGGATTCGTTGAAGACGCACATGAGCACCTGGAACAAAGATTTTTTTCCGTAATCTGTTCGAGTTTTGCGAGCGAAATACACACGTTTATCGCAAAGTATTAATCTTTTCAAATTAGGCACCGTTTTAAAGGAAAAGTCGCGTTTTGGACAAAAACGGCCTTAGGGTGTTTACAAAAACTGTAATTGTTGATCGATCGTAAAAATCGTGTGTACTTTGCTGGAAAATCTATCTGAGAAGCTGCAGTTAAAATTTAGAGTCAATCGGTTGAAAATAGTAGGAGCTACGATCTCGTCCGATTTTGAAAACATTGTTTCAGGAAAAGTGCGTTTAAAGTTTCAAAACTATTTTTGTTCAGGCCATATTATTCCCGGGATGATTATATTGGGATGTTGAATAAGCTCTCGCTGTTTTTTCGTGAAAGTTAATGCTTTATTGAAAAAGAATATATATTCCTAATGTTTTCAAACGTTTCGAAACCGTTGCGCGATCGACTCCGGATGATTCAGCAAGTTCTGGTAGCATCTGACATGAATTTTCATGAAGTAATTCCTCCAATTCAACACATCAAAATCATTGTTTTTTAAGCTTCTAAACCAATCTCTGCACGTTGCTTCCGACAGAGCATGGTAAGTCTCAATAAGAATTCTGTGTGCTTCAGGTGGAGATTTCTTTCTTATAAAGTAGTGCAGTAAAATCCCCCGCAAATGCTCTTTTTGGCATGAAATTTGACATGTTTGATACTATAAAAAAATGTTGTTTACACTTCGGTGACATGACATACAGTGAATTTCAAGGTTGCTTATAATACCTCTTTATAGATGCGTTACCATCTTAAGGCCTTATATACGCGAAATATTTCATAATTTTTCATTTTTTTCAATTTTTTGTTCCATTAGCCTGAATGATTAGGAATATTTTAAGCTTTACAGAATTGAAAAATTCCGAAAATTGTTGAAGTGACAGCATTCAGAGCTAGATAATAGATACCGCGCGGCGCGCCCGACCGCCAACTACAAAGCCGTTTTTCCACGATTCACTTTTTTGAACCTTGTGAAAGTTCTAACTCTCGAACAAACGTTCAGATCGCTTTGAAATGTTTACAACATATTCTTAGTATCATCACCTATCGTGTGAACCACAAAAACAAAAATTTCAATGACAGAAAACAATAAAATACCGACAGAAAATTAAGTAAAAAAATTTCAAGTTTCCAATTTTTATTGTACTAATTAAAAAAAAAAATATTGTTGGTTCACACTGAAGATAAATTCATTATGCAATTATAAATATATTCATTTTTCTCAGACACCCACATTGATGCCGAGAACTTTCACAATCAACGCGCGCGCAAAAATATACATTGCTTTATTACGTTATATCTCCGCCATTTGTTAATATTTCTGATTTTTTTACATATAATTAACCATGTGCATAAATTATCTGTAAAAAAAATGTTGTCAATATATGCGTCATTTTTTTTAACCGGGACTAGAAAAGTACCGTCGAAAATCGGCGAAATCGCGTATATGAGGCCTTAAACTGCACGCACGCAGTTCTGGTAACGCCATCCGGTGAAAAACAGCGAGAACTTGTTCAACGTCCTAATACGTCCGAATCCGCCCTCCAACCATATAATCCTCTAAATGTGTGTACATCATTCAGGCCAATAAGAAAAACGATGTATTTTTTTCAAGGTATATAAGGTCTTATTCTTCTGACATCAGGCTACTCTTCCTGACTGCCATCGTTACATTTCCATAATTACGCAGCAATGGGACCTAAATTAGAGGGCCAAAGTTAGGCCTGCTTGATCATGTCTCCACAACTGATAATTGAATAGAATAAACAGAGTCTCAAACCGTTCTTCGCATCACTGTCGATATCGTGTGTACCTACGGAAAGATTGAAAGAGCCACTATCGATTCGTCGAATCTCGATGACGATCGCAATTTACCGCGGGGTTTCATACCTTCATAGTAATAACTCCCGTACATGGGTATACAAATAGTACGGAGCATATTGAGACACGCTTCATCCATCAGGTTCGCGTACACGATCAGGTTTTCCTCGCAGAGGTCTTCTTCGATGGCCCCTGAGCGCCTTCTCGAGGCGGGCAACGAATTGCATCCAGTATGAACAGTACCTACGAGCCTCGTGGTCCTTTCTCTCTCTCTCTCTCTCTCTCTCTCTCTCTCTCTCCCTCTCTCTCTCTCTCTCTCTTTCTCTCTCTCTCGCTCTCTCTTTCTCTCCAACTGGTTACGGAGTTCCGGTCAGACTGCATCGCGCCCTCGGGGTCATCTGGCGCAACGACTTGGATTATAAGGTGAAGAGTGCAGCTAATGGCTGCGATGGCCTCACGACGACGACGACGACATCTCCATGTATACTATAATAGTTGGGAGGCTATCTTGACCCCGAAGTATGACAGACACGAGCGCGTAATGGCAGCACGGGATAGGTCTTTATTTCATGATTTTTTTTTCATTCACCAACCCTTCCGATCGCTCCTTTTGCACTCGCAATTTTCAAGAGGGTTGGATCAGTTCGCAGGGCTGTTCAGCTATATACGAGCTGCGTTTGAAGACTTTTGCATACGTTTAACGCGGTCCTCTAGTTTCTCGGCTGTTTTTTTTACGGCTTTTTCAATAATTTTTTACGGGCAAAGCATCGAAATAATCAATCTCATTGTTTTTGCATAATCTTTATTAACATTTAAATAAACTTTACAAATTTTTTGAAGTCAAAATATATAATAGAATAAAAGTTATAGTGGCCGACAGGAAGACATCAAGTAAAAGAGGTGCTTGACGGTGACCAAGATTGCGGCTGTTCTGCTTATCTGAAATCAAAAAACCAAACGGCATTTTAATCTTCATATTTAAGACTAGCGATTGAACTAGAGTAAATTCTAAATTACAAAAATTGACTTTTTTATACACTTTTGAAAATTACATTCTATTTTGTACTCATTTTTTCTTAAGTTTTTCGCTCGTACAAAAAAAACTATCGAAGCAATCATGATAATCCTAGTTCAATCGCTGGCTTATAACATATTAAAGATGCTGTATAAATTTGAACAAGATCGGTGCAGTAGTTTCTGAAATATCGTGGTCACCGTTTCGAAAAATGGTGTTTCGAGAAAAACGCGTTTGAAAGTATACCTGCTCCGTATACCTGCTCCGTTCCACGGCCGTAACTTGTGAACCACTTCGAATATCGAAAAATCCTTTGGCACACATTTTCTACACATGTTGTAGATGTGATTTATGAAAAAAAATCGATTTTTTCGACCGGAGAAACTAGAGGGCCGCCTTAAACAGTGCTGGAGTGAACGGACGAGGACACATTAGAAATAAATCATTGACTTGTTTAGAGAGCTACGAAAACCTTCGCGAAATCTCGGCACTTGCCGAGTTTCGTTGTTTATTGAACGGCTTCTCGTTGAATTGATTTGTTCGCTCAATTTCCAATTAAAATATTCCGCCACGAATATTTCAATGGATAGGTGCAGCGAAAGAAACTTTTGCACGGCTGCGATAAAGGCTAAACGGAAGAGGGAAAAATTGCTTTCTTGCCCGCAAATTTTCGCTAATTAATCGAAGTCTTCAATGTCCAAAGTATAACGCGGCGAGAAGAACGCTCGACAGGTTTACTTGCTAGTAAGTTCGTACACGTGGATTCTGAAGTTCGTGAAAACGCGATTAATTAATTTTTGCAGCGTTGTGTGTGTTGTGCAGCGGGTCTTCTGTATTCGTTGAATTTTCACGTTTCCACTGCGCTGATTAAATAAGTTAATTGAATGCGAAAGAACGCGGCGGTTGCTGAATTATTTCTTTCCATCTCAAAGTTGCTTAATTAGCATTTTGTTGAGAATAATATTGACATTGTGAAATTTATGTCTTGATGAAAAAATTATTGAACGGTACTTGCTGTGAATCAAGGTATTATTATAGTTTGTTAAACATTTTCCGAATCTGATCCGATCGACTTGAGGGGTTATGCCTAGTTGGTAAAGTCGAGAAATCACTTTTTTTCAAAGCCAATACTTTTTGACGGTAAATCATCTTATAAATGTTCCCTGAAAATTCCAAGGTTATCGGATCAAAATTGACAGATTTAAATGCTGTTATGTTGACGCTCGTTGGAACCCTCGGAGCGTCGTTCGAAACAATAAACGCATTTTTTTCTCGAAAGTACGTCTTCAAAGTTGGTGAGCAAAATATCTCGAAAACTACTGCTTTGGTCTTTATAAAATTTTGAGTGCTTTTTCTAGATTTAAAAACGTAGCATTTGATCAAAGGATTTTTTTCCCAATGTATACTTTCGATTTGATGAATGACAAATGTTCATTTTGTTTGGCAAAAAGCAAGATTCTCACTTTGAACAGGCGCCATTTTGTTTTAAATTGATATTTCGGAAATTCCTTCGATTATTCATAGGATAACCTAATGTGCCAACGAAATCTGTTGGATTTTTATATTTTAGATAACCTGGTTCAGAAGAGCATTGCTCACACCAAAAGACGTTTTGATTAAATTTTTTTGGTAATTCTTTCGATAAGTGATTTTTCCGAATAATTTCGAATTTTTCAAAAATCCAAAAAAAACCTAATATAGGCGTCGAAATGTTCAAAAATGCCCTATTTTATAACGGTTTTCCGCGAACTTCAAAACTACTTAATTTTTTAGGGGGAGGGGGAGTGAATTTCAGTTTTCCCCGACTGAACATCATTATTTATAACCCAATAAATGATAAAATAGCAACAAAATAATGTTAGGCTCATTTTTCGGAAAGGTCACTTATCTAAAGAAATACCAAACATTTTACACGAAAATAATACAGTGTTCTTAAGGTAGTTCCGCTGCGAAAATCTCAACCAAAAGTTTACATACCATGTTCATGTTTAAAAGATTGATAATTGGTTTAATTAGTAATAAATAAAATTAAAAACTACGCAATATTGATTCGGTACTAGTAGATAATACGATGGATATCATTTATTGCCGTAAAATATATTTTATATTGTGTTTTTGATCTACCATTGCCAGTAAACTTTTTGCCGGGACTGTCCAGGCTTTGCCCCAATTGATTTTTTTCCAGGCTTTGCCAGGCTTTGCACCAAAATTGTGAGGGCTTTTCATGGTTATATCTTGGAAACTAGATGGTGAATCATTCTCATTTTTTTTCACATTATTCGTGATATCTTACTCTAGCTTATCCTCGTTTTTTATCAATTTCTTAATTTTAGTTTTGACGGTAAAATTAATGATGCTCTGTTTGCCAATCATAACGCATTTGTTGCGTATAAACCAAGCCAACTTTAAGTGTAAATATCTCAGGTTTGGGGTGGTCAAACTTATTCAAATTGCACAGATGTTTGGATAATGTATTGAATAACATATATGTCAAATTTCAACCATTTCTTAATTCAACTCTTCTGTGGAGGTACTACCTTAAGATGATACCTTTCCAAATACCTAATTTTTGTAGAAATTTATTATCACGATTGTCTATTTAAAAAATCGAAAAATTAGCTGTTTTCGAAGTTTCGTTAATGAAGTCAGGTTACTAACAATATTCCCGGCTTTTTCGAATTATCGTTGTTACCTGGCTTCAAAATTAATCAAATAGAAACCAGTCACAATATCAATAAAATAAAAAGTATCATAGAGTGTCATTTCACATAAAGAAATCACGATAAATTGATATTATTTGTACATAATAAAATCTGCACTTTTTTGCAAATTGCAAAAATAACCAAACAAGTAACAAATTGTTGTGCTAGAAGGTTTTCATTATTTATTCCAAGGCCATCATATTCGCCTTCAGATCAGAGTTTAGTGACTATTTCGTGGATCAAATAATCGTACGTTTTTGGTACACGAGACAGGAGCCCGAAGCTCACGGTAGATACCTATATCCTCTCCGTAGGGTGGTACAAAAGGAGATAGGGATGAGTAACGAGAGGAAGGAAGGGAAAAGCAGCTGTGCACGAAGGGGTGGAGCAGCGCCTCAATTTTTCTCTTTCTATCCCACCTTAGATCCTCTCCGTGCGCTTTTCTCTCGTTTCTTCCACTAACACTGGTGCAAGGGTGGGAAACTCGAACGAGTCTCTCCGAGCATCATCACTTCGCTTCGAATTGTCCCGCTGACGCTCGCTAACGTTCTTAACGTTGTACAGTCGTGACCGCAATGAATTTAACAGAAATAGACTTTACAATTTCCCGAAACCGTTTGCCTCATTTTCACATCATTTTATTTAATTAACGCGTCCTTAAAGTAAAAAAAAGTATGCACTGAACTGTTACTCGGATCATTGATTCAGCGAAAATTCTGTAGGGCATAAATATTCTCTTCGCTTTCTTAAAAACTAATAATTATTTCTTACTGTTATTAATATTATTTCATTCTTACTGTAATTATTATTATTATTATTACTATAATTATTTATTACTAAAAACTAATTTCTATGATGGATTCTATCTCCTTATGTATTCTCTATAAATTCACCGATTCAGATGCCGCGAAAGGTTCTTTTCTTTGGATCAAAACCCATTTTTTCTAATATTTCAATATTTTGAGGGAGAACACAACTTTGACGTCCCAAAAAAACGTCGCTTTTCCGATTTTTTTTCTACGAGATTATTTATTTGGGATTTGGAGAAAAGGTATGTTCATTAAGGCCCCCACTTGTAGCACAAAAAAGGCCTTTTTCATGAATTTTTTTAAAGAAAACTACAAAACTTTTTTAATCGATCAATATACCATCTTAAAGAACAGATCTTGAAGAACTTTTACTAATTTTTTTATTGAAGTATATTACATTGTTTAGTGGCAAATGGCCGTCAATGAAATAATGTTTTTATATACACGGTTTGCGGTGACCAACATTGCGGCGAAGTGGATCATCTGAAAAAAAATGCGGATGGATTTAGTCAAATATAAGTATAAACTAGTCTTTAATCGAAGGATTTTAAAAAATATTCATTTTTCACATAATGGCGGACAGTCAAAGTTAATTGTTCGATTTTAACGAAAAAAAAAACGGCCGTTTTTGGCTATATTGAACAACGTATTGGTTGAACGTATACGTTGAACTTATTGCGTATACATTTTTATTTAAAAAAAAAATTAAAACTTAATAATGTTAGCAAGGTGTCGGGGAGCCTCCGAATAAAAAATGTGGTCCAGCGGTTGGATCGATAAGGTGGCGATGGTTGGTGCGACAAATAAAAATAAAAAAGTTGTATGATCTACATAAATGTAGTACGCGTGGTACGTAGCCGTTTTTTGAAGAAAAAAAATCAACAAATAGCAGGTGTTAAAAAACGTGTAATTTTGACGAAATTTTCACTTATATTCCGGGACCTAAAAAATACTAAGTAAAAAAAACAGCTCGTTGTTATTCCGACCAGGTAAAGAAAAGTTGTTTCGAGAAAAATGCCATTGGAAGTGTCGATATACGTAAATCGTTGCGCTACCTGCTCTCACCAAATCGGCTGTAACTTGATCAATTTTTAATATCTCAACTTGATATTTTTATTACATATTCTTGAATATGTATAAGAGAAAATGCAAAGAAATCGATTTTTTTACGTGTCACAGTGGTGTCCAGGCTTAAATTCAATACCGGAATATTAAAACATGCTGCTTTAGCCTAAGAGGAATCCCGGTCTGTTCAACGTCCAGCTTGTTCAAGCAATTTAGTGATCCCATAATTATTATAAGTTTTTTTCTCTAAGACACGCTTTAGTGATGAAATGCAAACAAAAATGCTTCTTTTTTTATTCATTTCTTTTTGAGTGCGATGGTACGTGCACTACATCCTTCAGGTGTGCACATCATTCGATATATCTTCCTCTTTTCTCCCTATTTCTCTCTCTCTATCTCGCTTTCGCTCGCGCTCTTTTTCTCGACTTCTCTGTGGGAGCTGCAAACTCCGAGAGTCTCTCCCGCCTGATCTCTTTGCCCCGTGACGTATAATCGGGGTTCGATGTTACTCCCAAGCAGCTGTTCTTGTATATGGCTTCTGACCGAGTCGCCCCAAGATTGATTGCAAGATTAGTCTAAGTACCGCAGCACCAGCTCGGGCCCACCGCGAAGGGGGTTTACCATGCTCTCTCTCTCTCTCTCTCTCTCTCTCTCTCTCTCTCTCTCTCTCTCGCCCTCTCTCTTTCTCTCTCGTATACTTTTCGTATTCGTTATACTGGTGCCGCTTAATGCGCGCATCGACGTACGCGAACGCCTTCCGAGAGGAGCTTAACATTTTCATTTATAGATTCAATACGATGCAACTGAGACGACGTAACCCTACATCTTTTTTTCCACCGTTTCATTCAAAGTCGTCTTTGTTTTGTACACTGCATTTTTCTTGAATTAGATTTATAGGCTCGGAAAAGCACAATGAACTGTTGGGGCTCCGGGGACGCGACTTTCCTTTTTTTCCATTATCTTCTTGGATCCCTTGCCACGCGATCACGTAGAGATTTGATCCTGCAACGGTGATGGGATACAGGACAATGTCAAGCCATGGCTACTGCTCCGTTTAGTGAAAATATTCAAATTTTTGTCAACACAAAGTGCAGAGAAAGGAATAATTTGAAAGGTTGGTGTCGAAAACACGTACTGGCGAAGAATTGAACGATACGAAAAGTTCTGAAATAATGGCGTTTCGAAAATAATTCACGTTTATCTACCTAGGTGGGACAAAAAATTGTATTAAAAAAAATATAATTTTATTCGATAGTATCACCTTTTAGCTATATTCCCTGAAAATTGTATTGAATTTAAAATTGAATGAGCTGCAGCTTCTAATAGTCGGCCGGGCAAACGGTAGCAGCAACATACTTCAAACTTTAAGGCCTTAGGCCACTCGAGACCAAAAAAGGATTTATTTTGAATTTTTTTTCAGCGAAACTATAAAATAAAACGCAATTAGAAAATAGGGGTTTTATTAGACACGTAATTGATTATACAAAATTATTTTTTCACAGCGATACATGTCAAAATAGCGACTGTGCAGCATTTTTCCGATGACGCCTTTGTTTCTGGAAGGTCAACGGCCGGACCAACAGCTCCTATAATTTTTGAGTTATGATGAGACACTAAAGTTTTTTCGGTTATACATAAGAATAGCTATAGAAGTACGTGGGATTTTTTTGATATATTATTTTTCGTCAAAATGGCGCATTTCCAAAACAAAAAGTATAAGATGCCATGAGAAAATCGTCAGAAAATTGTTTATAAAAAAGGAACTATGCAATATAATTTAAAAATCCTAGGTAGTGCCTCAGGAAATGTAATTCTAAATATACAGTTGAAATTCCAAGTGATTTGGTTGAAATTTGTTTAGTTATGAGTCCGGTTGACTTGAAAAATGTAGTTTTGAGATAAACGCGTTTAAAGTTAGTAGAAAGTCACAACATGAATAATGTTTCAATACCTTTAATCCGCGCTAAAATTCGAAAGTCGAATACTTCGAGATTTTTCACACCCATAATCTTTTGGAATATAATTTTATAGGTACTGAGGTACCTTTTTAACAAAAAAAATCGATTTTTGAAAAATCCTAGAGTGGCCTAAGGCCTTAAACGCGTTGTTCTCGAAACATTGTTTTCAAAGTCGGTGGACGTGATATCCCGAGAACCAGCGGATGGATTGTTTCCAAATTTATAGGAGATATGATGAGGAAAATTTAAAGGTCGTTGAAGATCTCACTTTTTTAATCGACCTTCATTTTTTAATAGTTACGTCAAAATGACAACTCTTTTAAACAAATTTTGTATGGTCGATTTTCAATTCGTCGCGACGTTGTGAAAAAAATGACTTTAAAAATTGACCATCGTCAACGACTCGTATTTATTGTTGACTCGAATGAATCGTTTGGTTTTTAGATTGGGGATGGACCGTTTAGGCTAAAGAATGTCCACCGCGAAACGTCGCCAAAAAAATTTTCATCATCTACCATGTTTTTGTTATTATTCTGTATTTTTTAGTGATTTTTTTAAAGCCATCAAGATATGTACCTTTGTGCTTAAAAAAATGAGTTTAGTTTTCATCAACCATTGCCCAGAATAAAAGATCGGAATTTGGCCATTTTTTCTGGCCTCGAGACAGATGGGACCCCAATCACTTTTTGTTTTTCGGAAAATAATCGTATCCAGATGACAAAATATATGATCGTAAAAAAATAGTATTTTAAAATAATTACTTCGAAATATTCTTGTACTTTCGCATAAGAAACATTTTTAAATGCACCAGTACAAAACTTTACTAGGCGAACCAGCGCGAGTAAAAAAAACGATTTCACTATTTATTTCACACAATTGTTTATAATGTGCACCAATTATTTTCGAAGAATAAATACCGAGCTTGTTAAAAATGTCAAAGTCGTTTGGTGTTTATGACAGAAACCCTTCAAGCCTCTGTATGGACCTGTATGTATAAACTTCCAGTCTGTAAATTTATGCATGTGCTCTTCACGGTTAATTACGTACGGAAGGCAGACCCGACCGACGCGCGAAAGACGCTGCAAGAACGTAAAAAGGAGTACGAAGGAAAAGCTCAAGAACGCGTTTGCACGTCGAACACAAGGGGATTTTCCGAAGGGATTATGTCGGGAAGGCTGTGTGGCCCGCTAAGAAAATTATCTCCGACGGTTCGAAATGAACGCGAACCTTATCGAAACTGACGGATACAATAATAACGAGTAAAAGGGCTCCTGCAAGATGCACAGGACCTCGCCTGAAACAACAAATGTCAATCATCGTTTCATCTTTTGAGCAAGCATAGCTCGAGCGCTAAACTCGCCAATTGTAGAATAAATAAAGCTCCTAAAACAATACATTCTCCAAAATGTTTTACAATGAGAGTCGAAATAGTGCTAGTGACTTTATCATTCGTTGCGGCGTTTTTGTAAATAAATATAGTTAAAACAATTTTTTTTAACGCAACATGGCGGTATTTTCGATCGGGTAAAATAAAAAATGGTAATGTTGAAACACCGGAAATTTCTTCTCCACTTTGATTTGACTTAAGAGGGTTTGCATACACTTGAAATTTTAGAAACATGTTTGTTTTATAGCCAACGGTATTGACTTCAATTTGCAATAAAGATTTCGAAAAATTTTCAAAAATTGACCGAGTTGTGACGGAATTTGTGAAGCGCCGGATCGCCCACGGCGCTACGGCGAATCGCCCCGCTGCGAGTTACCTTTTTTCCTTTTACATTTTTCTGTGAACTATTTTCATGAATCGATCCGGTCCTCTATCGGATGGTTTTTTGATTTGTTTAATCATTTTTTAATCACAAACTATTAACATTTTTTTGTTGTTTTTGGAAACCGAACTTTTATCTTCACCTTGACATTTTTGTAATTTTGAAAGATTCGACAAATTATCCGGATCCATACGAAAGTTTTATTATTATACTAACAGTGCATTTATTTATTTTTATTTCAGATCGCCCTAGTTAGAAGAACTGCCTGTAGCGGTCAGCCGTGCAGCAACAGCAGCATTTTGCTTAAATAATAATATCTTTATTATTATCAATAATTGACAATTAAAGAACCCTAAACTTGACAAGGCTGTATGTATTAATTGTGTATAAATTTCCGACCCCGTCGTCATAATACTTTCATGGCGAAAAAAATTGGAAATCGACCAGTTGTTTTAGCCCCAAGCTGATGCAGATCCGTTGATAGTTGCAAGAGCAATTTAATTCCATTTTGAAGTAAAGCCGTACGACATATAATATCACATTGAAAAACCAAGTCAATTTTTTCCATGTTTTGCCGAGGTTCGTCGCTCCTGATAGCGTTCATATTGAAAACAAACCATATTGAATACACCGAATTCGAATTCAGCGCTATAAAAAAAAAATACAAAAAATGCAGGGAATATCTAATACAGGGCACACAGAGAATTTCTAATTGAAGTAATTGAAAAAAAAATATTGTGTACGAAACGTCATTTTACTTTCTTAAAACAATGACACAAAAAAACTTCTGTCTTATTTGATATTTCGAATTTTTGGAATATAACTTCCCCCTACACTTTTTCGTAACTATACAATTTTTATATCAATTTTTTTTCTTCAATTTATCGCCCGGGTACCCCGCGAAAAAAGCCACAATTTTCATGGCTCTTTCATCGCATCGGTTCCATCGTCTTTACGGCACTGTTTGTTTTCATAGCTCGAATGCGGTAACCTTATTTTTATTTTTACAAGCTTTTATTTAACTTGACTTGGTGTGAGATGGAAAACGGAAAATCGATATTTTACCCACTTCCCGACTACTTAGAGCTCAGAAATTTTGCAGACATGACAGGTGACAATGCATGATTCAACTTAAAGGAAACTTTGTCCTTGAAGTGCCATATTTCAGGTGTTTACATTTTATTTTTTTTAAAGAAAACGAGTAAAGTTTTTTGAGTGCGGTTTTTTTCTTGCTTTTATTCATGATATACAGAACGTTAAAAAATTTGTTTTTTGAAAAAAACCAAAATGGCGGCCGTTGCAGCTCCTCGAAAACAGGTCCTCAAATCGCGGGAGGTAAACGGCTGACATCACTGCCCCCTCTTTGTTGATCTGAAACACAAATTCAAAGCATATTGTCAATCTGTGAGCCTTTGGTCATGGAATGACGGATGGGTTTTTCGTTTAGTACAAATTTCGGAAAATGGCGGCAATTAAAAAAAATCGAATTTTCGCGTTTTTTTCGCATAAAAAGATAAATAATAAATGCAAAAATGTATCTATCGAAAAAACGATCCGTCATTCCGTGAAGACATATTTTCTGAGTATGCCCTCCAAATTTCAGGTCGATATGTTAATTACAGCGGTCAGGAGAATGTCAGCCATTTTTAAAAACGTGTTTTCGAGAAAAACGCGTTTAAAGTTTTGTAATGTGTTTACACAAATGTGCTTATAATTACCGCTAATCGGCAATGCCTGGTCCATAGAGGCATCCCTCCTCTTCTTCTAGCTGCTCATGTTGAGCCGCTAACATTTTTTGAAAATTTCAAGGACAAAGTCTCCGTTAAAGAAAGAAAAAATAACAAATAAGTTTACTTTCTCTGAGTTGCAAAACGGAAAATCGATATTTCACCCACTTCCCGGCTACTTAGAACTCTGAAATTTTGCAAACATGTGTCTAAGAGGTGACAATGCAGGGAAAGTGCATGAGAACATATGAATTGGCTCTAAGTGCTCTCGGATCGCAGAATCGTTAAAAGGGTCCAATAGGTAAAATAGGTTAAAAGGTAAGGTCCAATAGGTGGTGAGCTAACATCTATGGTAGCTGCCACTCATCAAAGTTCTCCAATAATTCTCCTGACAATAGCACTGGTTCGGTTGAAAGGATTAATCCCTCTTTGCAAAAACTTCAGAGCTCTAGTAAAATCAACTAAAGACTAAAAAGTAGGCAATAATTTATATGTACATTTTTTTTAACAAGCTTTTATTTAATGTACTATCAAGTAGAAAATAATTTGTTTACCAGGTCACCTACATGTGACTGTAAATAAGAGCTTGGGGCGCTCTAAATTTAGACATATAATCTTTATTAGGAGTACAACTTTGCAGTGACCGTTTTACTTAGAGAGCCACTGCGGCCGAAGTAATGGCCCTAGCTCAATAAAAAAAAGTGGCATTTTAAACTAGAGGCTCTGCCAATGTAAACAATTTAAAAAAGCTAACGGATACGTGTATGCATTATAAAGTTATAGGCACTCAAACATGGCAACCTACGAACCGAATTCTCAGCATTTGCGGGAGGTTATGATTTACTTCTTCAACATCAAGAAATCTACGGCTGAGGCCCACCGTTTGCTTGTAGATGCTTACGGGGAGGATTCTATTAGTGAGAAAACGTGTCAGCGGTGGTTTCAACGCTTCAAAAGTGGAGATTTTGAGGTCGAGAACAAGCATGGCGGCGGAAGGCAGAAAGTTTTTGAAGACGCAGAATTGGAGACCTTGCTGGACCAGGATTCGTGCCAAACTCAAGAGGAACTCGCCGAGACGTTAGGAGTAACCCAGCAAGCAGTTTCAAAACGTCTCCGGGATATGGGTATGATCCAAAAGCAAGGAAACTGGGTCCCGCATGAGTTGAAGCCGAGATGAGTGATACTGCAGCATGACAATGCCCGACCCCATGTTGCAAATGTCGTGAAAAAGTACTTGGAAACGGTGAAATGGGAGGTTTTATCCCACCCGCCGTACTCTCCAGACATTGCCCCTTCCGACTATCACTTGTTCCGGTCAATGGCACACGATTTGGCTGACCAGCACTTCGGTACTTACGAAGAAGTCAAAAATTGAGTCGATTCCTGGATTGCCTCCAAGGAGGCAATCCAGGAATCGATAAAAGTCTTGGCCCAAGGCTTTTATCGACGCGGGATTCGAATGCTACCTGAAAGATGGGCCGAGGTCGTAGCTAGCGACGAGCAGTACTTTGATTAAAAAATATGTAGCCACTTTTTTATAATAAAGCCTTAAACTTTTGAAAAAAAAACGGTCACTGCAATGTTGTACTTCTTATAATTTACATAAAATACGTTAGCATATCAACTTTATTCAATATACTGTAAAACAACCTCAGATTTCTTAAATAAAAATCCTGAAACGGGTGGGGGTCAAAATGTCGAATGACCAAATATATAACGACAAAGATTTCGAAACGACAGAATTATGAACTCTCAAAATAACGAAGGTTAAATTATTCGAAATTTTATCCTTTGACCGATGACGAAATCGAATGATTATTACACCAAAGGATTATTTATTCGAGAGCTCATTTATTCGAGAACATATATTCAGATAGTCTGCAGTTTGAGTCATACAAATACAGATTCGAACAATCTACAATATTCATATCTACAAAATAGAAAAAAATGAGTATCTAATATTCCTAATACCGTCTATAGCAAAAAACTATATACCGAGACTGCAAACTTCGAATGTGTAGATCTTAGAGACGCAAATTATCGATGGCCCGAAATGGCGAATACCTAAATGGCGAACACGGCATGGCTGCCTGACCCGACTGACCATTAACGCCATCTGTCATCTTCATTCTGAAGCGCAAGTAGTATTGCTCGATCTCAAGTTTTCGCTATCCGGACCGTTCGCTGTTTTGGCCCGTCGCTATTTTAACTGATCCACTTTTTGGTCCTTGGCTTTAATGAATTCGAAATTGTAAACTGTCGTAACATTTACAATTCGACGATTTGACGTCTCGAATTGTTTGGTGTATATGTACAGGCGAATCGATATTATCTCTCGTTATTTTGCTGAATCTGATATTTGTTTTCGCTATAAATCAACTTCGAAATTTTTGTATTCACAATTTCGATTAACTATTTTACAGATTATCATAAGATTGATCTATCTATATTGGAACGTTCGTCATTACGGGATTCGAAATTTCGGTCCTTCTGAATATTGATCGTTCGAATTTCCGATCCCCAACCCCTGAAACTGAGTATAAACGTGTGGTAATAATTTTGCTAATCACTATTGTGCCAAACAAAAAGTTGAGCGCACAAGCTTTTATTTAGTCACATCCCAGGTAGGAATTGACGATGAAAAAAGGGCTCGTCAAGCTCTGAAACAAGGCTCACATTTTTTAATTCAGGCTGAGTACCAGCCTGATTTCAGGCCTAGCTGAACCTCTGAATGATAACGCGGTTTCAGGCTCCTGCACACAGGCTTGCCCAAAGGCTGGTAGAAAAGCCTATACTAAGCCTGAATCGACGAAACAACAAGGTTCAAAACGGGCCTTAATGAAGCCTTCACGAGCATTTATGACCAGGCTTATCCCAAACTCTTCTCCAGGCTATATGAGGCCTGTTTTTAGTTTCCTATATTCTACATTGGGGTAAATTTAATAAATTTGTAAAGTATTCATTTTATTTATTATATATATTTAGTATTCATTATTTGTTATAAAATATATATAAAAAATATTTTAAAATAATACTTTATTTTATTTGTTGTTTATGGGACACGTAATACACAGAGTGTACGCAAACTCCAGAGAGTGAGTATATACGAAATCTGTGTGTGACGAGAAAAAAACTTTTTTGTGTACCTCATAAATATCGATAAGAGAATATGTTTAAATGTTCTGAACTGCCTCCTTCGCTTTCGTTTTTCGTGCCTTCGCACCCGACAAATTTATTGCTCAATTTTTTTTTTTCATAAAAGTACAGAAAAAATATTATTTCAAAGGGGGTAGCCGGTTAAGGGGGGTCTGACGGCCCCCACCGAGTTTGATCGAATCGACCCAAAAACCTGAAAGAGGGCTGAAAAACAAAATTTTAGAGATATTTTTTAACCCCCTAAACCCTTATGAAAACACCATAATCGCAAAAAATGCGTTTTTTTTATGTTTAATTTTTTTTCGAGCTTTCAAATGCATTTTAAAGCGGTTTTAACACAACCAAAATTTTGTTTCAGATGTGTAGACATGCCCTGAATTTTTCCAGATTTTTTCGTAAAGTTAAATCATGTGCAACATAATTTTAATGGCATAAAAACCGTAAAAAATCGTCATTTTTTGTATTTAATGCTATGGTTTTTATTGACGTATTAATGGTAAAAAATCGTGCACCATAGCATAGAAAGCTACTATCTTCCTCTACAAAATGACGCTAATTGGGCTCAATTCGGTCGTCTCTAGCGTCCGAAAATCAAACTTGAATAAATTCCGTTTTTATAATTTGAGCATTTTCAGTTACGAAAATGACACAAAATCATATTTTTCAATTATTTTACTTAATAAAAGTACATTTTGGGGTTTCTGAGGTCGCCGATTACAAATTTGATGTCAAACAGCTAACAAAAAAAAAAATTACACATGTCATCAAATGAAAATGGTATTTGCTATTTCGGTTTTTTCAATAATTAAAAGTCATTGTATTTTAAAAAATCTATTTATTTATAATAATATTACATACATTCATCTAATATATACATTAAACAGACACAAGTAATACATACATTGCAACATGATTGTTATGTTGTTAATCTTCGTCACTGTGTTCTTCAATAACAGGTTCGACATTATCAACGTGAAATAGATTCGTTAGAATTTGAGCTGGGCGGATGATTTTGGACAAATACCGTGCATGACTTAAAAAGTAAATGATTGTTGCAACGTGGGCACAGCAACCAACAGTTCTTAGCCCATTTGCACAATCACATACGTAGTTTTTTATACCGTTATATCCAATACTGTTAGGGTCGTACTGAACGTAACATCTGTATACTTTCTTGTTTATATGTCTTGATTTAACTTCACATTTCAAAATGGTATCGTCCTCCAACAAGTATTGCATATTCAAAAGTCCTTCTTCGGTATACATTTCAGCTAAGTATGAAACAGTTTGCGATAACTGGTACGAGCCAGTGAAAAGGATCTTCAAATCTTGCTCTGTCATTTCCGGAAAGTCTAATACGTCATTTGATGTTAACGGTTTGAAGATCCTTTTCTTCCTATTCCAGTTTTGTTCTTCCACAACTTTCGCTAAAGAATTGTCAACGTCTTTTCTTTTCAACATTTGCTCGGCAATTTGATCTTGTAAATCGGTATCGCAATTCAGTCTTTTTCCAAACTCATTAACCAAAAAATTCGCTACTTTGCAATAAAGCATCGCTGAATCCAACATGTTGTTGTTAAACTGATTATGCAAGAGTTTGAATTTACTACCGATTATACCGTGGACAGCCTCTACCACCCACCTCAATTTCGTAACAAATCGACTTTCGTTTGCTTCATTTGTTGGAAGTTGCTTTCTTTTGCCTTTCAACGCTGGCATCAACACAACGAACCCTTGAGATTCTAACCAATCTTTGACGTCTCTGAACCCCCTGTCAAGTATAAAAACATCCCCTTTTTTGAGGATTGATCTCAAGCCGTTCGGATCACTTAGTACATGTTGTAAGATTTTCGCATCATTCACAATTGCTTCGTACGGTCCGTAAACATCTATTACATATCCATCTGTGGCACAAACTGTGAAGGGTTTACAGAGTGGACACTTTTTCTGACCAGAGAAAGATTTTTTTTGGTAACAATTATTACTACTTTTTTGGTGTCGAAGGTATGAACCATCAGCAATCAAGAGCAGGCGATCTTCAAATCCGTGTAATTTTTTTACGTAAGGCGACGTGTGATTAGCAATTAAATCTTCGCGAGAACATGCCCGAGCTCCGAAACGAAGTGGAAAGACGTCTTTCGCGAATGAATCCAAAACCGATTTGCAATAAGCAGATACTAGTTGTTCAGAATTGATATCGAAAATTGACGCAGTGATTGTGTTGGAATTTCCAGTTCTTAATTTAAAAAGGAATATTAAAAGAGCTTGATTAATACTGCGATTTTGAGAATTTCGCAAAGTGACCAACATGTTTTTTAGAGTCTTGATTTCTGCAACTGTGTATCCAGTTAGCGATTTTATGCGCTCTGCCGATAAATTGTAATCATCTACTCTGTCTAAAATACTGTTGTCGCATTTTTTGGACAGTGCATCCAAAAATAATGCCAACTCTTGAGAACTGATAGTACAAGTATTCGAAAATATTTTCAAGTTTGAAATTTCGTCAACGTACATACGTTCACTGATAAGATGTACAGGACAACAGCGATTGCCTTTTGGAATGAAAATTCGTGAACTTATAAATACCTGTAACCTCGCTTTAAACGGAACAACCGGAGATGTCGTAATTGGAGTAAGACATACGCAACAACATTTGTGAGTCGCGGTAACTCTGTTGAAAGGCATCTCGATCATTTCATAGTCCGGTTCTCTTGGACGAAGAACGTAAGGAGGGTCCTTAGAAGATTGTGATGACTGTCCTGTGGAAGATCCAGACTCCGACCGTGACAATTGTTGCGAAGACTGTTCCGAAGATTGTTCTGTGTCATCTGATACTGTCAAATTGGAGAGTGTTGATGAATGTCTCTCTACAGGATCGACAGAATTTTGTTCGCGATCAACATCTGGCAGAGGATTTTCCTCGGGATTGACGTTTGGCAGAGGATTTTCTTCGGGATTAAAATCCAACTGAAGATTTTCTTCAGGATCAGAATCACTGCTCGTCGATGGTGAAACCGTTCGGGACAGTGCAGCCAGATCGCGCGTAAAAGTTACCCCCTTTCTAGGCTCTTACGCGCCCATCACACAATCATAGTAGCGCGTGTCCGTGAGCGAGCGACGCTCGGACATCTTCGGCAAGAGCCGAGCGGGGTCGAAGTTTCCCGACCGCGCCTTCGGCAGCTACACCAACACATGGACGCTGAGCACGTTCATGTGCGGCCAAGCCGAAACGAAGGCTTCGAGGGAAAAAGCAATCTGAGCACGACTTGCGCGTGACGTCACCCGACGACACGCGCGAGGCTTTAAGATGATTTCAATGCTTATTTAGCTCTTGATTCTCTGCGTTATTAATGTATACAATAAAATGTATCGCGCATTCTGATCGCTTATTTTGTTAGTTTATACGTTAATTTAAATATAATAATAAATCTAAATTACAACTTATTCATCTTCTGAAAAATTGTATTCGGAGAAAATTTAAAGATGAAAAAAATGAGATTTTCTTTTTAAAAAACTTATTATTTTTTTTCCGGAATTTTTTCTTTTTCCTATTGAGTGAACGGCTGTGGAGATATTCGGAGAAAAGTTATAGATGAAAAAATAAGATTTTCGTAAAAAAAACTTATTACATTTTTTGATCCCTCATAATTCTGAGAAATAATGAATTTCCGAAATTTTTGCAAACGTCATTTTTCTTAAGGGGTAACACCACTGTAACGGCCTGCCACGAAGCGTTTTAGACAAATAATACTTGGGGTAATTATTAAGCATATATTCAAGTATATTGCAAAAAAATGTTATGGGAAAATATTACACAATGACGACACTGTAGCAAATTCTTCCGAGGCATGTTGAACTTAAGGTGCTCTGCGGCACGCAGAATAACTTGTGCCAATTTTAATCTGGACAAAACAATTTTTAAAAAATTAAATCTCGATGAGTGTAGCTAGTGAACCACATAGGGGATTTTAGAAATATTGATTTTTGAGTAATTGCCGAGTATGTGACTAAAAATGTTCAATTTTTTTTTAAGATAGTTATTTGTTAATAAATATTGTTCAAATTAACTTATCGAAAATCCCCTACGTGGTTCAGTAGCTACACTCATGTAGACTTAATAAAACGAAATTCTTTTTTTTAGATTAAAATTGGCACAGTGTCGCCATTTTGTAATATTTTCGGATAAAAATTGTTTATCACATTTTCTTCCGCCAAAAAAAATATCAAAAAATACGCTTCATGTAAGGCCGTTACAGTGGTGTTACCCCTTAAAGTCTTCATTTCATTTCCGAGATTTTCCCGTGATCATAATTAAAATGATGATGTATTCGGAAAAATTCGAAAAAATTCGGAAAAATTCGAAAAAATTCGGAGAAATTCGGAGAAACTCGGATGTTTGCGTAAAAGTAATTGTCCGCAAAACTCCGAATCCTTCATATTTTCCAATTCATAGAAAATTCACAGTTCCAATTCATAGAAAAATTTGGAAAAATTTTGCGGAAAAAATCGGAGTTTTTGAGAAAAACTCTCCCCGAGCGATCCCGCGCACTACGGTCGCGGGATCGTTCCCTGCGCTCAGTGCTTTTTTTAAAATTATTATTACTATTAATTCTTATTTGATTAGTTATTTTTATCAGTTATCATTATTATTTTAATTAGTTATCGTTTAGTGTCGAAAAATTTATCGCGCACTCTGACCGCGTATTTTATTAGTTTGTACGTTAATTTCAATATAATAATAAATCTAAATTACAAGATATTTATCTTCTAAAAAATTGTTTGCGCTTACCTCACATGCCAAATAAATTGTAATTCATAAAAGTAAGCGGAAATGTATTTATATTCGTATTATTATATTCATTCTCATATACTTTCATCGAGCGATAAAGCATTATGATAATTCTTCATCGCTTGATGAAAATATATGAGCGGAAATATATTTATATTCGTATTATTATATTTATTCTCATATACTTTCATCAAGCGATAAAGCATTATGATAATGCTTTATCGCTTGATGCATATGAGAATGAATATAATAATACGAATATAAATATATGTCCGCTTACTTTTATGAATTACAATTTATTTGGCATAGGGCCGGGTGTAAGTAAAGCGCAAACAATTTTTTAGAAGATAAATAAGTTGTAATTTAGTTTTATTATTATATTTAAATTAACGTACACACTAATAAAATAAGCGGTCAGAGTGCGCGATACATTTTTCGACACTAAAAGATAACTAATTAAAATAATAATGATAACTAATAAAAATAACGAATCAAATAAGAATTAATAGTATTAATAATTAAAAAAAAGCACTGAGCGCGGTGAACGATCCCGCGCCTCTGCGGACCGAAGCCAGAAACGCTACCAACGGGATCATCTCATCGCTTGGTGAAAATGTGCACCTTCTGGGACTTACGATTCGCGGCCGGATACATTATGATAATGCTTTATAGCTTGATGAAAGTGTATGAGAATGAATATAATAATACGAATATAAATATATTTTCGCTTACTTTTATGAATTACAATTTATTTGGCATAGGGACGAGTGTGGGTAAAGGGCAAACAATTTTTAGAAGATAAATAAGTTGTAATTTAGATTTATTATTATATTTAAATTAACGTACAAACTAATAAAATAAGCGGTCAGAGTGCGCGATAAATTTTTCGACACTGTAAGATAACTAATTAAAATAATAATGATAACTAATAAAAATAACGCTGTGCGCAGGGAACGATCCCGCGCCCCTAGTGCAAATTTTTTTCTGAAAAACACCGATTTTTTCCGGAAAATTTTTCCGAATTTTTCATCATTTTAATTATGATCACGGGAAAATCTCGGAAATTAAATGAAGACTTTAAGGGGTAACACCACTGTAACGGCCTTACAGGAAGCGTATTTTTTGATATTTTTTTTGGCGAAAGAAAATGTGATAAACAAATAATACTTGCGGTCTTTATTGAGCATATATTTAAGTATATTGCTATAAATTTTTATCCGAAAATATTACAAACTGGCGACACTGTAGCAATTCTTCCGAAGCATGTCGAACCTCTGCGGCACGCAGTATAACTGTGCCCATTTTAATCTAAAAAAAAGAATTTCGTTTTATCAAGTCTACATGAGTGTAGCTACTGAACCACGTAGGGAATTTTCGATAAGTTAATTTAAACAATATTTATTAACAAATAACTGTCTTTAAAAAAAATTGAACACTTTCAGTCAGGTTTAGTAGCTACACTCATCTAGATTTAAATTAAAAAAATTATTTGTCCAGATTAAAATTGGCACAAGTTATACTGCGTGCCGCAGAGCACCTTACGTTCAACATGCCTCGGAAGAATTTGCTACAGTGTCATCATTTTGTAATATTTTCCCATAACATTTGTTTGCAATATACTTCAATATATGCTTAATAATTACCCCAAGTATTATTTGTCTAAAACGCTTCGTGGCAGGCCGTTACAGTGGTGTTACCCCTTAAGGAAAATGACGTTTGCAAAAATTTCGGAAATTCATTATTTCTCAGAATTATGAGGGATCAAAAAATGTAATAAATTTTTGTTACGAAAATCTCATTTTTTTCATCTATAACTTTTCTCCGAATATCTCCGCAGCCGTTCACTCAGGTAATAGGGAAAAAGGAAATTTCGGAAAAAAAAATAATAATAATACGTTTTTTTAACGAATATCTCATTTCTTCTCATCTTTAACTTTTCTCCGAATATGTCCGGAGCCTCAGGTCATAGGAAAAAGAGAAATTTCCGGAGAAATAAATGAGAAACCATGAATTTTCATTAAAAAAAAATGTGTTTTTGGGAAATAGACCAGTACTTGAATGTGTTTTAAATCATTTTTTCTCCGAAAATCTCAAATATCGTTAAAATATGAGAAATTATGAAAAATTTGAAGAAAAATTTGCCCTAGGGGCCCCTGCGGACCGAAGCCAGAACCGCTACCAACGGGACCATCTCATCGCTTGTAGAATTTGTGCACTTTCTTATACTTACGATTCGCGGCCGGATGGATGATTGGCTTGTTTTTGGGGATAATGCTTTATCGCTTGATGAAATTATGAGAATTAATATAATAATACGAATATAAATATATTTTCGCTTACTTTTATGAATTATAATTTATTTGGCATAAGGACGGGTGTGAGTAAAGCGTAAACAATTTTTTAGAAGATAAATTAGTTGTAATTTAGATTTATTATTATATTTAAATTAACGTATAAACTACAAAAATAAGCGATCAGAGTGCGCGATACATTTTGTTGTATACATTAATAACGCAGAGAAGTACTCTGACCGCTTATTTTATTAGTTTGTACGTTAATTTAAATATAATAATAAATCTAAATTACAACTTATTTATCTTCTAAAAGTTGTTTGCCCTTTACTCACACCCGTCCCTATGCCAAATAAATTGTAATTCATAAAAGTAAGCGGAAATATATTTATATTCGTATTATTATATTCATTCTCATATACTTTCATCAAGCTATAAAGCATTATCATAATGTATCCGGCCGCGAATCGTAAGTCCCAGAAGGTGCACATTTTCTCCAAGCGATGAGATGGTCCCGTTGGTAGCGTTTCTGGCTTCGGTCCGCAGAGGCGCGGGATCGTTCACCGCGCTCAGTACTTTTTTTAAATTATTAATACTATTAATTCTTATTTGATTCGTTATTTTTATCAGTTATCATTATTATTTTAATTAGTTATCTTTTAGTGTCGAAAAATGTATCGCGCACTCTGACCGCTTATTTTATTAGTGTGTACGTTAATTTAAATATAATATTAAAACTAAATTACAACTTATTTATCTTCTAAAAAATTGTTTGCGCTTTGCTTACACCCGGCCCTATGCCAAATAAATTGTAATTCATAAAAGTAAGCGGGCATATATTTATATTTGTATTATTATATTCATTCTCATATGCATCAAGCGATAAAGCATTATCATAATGCTTTATCGCTTGATGAAAGTATATGAGAATAAATATAATAATACGAATATAAATATATTTCCGCTCATATATTTTCATCAAGCGATAAAGAATTATCATAATGCTTTATCGCTCGATGAAAGTATATGAGAATGAATATAATAATAGGAATATAAATACATTTCCGCTTACTTTTATGAATTACAATTTATTTGGCATGTGAGTAAAGCGCAAACAATTTTCTAGAAGATAAATATGTGGTAATTTAGATTTATTATTATATTGAAATTAACGTATAAACTAATAAAATAAGCGGTCAGAGTGCGCGATAAATTTTTCGACACTAAAAGATAACTAATTAAAATAATAATGATAACCAATAAAAATAACTAATCAAATAAGAATTAATAGTAATAATAATTAAAAAAAAAGCACTGAGCGCAGGGAACGATCCCGCGCCCGTAGTGCAATTTTTTTTCTCAAAAACTCCGATTTTTTCCGCAAAATTTTTCCAAATTTTTCTATGAATTGGAACTGTGAATTTTCTATGAATTGGAACTGTGAATTTTTTATGAATTGGAACTGTGAATTTTCTATGAGTTGGAAAATATGAAGGATTCGGAGTTTTGCGGACAATTACTTTTACGCAAACATCCGAGTTTCTCCGAATTTCTCCGAATTTTTTCGAATTTTTCCGAATTTTTCCGAATACTTCATCATTTTAATTATGATCACGGGAAAATCTCGGAAATTAAATGAAGACTTTAAGGGGTAACACCACTGTAACGGCCTTACATGAAGCGTATTTTTTGATATTTTTTTTGGCGGAAGAAAATGTGATAAACAATTTTTATCCGAAAATATTACAAAATGGCGACACTGCAGCAATTCTTCCGAAGCATGTCGAACCTCTGCGGCACGCAGTATAACTGTGCCAATTTTAATCTAAAAAAAAGAATTTCGTTTTATTAAGTCTACATGAGTGTAGCTACTGAACCACGTAGGGGATTTTCGATAAGTTAATTTAAACAATATTTATTAACAAATAACTGTCTTAAAAAAAATTGAACATTTTTAGTCACATACTCGGCAATTACTCAAAAATCAATATTTCTAAAATCCCCTATGTGGGTCACTAGCTACACTCATCGAGATTTAATTTAAAAAAAATTATTTTGTCCAGATTAAAATTGGCACAAGTTATACTGCGTGCCGCAGAGCACCTTAAGTTCAACATGCCTCGGAAGAATTTGCTGCAGTGTCGTCATTTTGTAATATTTTCCCATAACATTTTTTTGCAATATACTTCAATATATGCTTAATAATTACCCCAAGTATTATTTGTCTAAAACGCTTCGTGGCAGGCCGTTGCAGTGGTGTTACCCCTTAAGGAAAATGACGTTTGCAAAAATTTCGGAAATTCATTATTTCTCAGAATTATGAGGGATCAAAAAATGTAATAAGTTTTTTTTACGAAAATCTCATTTTTTCATCTATAACTTTTCTCCGAATATCTCCACAGCCGTTCACTCAATAGGAAAAAGAAAAAATTCCGGAAAAAAAATAATAAGTTTTTTAAAAAGAAAATCTCATTTTTTTTCATGTTTAAATTTTCTCCGAAAATCTCCGCATCCGTTCACTCAGGTAATAGGGAAAAGGGAAATTTCCGAAAAAAAATAATAATAATACGTTTTTTACGAAAATCTCATTTCTTTTCATCTTTAACTTTTCTCCGAATATCTCCGCAGCCTCAGGTCATAGGAAAAAGAGAAATTTCCGGAGAAAAAAATGAGAAATCATGAATTTTCAGTAAAAAAATGTGTTTTTGGGGAAATAGACCAGTACTTGAATCTGTTTTAAATCATTTTTTCTTCGAAAATCTCAAATATGACTAAAATATGAGAAATTATGAAAAATTTAGAGAAAAATTTGGCCTAGGGGCCCCTGCGGACCGAAGCCAGGAACGCTACCAACGGGACCATCTCATCGCTTGTAGAATATGTGCACTTTCTGGTACTTACGATTCGCGGCCGGATGGATGATTGGCTTGTTTTTGGGGATAATGCTTTGTCGCTTGATGAAAGTATGAGAATTAATATAATAAGACGAATATAAATATATTTCCGCTTACTTTTATGAATTATAATTTATTTGTTTGTGAATTGTAATTTATTTGGCATAAGGACGGGTGTGAGTAAAGCGTAAACAATTTTTCAGAAGATGAATAAGTTGTAATTTAGATTTATTATTATATTTAAATTAACGTATAAACTAACAAAATAAGCGATCAGAGTGCGCGATACATTTTATTGTATACATTAATAACGCAGAGAATCAAGAGCTAAATAAGCATTGAAATCATCTAAAAGCCTCGCGCGTGTCGTCGGGTGACGTCACGCGCAAGTCGTGCTCAGATTGCTTTTTCCCTCGAAGCTTTCGTTTCGGCTTGGCCGCACATGAACGTGCTCAGCGTCCATGTGTTGGTGTAGCTGCCGAAGGCGCGGTCGGGAAACTTCGACCCCGCTCGACTCTTGCCGAAGATGTCCGAGCGTCGCTCGCTCACGGACACGCGCTACTATGATTGTGTGATGGGCGCGTAAGAGTCTAGAGAGGGGGTAACTTTTACGCGCGATCTGGCTGCACTGGTTCGGGATTTAGCGATTGCGGAACGACACAGATGACATAAAACGTCACCTTTCTCTACTCGTTTACCTAGTAGTTTAGTATATAAGTGTACGTCATCATCTGAAGAAATGGACTTCTGTTTTCCGGTATCATAACGCAACAATCTGTTGCATCTTATGCACCTTTCACCAGCCGTACATTTTCGTTTTTTCGGTGGCATCGCACAGTTTTTCCTAAAGAAAAAAAAAGAACATTGTTATTTTTTTTATTATGATTAACAAATTATTTTTTTTTTTTGAAAAAAATGAAAAAAGTAACTGAAACCCGGAATAAAAAAAAACCATAATTAAAAAAACAAATAGAACAAAAGTAACGAAAATCGAAAGTACATTAAAAATTGTAAATCAAAACAAAAAAAATGTTGAAAACATCGGTAAACAAAACAGAAATAAATTATTGTATTCCAAATCATTTTTTTATTGAAATATCGTTTCGTCTTAGTTTTGTTTTTTTTTTTTGCTTTTTTTTAATTCTTTTCATGTGAGTGAACTAAACAACAACTTGAAGTTGACGGCCACCTTCTGTACGATTTCAAGTCGACTATGAGGCAAACGATTGTAGATTGAGGTTATGATTATAAATCAATTTTTATGTTGATTGATATTTAAATTGATATTCAAACTCACCTTAGAATACTGCTTCAATCACTTCGTGTTGAGATAGGCAGGTTAAACGATAAATTAAAAAAACGCTGTTAACAAAACAAATAGATTTGTTTAACGGAGCAGAGCGCGTCGCATGACGTGTGTACTGGACGGCGGCTGAACACAGAGAGAAAGAGAGACCGCGTGGAGCGGGGTTCTCGATGCGTCAGTGCGTAGTGGGCATGCGCACTACCGTGCGGAGGGGCATACGAGCCTAAGGCCCACGTGGGTACGGTGGCCTTAGGCACTCGGGTACGTGGCTTAATAAGGTACAAGTTGGGATTTTCTCCGCCAGGTGACAGTTTAGTCGGGGAATTCCAAATTTTTTTTCTGAATAATACGTAATTTTTTGTTTGTTAATATAACTATTGACAGCTGTTACGATTAAAAATTCGTGTATAAGAATGAATTTATAATCAGCGACCTAAAAAATCCTTATTAATATCGTTCCCATAGCTTTTTTAAAAAATTTCAAAAATTAAAATATTTTTTCTTCGTTTTGACAGCTGTCATGTGACAAAACTAATTTTTGACATCAAATTTGTAATCGGCGACCTCAGAAACCCCAAAATGTACTTTTATTAAAAAAAATAATTGAAAAATATGATTTTGTGTCATTTTCGTAACTGAAAATGCTCAAATTATAAAAACGGAATTTATTCAAGTTTGATTTTCGGACGCTAGAGACGACCGAATTGAGCCCAATTAGCGTCATTTTGTAGAGGAAGATAGTAGCTTTCTATGCTATGGTGCACGATTTTTTACCATTAATACGTCAATAAAAACCATAGCATTAAATACAAAAAATGACGATTTTTTACGGTTTTTTTGCCATTAAAATTATGTTGCACATGATTTAACTTTACGAAAAAATCTGGAAAAATTCAGGGCATGTCTACACATCTGAAACAAAATTTTGGTTGTGTTAAAACCGCTTTAAAATGCATTTGAAAGCTCAAAAAAAAATTAAACATCAAAAAAACGCATTTTTTGCGATTATGGTGTTTTCATAAGGGTTTAGGGGGTTAAAAAATATCTCTAAAATTTTGTTTTTCAGCCCTCTTTCAGGTTTTTGGGTCGATTCGATCAAACTCGGTGGGGGCCGTCAGACCCCCCTTAACCGGCTACCCCCTTTATTTTATTTTATCACAACCTGAAACAAGCCTGCATCCAGCGTTGATTTTTTAGCTTTAAAATTCACCGGCTGAATAAAGCTTGAAATAACGCTGAGTTTAGGCTCAGCAGCCAGTCTTGGTTCAAGGCTGCTCCAAACGATGCAATGAAAGCTGGCCCAGGTCTGTCTCACTCAGGCTCGGTGAAACAAGGCTCACACAAGTTTGTTTCCATCGTCAGCCTTTTGATTTCCTACCTGGGATATAGGTAACTTGGTGAAAAAAATTATATTCTACTTTTTAGTACATTAAATATAAACTTGTTAAAAAAAACTTACATATAATTTTCTTTTACGTATAATTGTTCGAAGGCGCGTCCGAATGAATTAATCTGCTCGAATATCCCTGGATGTTGAATAAAAATGATTCCTGCAGCGGTGTGATTAAGATCGTAGCTATCGTACCTTTATAACGAGGGAATTTTTATCTCGTTCTAGCCATATCTATCTAGATGTGTACACACAATGTATATACTCAAATGTATCGTATACATACATATATATATATATATATACATACACACATATATATATATATATATATATATATATATATATATATATATATATATATATCGTTGTAAAGGTCCTTCGGTGGTTCTGGTACGAGATATTGCCCCCTGAAACGATACGACCACACAAACGCGAGTGTTAAAGCGATTTTGCCGAGATTCTTTTCGTGTGTGGTGTCTGTCTGACAAATGGGCCAAAAGCTCTTCTCTCTTCGTTTTCTTCTCCAAGCTTAAGGCACGAGAAGCGATACGTTTCTTCGAGGATTTCCACGGCTATATGGCTACGCCGAGATGCGCCAAACGGGGGGCTCTTCTCACTCTCTCTCGCGCGATCGCGTGGTGCACCGAGCAGAGGGCTTTCGAGAGAAATGAACCTGTTGCGGAAGTTTATGAGCGACATTAACATACTTTGTCGGGTTGGTGGAGAGCCCGCTGTACAAGAGAGAAAGAAAAAACGACGATGCTCGGGATGTGGCGCTCGTTCCCTCGAAACGGTGCTCGAGTTCCGAGAGAACGAGGATACAAGAGGGAGAGCGAGAGAGGGAAAGTTCAAATATTTTCCCGGTGCAACCTTTACCTCTCGCTATACCACGGGCGAGGCTGATAGCTCCCTCGACGTTTCAATATCGTTAGATACAGCGACGGGAAAAAAATACACCCATATTGCACTTGTTGCGCGTCTGAGCCACGATACATTGGGAAAGAATGGAAACCGTATGTCGTCACGTGTCTTACACGATACAGGGTATGTACAGGTTCCGAAAGGATACGAAGATTTCGTATTTTCGCCCTTTGTGTCGTTTTGCTGCTCGAGAACGATGCCACGAGGGATTAGAAAGATTTAAGCGCAGGAAAGAAAGAAAGATGTGTTTTTCTTAAATTAAGGGGTTTTCTCACTTTAGACGCTGAAGAAAGGCTGTTTTCATGATTTTTTTTGACAGGTTTATATTATAGATATTGACATAAAAGTTGTTACACTTAATAAATACACTTGCAAAATACATTAAAAAAATTTAATGCATTTATGTAACCCACACAAACTTTAACAACGTTTTTCGACGGCTTTTTGATAAAATCTTCAAAACTACTGAACCGATCCTTATGAAATGTTAACCACATATTCTTTACAACTATAGCTATAGCGCATATCAACGATTTTTTAAAATTTTGATACTTACTTTTTTTGCCAAAATCGGTGAAAAACACGTTTTTTTTTTCGAAAAAGTCCGCGATTTTGTTATTTTTGCATATATAAAAAATCGTGTGATATGCACTATAGCGATTGACATACTGAATCTAAAACCATTTGATTTTTTTGTTTCGGATGATCCATCTCCGAGATTTCATCAACAGCGCAGACCTACATTTTTTTAGGACGTTTTTTTATCTACCATTCTCGTCTATAAATAGTGACTGAAGTAAATAATTTTTCTTTAAATTTATTTCGAAAGTGTATTTATTAAGGGGTTAGGCCACAGTAACGGGTATAAAATTATGTGCGAATATAACAATTTTTTTCGTATTAAATGTGATTCACTTATAAAATTAATTACACATCTATTTAGTATGAATATCAAGCTGTTAGAATTTTTTTTTTCTTTTTCGATGTACGACTACTCAAAACTTCTCGAAACAATTCAACAATTTTCACTCGATTTACTTCACATTGAAAAGTTATGTTACTAATTGCATTTCGCAGAGAAGTACGTACAGAATTTTTTATTAATCGAAAACTTTTCATTTTATGAGCAGTTTATGAGCAGTTATAACGAAATTTTTCACTGAAAATGTATTTCTTAAGTTCAGATACCTACAACTGTTGAATAAAACTATATTTTTTAAATTCCGTACGTACTTCTCTAGGTATTCTAATGTAGATTGACGAGAGTTTGTGTTTTTTGTTCTAGGTCAAAAATTGTGGATGCTAAATGTCACGCCGCGGAGCGCCTAAAAAAAAGAAAATATTAGTAGTCGACCATTTTGTACATCGAAAAAAAAATATGTTTTTTTTAACAGCTTGATATTCATACTAAAGAGATGTGTAATTAATTTGATGTGTGAATCACTTTTTCATATGAAAAAATTGTTAAATTCGCACATAATTTTATACCCGTTACTGTGGCGTAAGGCCTTGAAGAGTATGGTTTTAACCTCCACGACTGCACACTTCCGCCACGAACCTCTGACTGTATATGGGGTCGATCCGGCCCCAGACGTCTTTCGGATCGTTGTATTTCGGTAAATATGCATTTTTATTTCTGTAGAGACGTTTTTTGTAGTCAATGATCCTTATTTTATGGACCAAAATTTATTATTTAAGAAAAACAAAAATTAAACGCCCAAACACTCGTTCAAAGTGGGAGATGCTTTGAAAAATACGTACTTGCACGAAAAAGATTATAGTTTTTTTTTTAAATAAAAAAAGTTCTTGAGGTTTTTAAAGATTATATTTATTCGGAGGATTAAATCTGAGCATTTTTCGAGATAGCGAAAAATTGAAAAAATCGACTCCTTCGGCAGATTAATTGTTGAAAACGTATATTTTCCGCTTTTTTTACTTTAATGACTTATTATTATTCACATTTACCGCAATCGAAGTATAAGTACATTCGGTGCTCGTTGCACATAGCCCTCCTGCGTAACGGACAATTGCTTTTAGCTTTATAATCGACATTCTAAATACACAATTTACTATAGTAGCGCAAAATAAAAAATATATGTGAGCATTTTCTATCGTAACTCACATGTAGTAATAAAACGCCGAATTTCACACAAAAAAAATGTTTTCACTTTCACCGCACTACTGCATAAACGGGGTCGATTCGACCCCAGGTCTTTTTTCGACAGCTGTCCTCAGTACACGGGCAGGATGTAGGATGGGGGCCGAGTGTCCATCTATAAAGTAGGAGTGGGGGAACATTCGAGCGCCCCACTGTGGCCGCATAGACAACCCCGTTTTGCGATACAATCAGTTAAAAAAATGGGCTTAAAATGACCCAGCGTGCAGTCGAAGGGTTAAGTATCTCTTATAATTTTTGTATTGAACAATATTTATAAATGTGGTCGATACAATTTTTCGTGCAGAGCGCTGTGCGAAACATGTCCTTCGCGGTGTACACTGCTGCTCGGAAATAAATCATCCGGAAATTTAAAAAATCAATCTCATTTCGTCTTTGCATGAAATTATCCAATGCTTGGGCGAAGGATTTGATAAAATATCGATTTTTGGTCAAATGGCCGCAGTCCAAAGTGAAAGTATTGATTTACGGTGGAAAAAACGCTCTATTTTTGTTGCTAAATAAAAAACTATGCATCGAAAAAAAAATTGTTGACATGCAATAGAAGCTTGTAAAATTTGAAGTTGATTGGTGCAGTGATTTTTTAGATATCGGGGTCACCGATCTTGAAAAAGTCTTTTTGAGAAAAACACGTTTAACCCTTCGTTGGCACATTTTTTTTGGCCATGACTTTGACACACTGGTCCAATTTGACCCGGATAGCACTTCGTCCACCTGCCGTTAACAACCCTTCGGTCGGTTTTTATTGAAAAAAATCAGCGATTCACTTCAAATATTTCTTAATATGTCTGCATAATTGAAATTCGGATAATATCAAATTAAATCGTTGAAAAAAAGGATTAAAAATGTTCAATTTTGGAAAAGTGAGCATTTTACTAAAACTTCATCCGGGTCAAAATGACTCAACGTGTCAATATAGGGTTAAAGTGTACTGGTTCGCGAAACCTACCTACAAACGCCCATAACTGCCTCAATTTTGAACGCATCAACTCAAAATTTCCAGAGAATAATTTTGAAATGTCACATGTTGAGAATCCCCTCAAACAAAAAATCGATATTTTCAAAAATTTCTACTACGCGTCAGCCCTCAATATTTTTCCAATCTTCTGATTCTGATGGGGCAATGAAAAGAAAACTTGGCGAAACTTAAAAAAAATCTTAGATAATTCTACATATCTAAGATTTATTCTCTATATGTAACTATATTCGATTCTTCATAAAACAAATGTTGATACATCGAACGATAAAAAAAAATCTCTTGGGAATTGATTTTTCTTTTTTTTTTATGACACAGTTGTTTTGTCACATTTTCTGCACTTTGTTCACCGTTCGTAGCCCAAATTCATACGCTTTGCACATACAGTCACATCAATGCGAAAAATGAGAATTTCTCGCCTCGGATCGCACTTGGGTGACAGGCATTTCGATCCGTGCACAGCTGCGCGTCCGCGCATTTGCGTCGATTATTTGCTCGCGCGGAGATGCCCACGTGCTCGCAAGCTCGTGTGTGTTTGATTGTGTGTGGAGGAAGAATAGAGTTGAAGGAGCGAGCCAAGCTGTGAAAATAATTACATCTCGAAAGACAGTGCAGAGAGAAAAGTAGTACGGGGATTGAAAGAAGAACGAGAAAAATACAAAGATAAAAGGGAAGAGGGATGAAGAAAAAAAAACGGTTCCCAGGATTCGAATAGCTTCGTATGTCTCCTATAAAGGGAAGAGATTGTTCTGGTGGGTTGTCGAGGATGAGGGCATGGAGGGAACAGACGCGAGCGCGAAGGGGCTCTTCTCTCTTGCCAAACTCGAGACGGTGCTCCTCGCTCTGCTGGAGCCACACTGGATATGATCGCTGGGGCGAGAGCCAGGGGAGATCCATCGCGATGCATCTGCCCCTTCGCTGTAATGATATCGAGCAGCGCGCGCGCAACCAAAAAAATCTATTGAACTCGACACTTGGCCATCAATTTAGCTCGTAAATGACATTTTCGTTCCTTGCGGAGGAGACAAAAAAATTGCCTCGCACGTTTTTTCCCTTCGATCGCGATAGCTCACACGTGGCCCGGAAGTTATGCCGACATGAACTTGAAGAGAAATGAGAATTGCGCGCAAACTGGAAACGTGCACGTTGCTTCCTCGGTCTTCTCGTGGGAGCAATGCCCACACTGAACGTGTTGCTTTTTTAATTTTCATCGCATCATGGGTCATTTTTGAATTTTTTTTAATGAATCTGCATACTTTCCTGTCGTGTACGGATATTGTGATTTTTTTTAATTACGCAGGTACCTTGAAGGTGATTCGAGAATAATTTTGGCTATCTTCAAATTAACTGGATCGTGAATGTGAAGATCGTTTTTAAATTACTTTAATATTATCCTAATCGTTTTCGAATTTCGTTTACCGTGGGTGGATAATTCACAATTTTTTTTAGCAAATTAATCTACCTAGTTTTGAGATTCTACAGGCACTTGGAAAATTATCCTAAAACGATATTAGTGATTTCCAGGTGATTTTTGTATTAAAGAAACTTCATAATTACTATATGACATTCATTATGTAGATTTTGAATAATATTCGAACTTTACCGACATTTATTTACCGACAGATGTAGACTTGTATGAAAAAAATTAAAAGCCTTGTCAATGCTAAAAGTTCAATAATTCGATCAAATTTTTTGTTTTTTTTTTCTTCTAGAGGAAACCAATAATTTGCCGATAATTTCTCGAACTAACAATATACTGGTATAAAAAGGTCATTATTTCATCATTTATTTACCGACAGATGTAGACTTGTATGAAGGAAATATAGACTTGTATGAAGGAAATATCCTCGTCAATGCTATAAGGATAATACGATGAAATATTTTTTTCTCTTTGCGGAAACCAATGATCTACCGATAATTTTTTGATGGTGACAATCTACTCGATAATTTTCCAGTTCCCTATACAATGGGTAGATAATTCACAATTTTTTACCAAAATAATCTACCTAGTTTTGAGATTATACAGGTACTTACACTGACAGAACAATTCTATCGATATAACCGCGTCTATATGATTTCTTTTTTTTTATAAATTAAGGGACACTTTGTCCTTGAAATTTTCAAAAAATCAATTTGAGCTCAACATGAGCAGCTAGAAGAAGAGGAGGGATGCCTCTATGGACCAGGCATTGCCGATTAGCGGTAATTATAAACACATTTGTGTAAACACATTACAAAACTTTAAACGCGTTTTTCTCGAAAACACGTTTTTAAAAATGGCTGACATTCTCCTGACCGCTGTAATTAACATATCGACCTGAAAATTTGGAGAGCATACTCAGAAAATATGTCTTCACGGAATGACGGATCGTATTTTCGATAGATACATTTTTGCATTTATTATTTATCTTTTTATGCGAAAAAACGCGAAAATTCGATTTTTTTTAATTGCCGCCATTTTCCGAAATTTGTACTAAACTTGTACCAAAAGGTCACAGATTGATAATATGCTTTGAATTTGTGTTTCAGATCAACAAAGGGGGGGGCAATGATGTCAGCCGTTTACCTCCCGCGATTTGAGAACCTGTTTTCGCGGAGCTGCAACGGCCCACATTTTGGTTTTTTTTTTTTTTTTTAATTTTTTGAACGTTCTGTATATCATGAATAAAAGCAAGAAAAAAACCGTACTCGAAAAGCTTTACTCGTTTCCTTTAAAAAAAAATAAAATGTAAACACCTGAAATATGGCACTCCAAGGACAAAGTCTCCGTTAACTAGATTTTTCATGAAATCAAATTTTTTCTAGTGCATTCCATTATTGGAATTATTTGTTTTAAATATATTTCTTTGTTGAAATCAAAATCTATTTAATATTGTCTAATAACTAAATATTTTTTTAATTCTAAAAATCTGTGATTCGGTTTCATCTGTTCAAAAAACAACTTAGTTTAATCCACTAAATATATCTGTTTAGCTTTTTTAAATTTAAGTTAAATAGAATTTTTGTAGAGTTAACCATTTTTCTATTTGATTGAATTATTGGTATTTGCTTATTGCAACACAAACGTCAAAGGGTGGTAGGAGTAGAGGGGGGGAGAGGAAATATATATATATATATATATATATAAAGTTTTGAAAATATATAGCATGTTGTTCGAAAAAAATCACTCATTATCACAATGATATTAACTAATTGATATTGTTTATGTGATACAACAAATAATTATAGGAATTCATTTGGTCTCTTATGCCATATCTGCGACAAGTATGTCACAAGTACTCGGTAGCATGGGGACAGCGTGCATAGCCATAGGTAGGTAGGTTCGAGATTCGATTCCATATAGACGAAAATTTTCTTCGAAAAAAATCATTTCAGAAGGCCAGGGAATGACGAATTACGATACAAAATCATTGTGGTAAAATTCTCAATTAAGTGTTTTATTTCATTTTCGTTTTATGAAAAATGTTATGCATGTAGTACACTTGGATTTACAGTGTATATTGTAAGAAAATAAAGATTTATTTGAATCTAATCTTTATTAATTCAATTTGAATATATTTAATATTCAAAAAGAATAGCTGAAACAAATAAAAAAATATCTTTGAAACAAATAAGATCGTAGTAGGCCATGAGATAAAGAAAAAACCTTCTTGATTTAAATGAATCCTATTTAAATTGATTTTTTTGGCAGGGTAGTGAATTATAAAATTATATTGATGATCTCCAGGTGTTTTTTTTTTGTTATAAAAAAATGCATAATTACTATATGACCTACAAAATTATGTAGATTCTAAATAATATTGCAGCTCTACACCTGAACATTAGTCGACAGCGACACACATGTATTTACCAACAGATGTAGACGTCCATAAAAAAAATTAAAAGTCTTGCCAATTCCAAATAATAGTTCAATCATTTTTTCTTCTCGTAGGGGAAACAATTCACCTTCCAATATTTTTTTCAAATAAATATATACTGTCAAAAAGATGTCATCATTTTTAACATCATAAAATCAAACGGACCTTACTCGTGAATATTCTTTTTTACAGTACCAAGTATCTACTACGATACAATTATCATAATCTTTTATTATCCCGAATTATCCCATTGTTAAAATAGAAAAATATATATTACAAGTCAAAAAAAAGTCTAAGATTTCACCAGAAATGTTTCATGTGCTATAGCGACCAGAGCACATAATACTCTCTTTCCTTCTCTCTCGGACTCTCTTCGACCGATTAATCTTCATCCGCAGCAACATTTTGGATTTTTTTTCTCTCGTACGCCCCCGTGTTCGAGGATAATTCTTTTCGGTTCTCGTCCAACATTGACACGATGACGTTTGACGTCACTCCAATGTGCTCACGGGAAGCAAGCAAACGACTCGAAGGAACACTCATCCTCGGTATGTACGCGTATATACACGAGCGTTTCTCGACGAAAATCGGCATCACCGTACGGAAAAGCAGCAAAACCTGGACTTTTCGGAGCCCCGATGGAAGACTTCGTCTCCGTCAGAGCAACGAAGATGCCCGCACGGCGGTGAAGAGCGACGGGGGGAAAGCGTGCAGGGGAATTTCGTAGAAAAAGAATTTTCGGGTTTCGTGGCGAAGCGACGCGAGGGGGAGGAACACAAATTCTCTAAAGCGGTTCTCATGCCTAAGTTCCTTACCATGAGCATTTTTAGAATTTCGGTAACAAATATGTGTTTTTTTAAATAGTCGTATACGTTTTATTTTCTCGAACGACTACGGTCGATTATTATTGATACAAAAGCATTATTGTGAATATTTATTCATTTTTAACTTCGGTTCGTATGCTGTTCTAGGCTTTTACGACCCCATCCCTTAATGTGTTCCTTTCGCAGAGGGCCGTATTTTATGGGGGCGTAAGCAGGGCCCTTCTGAATCATTGGTAATTTCAAGGTCGTTTCATAAAAATAAGTCACAATCAATTATTATACCCATTATAAATTGGAATACAAAATTTCGCACTAATTTAATAGATTTCTGCTAGTCACATTTTTCGAAGTTTTGTCATTAATATTTTCTTGAAGGGGCTATACCAGTGTAAACGGTGTAAATTTGGGTGATTTTCGGGAATTTTTTGAAAGAAAAGTACTTAATTAAATGTTTCGGAAAATGAAGAATATATTTGGCTATATTTGACCTATATCACATAATTTTTTCATAGAAAAATATTGAGATCCAAGCGACTTATGCGCTCTCTTCGGAGGCGCCAAAAAAAAAGTTCATCCACTGCTGACATGATTCCGGCCGATTGAGTAGCTGAAACCGAGAAAAAAAAAAATGTCGTTAAACTGGACGGTATTTCCTGTGCAATGACGTAGCATTTTCGAAAAATATAAAAATCTAACAAATTGGCGTAGTTATGAAAAAAAGTCTGTTTTCTTGCCTACAAAATGGTCGTTTTTTTTCAATGCCAAATCGTCAATTTTCATCCAATCAAAGATATCCTACGTTATTGTAGAGTAAATATATTCAAGAGTACTCAGTTCAAATTTCAAGTCAATCGGATAATTGCTCTTTGAGTTACAATGTCAGCAAATTTGAAAAATCTCATTTCGAGAAAAACGCGTTTAAAGATTAGCTATCGATTTTTGCAAGATAAAATTATGTTTACCATAAAAACTGCTAATCAGCTATACCTGGCCCATACAATGGACCCTCCTCTTCCTCGAACAATGCCTGCTCAGAGGCTGAAGCTTTTCACACTGGTATAGCCCCTTAAAAATTCGATGAAACCCTATTGTTATTGTTGTTATGGAATTTAAAAAATTCTAACACGCCTTGAGCAGTTTATGTTAGGCATCTAGAGTTATTGAGTGTCTAAATTATTAGATAGAAATGTGTCCAGTGTGTCATCTCCATAAAGTGCCGTATAAATGAGACGATTTTTGGTGTCATAATTTTTCGTTAATAGTTCGGTAACTTGGCTTGAAATTTTACCAGTATACTGGGATTTTTACTTGATTATAGACGAAAAACAGGTAATTGTTTAATATTCGGGTTCATGAAAGGAAAACCTTAACTTCCTGTCCTACACTTGTCACTACTCCATCCTGTTCCTTACGGATCCCCGAGAGTATTCCACGTAGCCATTCCGTTCTAATACATTTGCACAAGGGCACAGGGAAACTGTAGAAAACCGGTGCCGATACAAGCGTCTTAATTTCACTGACAAGGAAAATGACTCAAGTGTTCACCTTCGATTTCGTTGAAACTCATATATGTCATAAAGCATTGGAAACTATTAGTAACGTGCTTTTTTTGATCGGCGATAAAACAGTTGTAATTTTGCAGGTTCATCGACAAGCCGTTCACTGATCTTAAGGCGTTACCCCCACTTGTAGCGCAAAAAAAGGCCTTTTTCATGAATTTTTTTAAAGATAACTACAAAACTTTTTTAATCGATCAATATACCATCTTAAAGAACACATCTTGAAGAACTTTCAGTAATTTTTTTATTGAAAAATATTACATTGTTTAGTGGCAAATGGCCGTCAATGAAATAATGTTTTTATATACACGGTTTGCGGTGACCAAAATTGCGGTGAAGTGGATCATCTGAAAAAAAATGCGGATGGATTTAGTCAAATATAAGTATAAACTAGTCTTTAATCGAAGGATTTTTAAAAATATTCATTTTTCACAAAATGGCGGACAGTCAAAGTTAATGGTTCGTTTTTAACGAAAAAAATCGAACGATTAAAGACTACATTTTTATGTATTAAATAAGCCTGCAAAATTTCAAGAAGATCGGTTCATTAGTGTTCGAGTAATCTTGGTCACCGACTTCAGAAATGCCATTTTGAGAAAAACGCGTTTAAAGTTTCAATTTCAGTTTACACGAAGAAAAGATATTTTTTTTTGTAAACTTACATAGAGTCATCTATTCCGGGCCCATACAGAAGTATGGGCCCGGATACTTATACTTCAAAAAAATGCAATAAGAAAAATCGATTTTTTCAAAATCGCAAGTGGGGGAAACCCCTTAATAAAACGAAAACTAAAATTCTTCTAATGTAAAGCGATGAAAAGTCCACTTCAGAAGTACGGAATAAAATATTAAATTAAGGTGTGACAGGCCATTCTTTGAGAGGCGGTTTCCCATACTTCAAGCCGTTTTTCCACTGATAAAAACATACGTGTCTAATAGTTTTCAATGCTCTATCACATATATGAGTTTCAACAAAATCGAAGGCGGACACTCAAGTGACGTGCCTTTCGAGGGTCGGCTGTACGACACCGAAAGGCAGCAACAAACTGGCCCCCGGTCGGTAATCGGCAAACCAGCGCGGAGCTAAACGGTCACCGATCCGAGTATAGGACACGCGCTTCTTTCAACACGGGTGATCGCCAGTGCCGCACAATTATTCCCTTCTCGTGACAAATTATTGCAAGTACCTTAAGGCGGGATATACATTTAGACAAGAAACTTCAAACTAAGAAGATTTACCACATTTACAAGATTTTTCAAACTAAGAAATAATTGTTCTACAATTATCAAACTTGAAGAATACTTTAATAGTATATTTAAGTATAGAATACATTTTTTTTCATTAATTCATCATCAAAATGGCGGAGCTGTGGCAGAGTGTTACAGAGTGTAAACAAAATTCAACATTTCACACAATATTTATGTAAATGTGGATTAAAACAGTAGTTTTTCTTGCAATTTTTCAAAAACGATTTCCGTCAAGTAGAAGGTACCTATATTATCAATATTTCTACCAAGTTTCAACTCAATCAGCTTAATAGTTTTTGAGTATTCCTGCACGCCAATTTCGATAATGCAGTTTTGAGAAAAACGCGTTTGATGTTCACGGCCGCTTCGAATCCGAGCGGTGAGGCACAGGGTTGACGGGCTGTAACGTTTGAAGTTTTTCGAATTTCGCTTTGAAACTTTGGGAAAATATTCTACATATAGTATAGAGTTCTATCGTCTTCTAGTAACACATTAACCGGAATAAATTAATTTTTTCCCAGCATGTTGTACACGTTTGTGGTTACAATGTAATTTTTTCGTAAGAAAATCTTACAGAGTATTCGTGGTGCTGCAATTGACGTTGCAGTCCTCCAGCAGCGAGGTCCGAAACGGCAGGATCTCTACCAGGCTCAAATGTAATCTGAAACGAAAACAAAAAAAATTCTTCATATATATCCAACTGGCTATGAGTTCACGATCCACTTTTCTACATTCCGAAAAATACGAAAAATGGCAGCTTGTCCAAAGAAAACCTCATTTTTCTCTTGAAAAACAGCATGCTGAAGTCATTGTTATGAACAACTGGTTCATCCAGTTAAAAAAATGCCATCGTGAACCGAAAATAAATACTGTTTGAACGCTAACTGTGCAAATTCAAGTGACCAGTGTGAAAGTTACTCAAGATATCAATCCCGCCGTGACAAGATGTGTAGTTTCGAGATAATCGCATTCAAAGTTTCGGTACATATTTTACACGATCTTGTGAAATATTGTCGTTTTACCGCTAATCAGCGATTCCGGCACCATATAAATGTGATTCCTCATAATCGAGGAATTAACATAATTGTAAATTAACTTTACACACTGTTCCACTAAAATAGGTGTAACTTCGTCAATTTTTAGAATTTCGGGGTCCGGTTGGTCTTAAAATATTCTTGAAAGTTCGCACTGCAACAATATGCAATAAAACGATTTTTTGAAGTTTCCAGAAAGGGATACCCTCTTAAGGCCCAAATGACAAACAGTCTTCTGCTCATAATTTTGAAACGTTAAATCGGGCTTTACTGGCGTCAATTCCCACAGATCATTGATCGAATATGCGTCGAGGCTAATCATTTATCGCTAATTTAATTTACCTTCAACCGATCGTAACGATATTTGTTCGTCAAAGGACAATATTACGTTTCCGACACTTGGTTGAGGTCTTTGAAAAATAGCGTTTTCCATTTTATCCCCGTGGCGTAGAAGAACCTCTGTAGGGGTAGACGAATCCTCGTAACTTGTGCGCCTGTCGCTCTCGCACCCTGCAATTATGCGCGCATCGGACGAACGAAGACGGACGGTCTAGTATTTAGTTTTTGTTTCTACGTTTTCTTCGCCGTCGGCTTCGTCGTTATTATACTCTTACACGACAGCAGGACGAAAATCTTCGGGTGCATTTTCGAAGCATGACAAACATTGGCTCCAGAGCCGGAGAACATTTTCCCTTAAGGGGGGAAATCCCTTTACACGCCCGAAAATGAGTCATTTTTCGTCCATTTTTTTAAAGGCGATAAAATAATAGCATCATTTTAAAATTTTGACATTATCTTATTACAACTTTCAAGTGTTAATTTTTTTTTCTTTTTCTAAAAAAAAAATGGCGGCGTTGTGAGGTATTCCTTCAGGCGTCTTTCGAAAAACTGCTGATGTTGTAGCTCAAATAGTTATTGATCGATCTGGCTGAAATTTTGGGAGGTTTCTCACTATAACATTATTGTATCCATCACATTTATGAATACGTGTTTCGATGCGAAATTTGAAAACCTGTACACGTTTCCCCAGAAAAAATGCCCGAGGACTTCATTTTTATCCGCCCACACGCTAGGTAATGCCTTAAAAATACTCTGTCTTTTTTTCATTTAAAATTGTTGAAAGAGGATCATTCTTCTGGCAAAACGAATCCAGCATGAATCTATATATTTTTTTAATATTAATCGAAATATGTGCAAATAATGTCATTAATTTGGAGTTCCCTTTTTACAATATCCGCGACATCAAATTTATATATGCAGCAAGGTGGATTTCAAAACTTCCAACTCAAGTCAAGTCCTCAAAACAACCAGATTTGCTAATAGACGTCATTACATCGATGTAACGAGTTAAAAACATCCTTCGCCACAGATACACACACACACACACACACACACGCACACGCACACACACACACGCACACACACACGCGCGCGCGCGCGCGCGCATGTGTGTGTGTGTGTGTGTGTGTGTGTGTGTGGGTGGGTGGGTGGGTGTGAGTGAGTGTGCGTGCGTGTGTGTGTGTGTGTGTGTGTGCATAGCCCATGCAAGTGAGTACGTAAATGCTCCCGATTGTATGAGATCGAAACATGCTACATGCCGTTCGTACACGTCGAGTCGTCTCACGTTTCAAGCGTCTTGAGCAAATTGAGCCTAGGAATCCCTGGTACATATTAACTGCGCGCTTCACCGAATCTCCGCGTGCCCAATATATTAACAGACATCTCGTATGGAAACCGTTCGTCATCCGATACCCACGTGAAACAACGGTAAATGGCCATGAAAGGGATGTTTCTTGACAAAGAAGAACCTTACGAATACGATCCGATAGAAATTCGAATTAATCTATGCAGAGCAATCTGAGTGAAATCTTTTCCCCTCCGATGCTTTCGTTTCCGAGCCAATTGTTCAGAATTGTTCGTTTCTGTTTAACGCGTTATGCTTAGTTGTAATAGTCGCAAAGAGCTATTTTTTTATTGTGATGATAAATTTCTACAAAAATGAGGTATTTGACAAAGTATCATTTGAAGAAAACTCTTTAATTTTGTTTGTGTCAAAATATTTAGTTACAGTCGGTGTACAATCCGGGAAACACTTTTTGAAACCGTATTGTGCGGCGAGCAATGCCCTTCTGAACCAGGTTATATAATATCAAAAGATCAAACGGATTTTGTTAGTACATTAGTTCATCCTATCATTAATCAAAGGAATTTCCGAAGTATCAAATTTAAAAAAAATTGCGCGTTTTAAAAGAGAGTCTTGATTTTTTGCGAAAAAAAATGGGCATTTTTGGTTTATGAAATCCAAAGTATTCATCGAAAAAAATCCTTCTATCAAATACTACATTTTTACATCTTGAAAGAGCCATACACATTTTAGAAATATCGATGCAACAGTTTTGAAGACACTTTGCTTACCGACTTTGATAACGTACTTTCGACAACAAAGCGTTCAAAGTTTCAAACTCCGCTCCTGTCAAAACTGTCAATTTCAATCCGATCACCTTGACATTTTCAAGGAAAATTTATAAGATGATATATATGAGATGATGATATTTATAAAATGATGATATATTGGTTTAAAAAAAAAGTGATTTTTCGACTTTTACGAGTAGGCGTAACCCCTTAATTCGTATATCAGAATTCCATTACAAAATATCTTAAAAACAAAACTGCGATAAGCAAAAAAAACCGTACAAATGCTACGAAGTGTACTAAATATTACATAATTATTCAAAAACGTAATCAATGTACTTGTTGATTTGCACCTGCCTCGATACAATATTCTACCTTCGTAAAAAAATTACCTAGCATGTAAAAAGAGCAGTGCGAGCGAGTCGTGAAAAATTGAAGGAAAAAGTCTGCAGTCGTTTCTTGATGTCGTCAAAGCCAACGGACGAAAAGAAATGGCCCATTGAATCGGAGATCGATCGATTTACCTCGATGCAAAAAAAAATTATTTCGTTGGCACACACTTTTTTTCCTCTTCCGAACGCCCGACCGGGATATCTGCGTGAAAAGATGAAAAAAAAATTCATCGTCGAATGGTCATTTCACGTGATTCAGATCCCTCACGTTTTTTCGCGCTTCCCTCGTAATATCCTCCTTTATATACAGATGAACCAGTGAGGGGAACGAAACTACTATCGGATACCCTGTATTTTTGTCTCATTTTACTAAAAGCCGATCGTATTTCATTCACTATTCCCATTCGTCGTGACAATACACGCGGTGTGCGCCGTTCGCTTTTTTTGCCAAGTTTTCGGTCTTGCACAGTCGCTCGAGACCCTCCTCTCCACGTCCTTAGCCGAGTCTTTACGCGCACACAGGACGATTGTAACCTGACTTCTGATGCGCTTGAATCGACGTTTTTTTTACAGTTTTTATGGGGTCTAGGTTTCGAGCAAGGGATTTTTTTCTGCGTTAATCTCGATGCACTGCCGGCGAATGGAAGAGCGCTTTAACCCCGTTTAACGTGTAACCTGGGACCCGCTACGCCCTTCTAATTGTCAGGAGCTTCCGACAGACGTGTGTGTACATTTGTATAACGTTATAGGCGTAGTGTCGAGTGCATATAGACACGCGATCATTTGTCCGCAATTTGACCAAAAATGGAGCAAAGAACGCCATACATTTACTACCAGAGACCCCCCCTTCCTCCCCCTCTCTACGTTTTTTTACCGCTCGATTCCCTCTGACATTTGCTTCTGGGTTGGATCTCTCTCTCTCTCTCTCTCTCTCTTCATATTTTTGGCCTCCAAGCACAATCTCTTTTGCTGGCCCCGCGCGACGAAATATCGCATAGGGATCAGATGGCACGACCCGCGACAAGGAGCGTGGAAATTCGAATTTTTGAAGCATTCGTAACGGAATCGGTGCTGCGCGTGATGGATATGCCTATATATAGGCACAGGGGCCAAGTGGGAATGCAACGAAGTGAGCAGAGAAAAAATAGGGGGCTGAATCGTACGGTATATATGTCATCGGGATGAAGGTAAATACGTGAGCAATACTATAATCGCTGGTGGTTTCAGGATTTATCAGATCAAATTTTCTCCCCTCGTATTTATGGTAATTTGTTATCACGCTGTATGTGAGGCAGTCTCGCAACTACCCATTTGCCCAGGACCCGAGTGTACATCGTGCAACAAGTAACGTCCTTCAAAACACCGCGAAATGCCACTGACAATGCACGTCAATTTTCTTGAAACTCATATATATGATAAAGCATTTAAAATTATTCTACACGTATTTTTTTTATCGGCGGAAAAACGGTTTTGAGGGTGGAAACCGCCCCTCAAAGAAAGGCGTGTCACCGCTTAATTTAATTTTTTTTCCATACTTCTATAGTGGATTTTCATCGCTTTACATCAAAATAATTTTGGTATTTGTTTCACTCAGATTAGTGGACTGTTTGTGGATGAAACTGTAAAATCACCCCGGGAAACGCTTTGAAGGGTGGTTTCCCCTCTTCAAACCGTTTTTCCGCCGATAAAAAATACGTGGGTAATAGTTTTCAATGCTTTATCACATATGTGAGTTTCAACAAATTCGAAGGCGGACACCTAAGTGATGTTCCTTGTGAGAGAAAAGTAGTATTTACGACAAACGCCGATAGTAAAATGTATCAGCAATCATAATATAGTTTTAAAGCTTACAGGGTTCTTAATGTTATTCCAAAAATTTGTGGGTTCCGGATGGAGGACATGTTGAGAATCAGCGTTATGCCGTCGTTTCGCAAAGTTCTGTACAAAGTTCTGTACAGTCTGCATCGGCAGGGCGGAGAGCTCCGATACTGAGCTCTAGTATCTGACGTTTTCCATATACAGTTGCAGGGATCGTTTCAGATCACTGCGCCAACCAATCGGATGTTGCGCAACCAGCTCTGGCCGAACATCAGATGGCAACTGGTCATTCAGTTCAACAAAGCCTAGAAACTGGCCCCCATTAAATAGTTATGTTGCCAGGAAACACTGAGAAGACCTGAAGACCCGAAAACAAATGGATAATTTCAACAGAGACTAAGGCTATCACGTCAATCATATTTGGCACAGCATCTTCCCGGTTTTAAGTGACCAGCTGATCTGTTGGAAACATCCAATTGGTTGTTGCCGTGATCTGCCATGATGACTGCAACTGTATGTGGAAAACCTGAGGCACGAGAGCTCCATCATCAGAGTGACTTGACGATGGCATATGATATTGCAAATCACAACGTCACTTGCAATATCATATGCCAGGTATGGAATATGCCTCCATGCTTCCGCCTCTTCCATAGATGCATCAACGCATCTCCGAAAAGTACGTTCGATGATGGTCTCGTTGAATCATCAACGGAAAGGGTTGAGAAACAGTCGTTGGAGTGTCCAAACCGACACTTTGAGATCAGATGGTTGAATGAGTTGAGCGGTCATGGCTACCTGGGCCACTGGCCCATATGGAAAACTCGGAATAATCAGGTCACGGTGTTATAAGGAACTGCAATCCAAATGGCTGGCTGTCGGTTGCAAGAGGTATACACAGGCCGCAACGCTTTATAATAGGATGCGTTAAGCGAATGCCAAAAGCCTGTAAGTTCGAGGCGAGTGGCATTGGGAAACAAAAAAAATTGCTTCACGGACGATAAACGCCGGAGGCTATAGGCCGTTTCCTGCCGATGTAGTTGCCAGCGTTGTCGTTGCCCACTTGGAGGACATCGCATAGCTCGGCAGTCGGTCAGGAGGGGTTGAGCTTTCGCGAATCATCAGCTAGGATTCGGTGGCATCGCAAACGGAGAACACTAACGTAACGTTGCAGGTACTTCGGACTCGAGGGAGAGGGAGAAGAAGAGGACAGTGGCCAGGCCTGAAGTACCCGCGCGACAATGGATCGGTATACGAAATCGCCGCGGTGCGATTCTCCCGCGAGGGTATAGGGCCGCAGAGGACGACGAAAAAAGGGAGATAAAGAAGGAGAAAAGGTAACAAACGGACGGGCAATGTCCGTTGGAAGATCGGACCGAGGCCGTCATCAAGGAGTCCCTATGATGACGGACCACGCGGCCTTTTCAAGACGCAACGTACAACCAACGTTACCTACATACATACCTCCTATAGTTAGCAGTATACGGCAATGTGTCATCTATATCGCAGGCTGTGCGTATGGGCCTGATACAGATTTGAATATTAATTCGGGATCGTCCGCACGAAAAACGAGACTGGACGGTTACCCGGGAGATTCCAAGGGTCGCGCAATATCGCACCATCCCTTGGCAGGGTGGACTGACCTCGATTGTACGGCCGTTTTCTTCCGGCTTGGAGAAGTGCTAGTTTCTTTTGAAGACTCTCCATTCGGCGCACTTTGTTGTTGGTCGAGCAATTGTTGTTACGTTCTGGTCCTGCACTGAACGCTACTTCGCCAATCATCCCGTGAGACACTTATCAAGCAAATTCTAGTTATAAATGCCAGCGAATCTTGAGAGTAGGACATTTTTGGAGCACCGTTGCAAACCGAATTTTATGGAAATTGTCTGGTAATCCAGTCAGCCCTGATTCTTACAATTACTTAGTTGTGTGATGTTTTTACTTTGATAGCCCTCAACGCAATGCCGAATTTCAGTTTCGTTGGAAGCCGCTCTTTTTGCAATTTTAGGAACATATTAATAAGTGTTCTAATTTTCTAAAAAAATCTTTTATTTTCATATTTAAAAATGACCTAGCGTCCGGTGCATTAATCTGAAAGATCAGAGCTAAAAATTGGATTTCTAAAACCCACACGTTCCATGTGCACCTAAATAATCCAAAGAAAAGTCAAAATTCGGAAAATGGTACGTGTTTGAAAAAATGTTCTTTTTTCATGACATTTAAGGGACTATACCAGTGTGAACGCTGAAAATTTGGGTGATTTTGGGATTTTTTTGAAAGAAAAGTACTCATTTAAATGTTTCGGAAATTTAAGAATATTTTTGGGTATATTTGACCTATATTACGTATTTCTTTCATAGAAAACTATTGAAATCCAAGCCACTTATGCGCTGCCTTCGGAGGCGCCAAAAAAGGCTCCTCCACTGCTGTCATGATTCCGGCCGATTGAGTAGCTGAAACCGAAAAAAGGAAAAACGTCGTTAAACTGGAAGGTATTTCTTGTACAATGACGTAGGATTTCCGAAAAATATCAAAATCTAACAAAATGGCGTAGTTATGAAAAAAAGTCTGTTTTCTTGCCTATAAAATGATCGTTTTCTTCAATGCCAAATCGTCAATTTTCATCCAATTAAAAATGTCCTACGTCATTGTAGAGTTAATATATTCAAGAGTACTCAGTTCAAATTCCAAGTCAATCAGATAATCTCTCTTTGAATTACAATGTCAACGAATTTCAAAAATCTCATTCCGAGAAAAACGCGTGTAAAAATTTAACTATCGACTTTTGCAAGATCAAATGATTAGAGATACGGCCTTGAAATTTTTACAGAATATTCTTGAAAGTATCAACTGTGGAAAAAGGCAAAAAAGAAATCGATTTTTCGAGAGTGTCACACTGGTACAGCCCCTTAACGTTACTATTTTTCAACAAAAAGGTTGTTTTAAAAACTAATTTTTACCGAACTTCAGGTTCACATTCACGTTAACTAAGTTATCTAAAAGTATCAGACAAATCAAAACGATCGATCAGCTAGTTTTCGAGTTATCTTGTACGAGCTTCCCGGAAAGGTGATTTTCAGGGAAACCGAATTTAAAGTTTCAAGACCAACAAAAATTTGTGAGAAAACGACGTACCGATTAATCTGCGATTTCCATGAAGTACCCCTTCACCTTCCTCCTGGAGTTCATTTCCGGCCATGAGCTCTTTTCTACGTTACAAAGAGATCTCCCCCTCAACGTACCGAATCATTCGGAAGCTGTCAGCCTTCATGCGAGTACATTGATTCTGATACCAAAGATGGAAAAAAGTACGAAAATATTTCAAGCACACAATCGCAGGGTCCTTAGGAATCCCTGGGTCTCCAAAGTGGCGTCGTTCTTTTTTTTTCTCTTTCGAACGACTGGCGAATCTCAAAGCATCGGGATCGATCTTTATTGACCAACTGATTTCCGAGAAGGAGTTCTTACATAAAGTTCGATCGAACGGTTACATTCATCGACATAAATTTATCCTTGCTCGGGCTCGTGATTCGCGTGATATACACCATTTGACTGTTGCCAATGGCGCTCTCGTTTGTCCAACCAACTCGAGTACCACGAGTCGGACAGTGTCCTTGTTAGTTGGATAGCTTTTGGGGGATCGTCGCCGCGGTAACAGCGACAAAGACGAGACCGACGAGGCTGCCGCTCGACGAGAAAGTAATATCCTCGCGATCCCGGCGCCTAAAGATCGCCGATCATTTTCGGTCAACCGCCGTGCGCCGATATTCAAACATACCGCGTTCGCTCGTAGATTCGGCAATAATTCAATTAGCCCGTACAATCTCGTGCGTTGGGCATACTATTATTCAAACCGCGATGTACTCTCTCTCTCTCTCTCTCTCTCTCTCTCTCTCTCTCTCTCTCTCTCTCTCTCTCTCTCTCTCTCTCTCACCCTCTCTCTCGCGCTCTCTCTCTCTCTGCTTAATCGTCGCTATGAAGACAGAGGACAGAGACGGACTTTTGCATGAATTAAATTCTCTTTCTGCCTCTTGCGCTTCCGGCATAAATTAGAAGAACAATGGCGTACCAAAGAGTAATATATCTTCAATATTCCTATACAAATTTGTACGCTATCTCACGCAGACCTACGTATAAGTGTATGGATCTATAATTTTACGTGTTGATCCCAATGGATCAATGAATGGATTACGCCCTACTGATTGCCAGCCCTCGATGACTACTAGTGCCTGTATACGTCTACCAACGTAATACCGTATACATGTGTATGGGTATATAAAGTATATATAACTTATGAATAGTACAGAGGGACGAAGTGGCCACAATCCGAGCCCACTCTCTGGAGAACTCAAGGGTTAGTACTGGACGTTCGAGGGCTCTAAAGAACGTGGATCATGCACGTAGACGTTGGTCGCCTGTGTGCAGACACATACACGTTACAATTGATATACGCACATCACCTCGCACCTCGCTGGGTCAGCGTTGCAAATTCGTACGTATCCGATCTATGAAATATGCGATTTAACCGCGGTCCGAGGCGACATGCCCTCCCGAATAATTAGAAGGGTGCAAAAAAAAATCGGAGCAAAGAATTGACATTACAGTTGCACGATGAACCCGGGACGTCCCTCGGCGACCTTGCGTTTCAATTTACAGAACGAACCGTTATATTGTAACGTCTCGGTGAATTAAGGGATGACACTGTGGCGGGCTGAAAAAGGTCGTTTTTCCAATTTTTTTCGTCTGCTAGATTATTTATTTGGGATTTGGAAAAAAGGTATGTGATTGAGCATACGTTGAACTTATTTCGTGCACATTTTTATTTCAAAAGATTAATAATTAACAAGGTTATTGTGCCGCTGCATGAAAAATGTAGTCCAACAGGCAGATCGATAACTTGACAATGGTTGGTCTGAAAAATGAATATACAAAAGATTTAGAATCTATATATATGTAGTTACCGTTGTACGTAGCAGTTTTTCGAAGAAATTTCACGAAATAGCGGGTGTTGTTTTGGCGAAATTTTTACTTATATTCGGGGGCTTAAGAAATATTAAAGTAAAAAAGGCTGCGTACAACGATATCTACTGCAATTGCGGAATTTTTTGTTTTTTTTTTTTTCAAATGGAAGATTACGCAATCATAGCTGGAGTTATGATTCCAGCCAAGTCGAGAAAAGTCGTTTCGAGAAGAACGGGATTGAAAGTTTCAGTACACGCAAATCGTTGCACTACCCGCTCTCACTAAACCGTCTGTAACTTGTTCAGTTTTCAATATCACAACTTGAAATTTTTGTTCACATATTCCTGAATATGTACACTTCGAGAAAAAGCCAAAAATTCACTTTTTTGGCCGGTCACAGTGGTGCCCCGCCTTAAGGGGTTACCCCCACTTGCGATTTTGAAAAAATCGATTTTTTTTATTGCATTTTTTTGAAGTATAAGTATCTGAGAATATGTCCTGAAAATTTCAAGTCGATCCGAACAAAATTGACTGAGATAAACTGAAACTTTACACTTCGTGTAAACTGAAATTGAAACTTTAAACGCGTTTTTCTCAAAATGGCATTTCTGAAGTCGGTGACCAAGATTACTCGAACACTAATGAACCGATCTTCTTGAAATTTTGCAGGCTTATTTAATACATAAAAATGTAGTCTTTAATCGTTCGATTTTTTTTTTCGAAAAAATGGCCCTTTTATAGCCAAAAAACGGCCGTTTTTTTTCGTTAAAATCGAACCATTAACTTTGACTGTCCGCCATTTTGTGAAAAATGAATATTTTTTAAAATCCTTCGATTAAAGACTAGTTTATACTTATATTTGACTAAATCCATCCGCATTTTTTTTCAGATGATCCACTTCGCCGCAATGTTGGTCACCGCAAACCGTGTATATAAAAACATTATTTCATTGACGGCCATTTGCCACTAAACAATGTAATATTTTTCAATAAAAAAATTACTGAAAGTTCTTCAAGATGTGTTCTTTAAGATGGTATATTGATCGATTAAAAAAGTTTTGTAGTTTTCTTTTAAAAAATTCATGAAAAAGGCCTTTTTTGCGCTACAAGTGGGGGTAACGCCTTAACGAGCCCCTTCGAGCAGTGGCTGTCCAAAAAGCGCAATACGCGAAGAACGGATCCTTATCAACTCACGGAGCGGAGGGAAAAAACAATCTGTCCGTCTCCATGCGAATGGCATGCCAGCGATTGTTCAGGATCCCCATATGATTGTTCAGGATCACCATATGGCCAAAATCGCATCAATTCGCAAGATGATGACTCGCGTTATCAGGTGTCTCGTGACAACGTTGAGATCGATGTCGGTCTCATCAGTGAAAGAAAATGTTGCAAAATGCCACATTCCGAGACGACGCAACATCTCCATCGTCGGGCCAATCGGACACGCTGGTGGATCGTGTAGGAAAGGCAGGCAAAGAAAACGGTGGGTTTGGCCATACGGAAAGTTCGCTGATGAATCTGTAGGGAGACCACGAAAAGAATCGAGGGTCTCGAAGTGCACCGGAAGTGTATACACTCGTATATTATAGGGTGTTTGAGACGAAATGCGGAACCGGTGAGGCCCGTGCCCGATGCTCCAAATTCGGCGGTCAACTATAGGGCCGAAAGCGAACTGGTCGGTGAAGGGATCGTGGCGCGGTCATCAGAGGTTATACATATACATGTATATATAAGACGGCCGGGCACCGTGCACTCTAGAATGACCCGGTCATCCCAGGGGTCAGTGATGTCCGACCGATGACCTTCGGGGAGGGAGCCCGCCCCGCGAATACAATTATAAATGCATTAAACTTACCCCTTTACAAGATAATATTTAAATCGAGGCGATATTTAAATCGTTCTGGCGAGTGCCCGCGATCTTCCACCCTTGCGAAACCGGAAAAACGGCGCCTGACCACTTTCACCCAACAGCGTGAGTTGACCATCCTCACAACGAGACAGAGAAAAGGTGAGAGGGTGCATTTTATTATTGTTCCCCGTGCGCGGATTCGCACAGGCCGATTTTATTTTTACGCGGGTATGACTCTTACCTGTCCTATATATTATATATACAGTCGCGCGAACTTTATTGCGTGTATTTTCGCTTATAAATTCTCGATGGGACAACCCCTTTGAGCAGAACAATGAGAATCGCGATGCGCACGGGTAATGGCTACGCGATGCCAAAAGTAAAAACTGTCCCGCTCGTGTGCCGGTCTACTCTCTACAAGGATTGGTGGCCCATTGCCGATTCGCACAGGGCTGACAAGCAAAGGAATACACACTCACGCGTCTAGTGCCTGTAAGCATGCGGGCATTTGCTCGTAGGGAGGGCAACGTGCAGTGTATGGTGAACGCGAAGGAAGAAGTAGACGAGAGATGGAAGTAACCTACCGAATCGGACAATAAGAAATTAAATACATGCTGCCGGACGGGAGAATTTTAGTACGTGTAAACCACGGCTACATATGTGCACCGATCTTTTCTCACCGACTCCATCTTTTTCTTTCCCTTCTCTCATTCTCTCTCTCTCTCTCTCTCTCTCTCTCTCTCTCTCTCTCTCTCTCTCTCTCTCCCTTCTTTTTTGTACAATCGTTGCTTTCGTAACGACTTTGCGATGCTTAAGAAAGGAGAATTGTCCAAGGAAGAGTTTTCGCATTTAGACAGTGTGACGTTTTTTTATAATCAACATTACATTACATTACCATTAAGTCTTTCTTGAACTCTCCTTGAAGTCACTACTTGACATGTAGAGCAAAGAAACATTTTCTAGTTTCCCCTTTTTTTTTGTGCTTGCGAGGATATCTTTATTTTATTTCAATAGATAGTAAAACCGCCAAAAAACGGTGACACATCAATTGAAATAAATCCATCTTGCAAATCAACCTCACGAGACAGTATTTCATATAAAATATACTGTCTCCATCAACCATCCTCCAAGCATAAACCCAAAAAGGAAAACTAAAAATATCGACAATATTCAGAACAAATAAAGTGTCTGAAGAGGATCCGAACCAAGGATCGAAACGTAACGAGCAGAAAAAACTCCCTTTTTTTCTTTCCACCACGACCTTGGAAATCTCACGGGCCGAAATCGAAGCCGATTCCTCAACATCACGTATTATCAACACGGCCGCACACTACTCATACTAATTACATTACCAGAGTGGCCCCGGAGTATATGCTCCGATACTGAATCCACGAAGCTGGCGATCTTATATACTAGACAAAAAGCCGACACTGGTGGGTGGGTGAACAGAATTCGGCTCTGGTGGTACATCGAGTTAAGGCGTTACCCCCACTTGTAGCGCAAAAAAAAAGCCTTTTTCATGAATTTTTTTAAAGAAAACTACAAAACTTTTTTAATCGATCAATATACCATCTTAAAGAACACATCTTGAAGAACTTTCAGTAATTTTTTATTGAAAAATATTACATTGTTTAGTGGCAAATGGCCGTCAATGAAATAATGTTTTTATATATACGGTTTGCGGTGACCAACATTGTGGCGAAGTGGATCATCTGAAAAAAAATGCGGATGGATTTAGTCAAATATAAGTATAAACTAGTCTTTAATCGAAGGATTTTAAAAAATATTCATTTTTCACAAAATGACGGACAGTCAAAGTTAATGGTTCGATTTTAACGAAAAAAACGGCCGTTTTTTGACTATAAAACGGCCATTTTTTTCGAGAAAAAAAATCGAACGATTAAAGACTACATTTTTATGTATTAAATAAGCCTGCAAAATTTCAAGAAGATCGGTTCATTAGTGTTCAAGTAATCTTGGTCACCGACTTCAGAAATGCCATTTTGAGAAAAACGCGTTTAAAGTTTCAATTTCAGTTTGTTTGTTTGTTTGTTTGTTTGTATATTATTTATTTTTTGTAAACTTACATAGAGTCATCTATTCCGGGCCCATACTTCTGTATGGGCCCGGATACTTATACTTCAAAAAAATGCAATAAAAAAAATCGATTTTTTTTCAAAATCGCAAGTGGGGGTAACCCCTTAAGCAGTGCTGTGCATGGACAGTACACTCCAAAAACAAATGTGTTGCTTTTACACTCTTCAGGTGTGCAAATGGCTGTAGACGCTTTTCACACGTTTTAACGTGCGTGAAAAATAACGGTGTAAAAATAACACGAATAGATGCGTCGAAACAACACACTTACGTGTGTTGTTTTCTTACATACGTTAAAATGTGTAAAAGGTGCTTGGAGCCATTTACACCCTCAACGTGTGTAAAAACAACACGCTCATGTTGAGAGCACTCTATATACATGGGATGCGTCGGAATAATAAATTGGTAACATAAGCTTTTTATCTTCAAAATATATGCATTTATCGAGCTGAACTCAACAGTGCTTATATATTACGCTGCTGTATGTATGAGAGGTGTCACTTTTTTCTTGTCTTCGCATAGGCTAGGTTTCCATACAGCTTCACGATGACGGCCGCTTTTTGATTGTCGGTGATGGCCTCGAAACAAAAATACGTCGCCAAAGATTCAATGCAGTTATCGAGGTTTTGGAAAATCGATTCCAATTTCAGGTTCTTCCACGTGACAAACTCGAAAATGATCTATACATGGAACAAAAAGTTAAGAACAAATGTGGTCTTCAATTAACTTTGTTTTCAATTAAAGTAATTTTCAAAACATATGATCAATAACGCGCACTTAACACATTTAAAATGTGTTGCTTTTTCCCGTGTTATTTTTGCTCGTATGTTGCTAGGAACGTGTGTTGTTTAGTCCAATGTGTGTTCGAATAAGCGTGTTATTGGTGGAGACAGTTACGAAGGTGTGTAATAATCCAATGCGTAAAAATCGCACCCTCAGGTGTGTAGATTTAACTCATTGCGTGTATAATTTTAACGCATTACGTGTTACCAAATGCATAAGTGTGTAGAATCAACATTGCAACGTGTATCCAGCCGTTATGTTGTGTTACTTCTACATACTTTGAACACACGTCAAACACGCCTAGTTTTTGCATACTCGGAACGGTGACCGCTTAGCCATGCACTGGCTGGCGCATCAACCAGAGAGCGGAAGGCCCATACTTCTGCTACCTTGGTGTAGATAATTGAATTAAAGTCTGTGCATCAGAGAATCAGACGAACATGGGGCTGTCTTTACTGGTACGGGTTTTTCGCAGTTTCCCCGTACCCTCGGCAAGTGCGGTATAGTTTAGATGAAGACGCATGTGGACGCAACGGAAGTTCGGTTACATTAGTGAAGTGCGAGTAGGGTGACATAGGAAAGGGTCCACCTGGGAAGGGTAATTCGTAAAAAGCTGCAAGTGTATTTGGTTTTTTTCAGATGATTTTTGAAGAAACACCAGTGGGTACCGTTTACGCAGTTTTTTTTTTTACGACGCTCCAAGGATCATACAAAATCCTTGTATATTTTTGATATTTTTGAATAAAGAAAATTAACCATATTTTTTAATGTATATACTTTTAGGTAATTAAAACCCCAATCTGAAATTTCAAATAGTTTTCCTTGAAAAAATGCACAAAAATTACCTTTTTTGCGGCTCCTAGGTGTATATCTCCCCTTAAGTGTTTATGTCAATGGGTATAATACGTCGTGGTCCATAAATATTCGAAGTTTTGAAAGTTTTTCTTGGTTTCCCAAGGGGTTTTCGTATAAAACACGTAATTTTGGGGATTCCCTGCCCCCTGGTACCGGACACAAAGTGGTCCTTTAACGCCGGACAGCAAACATGCTGTTCTTTTCTCGTAAGCATTTATACGTTTGATTATAACCGTTGTACGTTGTTTTACAGGACAGAAGAACGCAGTGGAATCAAAATGGAAGAGAAGAAATAGAAAGGACAATGGACTAAAAAAAATTGCTAACTGAGTTGGGGAGAAGCTTCGCTGCGCTACGCCGTTTCGAAAAGCACTTTACACGACGAAACATCGTTATTACACCGTAGACTAGCTTCGCTCCAGGTGATGTGCAGATTATCCATAATTTGTCGCCATTGCCAGATGCTGCAAGAAAAACGATCCGTTGATAGGAAGAGAAAAACCGAAAGAAGTGAAATTCTGACTTCATCACCGTGCAAAATTGTTATCGAAAAAAAGGGAATAAAAGGAACGTTAAGGACAAACAGAAAGGAATTGGTAAGAACTTTAAAACAGCGATAGAAGAAAATGGACAAAAAACCAAAGGCGTAAAGGCCAAAGGAAAAGGTGAAGCTAAAGCGAAGAAAAAGCAACCATTAACTCAAATATCGAATATAAAAACGACTTGCGTAGGGTGCCTGGAGGACCACGAACAAGCCTAGATGCAGTGCGCCAGCAGCCGTGGATGGGTTAATGAAGAATTTGCAGACGTCCCTAAATGTTCGGAAACTTACGTATGGGATTGATGCACAATGTTCCGAAGATGCTCGGCGCTGGAGGCTCGAAGTTAAGTCTGCCCGGTACTAGGTGTCACTTGCAGTGACGGCAATTTTTGGTACCAAAA
>OX101785.1:21077478-21369173 GCA_944452715.1 Ophion slaviceki | reverse complement strand
TTAAAAAACTAATTTTTTTCTTTTAGTAGATAAGTATAGCTCGTGATTCAACAAAGGATTTTTTTTATTGAAATTTGACCTTTTGACAGAGTTGTAAGCAAAATAGTTCAAATTTTTGTACAATTTACAGTCAGTTTAGCCTTGTAAAATTATTTGTAATAAAAAAGAAACCTTCGTTCAATCACTAGTCAATGCTATTTTCAAGAAGTGTGCCAATATTTAATAAGATCAGTGCATTAGTGTTTTGAGAAATCGTGTCCACCGACTTGAAAAATAGGGTTTTGAGAAAAATGCGATATACCTGCGTCGCTCCCGACCGGTCTTTCCCAACGGGGGCGTTCCTAAAGGCTCTCTCTCTCTCTCTCTCTCTCTCTCTCCTACACTTTTACGCCGGTTGACTTAAAACTTTGGGAGAATATTCTAGACATATTGTACTATCAGATAATACATTTTTTTAATTGATTTTTTGAAATGTTCAAACCCACGTAAACTCCTAAACTTTTTTTATCTCGTGTTTCGGAGTGAAAAAATTTCAAAATTTCGCAAAGACTCAGTATAGGCTACACATAAACATATACATTTTTCTAAATAACCTCCTTAACGGGTCACAGCTAGCTCGGGGGTGAAAAGAGAGGAATTTTCTTAAATTTTTTCTGATAAAACGTGTGCAAGTTTTTTTTACGTCAGTCTAGTTTTAAGTATCTTTTACGATTTTTGTATTGAAAAATATTTATAAATGTGGTAGTTGCAATCGTTTGTGCCGACCGTGGTTGGAAAAGCGCCCTTCGCGGTGGCCACTACTGCTCGGAAACAAATAATCAGAAATTGTATACTCAAACGCATTTACTTTTGTATGCAATTAAAGAATGCTTGGACGAAGGATTTAATAAAATATAGATTTTTGAAAGAATGGTCGCACTCTCAAGTGGAAGTATCGATTTTCGGTGAAATAACGCTCTATTTTCGTTCGTAAAAAACAACTATGCATCGAAAAAAGAAATTCCTTCGGTCAAGAACTGCCTTTTGATATGTAACAGAACCTTGCAAAACTCGAAGTTGATCGGTGTAGTGATTTTCGAGCCTATAAACGCCTATAACTTCCTCATCTCCAAACGGATTGACTTGAAATTTTTCAAAGAATATTTTGTAAACGTTACATTTTGGGAATCCGTCAAAAACCAAAAACTCAATTAGCTGTAAGCTCTTAATATTATTGAAAAAAAACATACCTTATTTCGTCATCTTCTATTCTATTCTAAATCTCATCATATTCTAAATTTGTAGGACCGAATGAAAAAAGTCATCACTAAACGACGCTCAATAGCTTGATTCAAATATGTATTTGCCGCAATAAAAACACAGCATTGATTAAATCAAATAGAAAAATGCTTGGCTCCACGAAAGCTTCGTTTATTTCAAATAAATTAATTTAATAGATACATTCAATCGATTCAACTGAATGGTTTTTTGAACAGATGACACCGAATCCAAGATTTATCATAAATAAAGAAAATATTTAGTTGTATTTTGATGTAGATAAATATATAAGCAACGAATCATTTTAATAATGGAATTGAATAGGCTAGATTTTATTTCATAAACAATTAATTTAATTCATTTTAAAAAACCGAATAAATGCATCTAATTAATTTGAATGGACTTTTTCGTCAGCGGACGCTTTTTATGACAAAAAATAATGTAGTGCCGAACTCTTTTGACAGTCCTCCACATAATCTTTGCAAGCTTCCTACCCAACAAACAATTTTTTTGTTCCTGCCTCATTATCATTGTTGTTTTTCCGAAAGAGTGGTCGTCGTTCTCCATTGATTTATCAGAATTTTGCAAAAAATTATTCTCAGGACGGTGTGAATAAAACATCGTACGAAAATTAAAGGGCTACTCGTAAAATACTCGAGGGAGGGTAAAAATTGGTATGTGCAGAAATTTAATATCTCTTTCGTATATCTCGAGTGTGCGGTCAATAAGGGCATTGGTGCAGTATCAGAAGTAGCATATTCTCGAAAATCAGTATAGCTGTATTCTAAACCACAGCTAGCGCGATTATAGGTATTATTAGCCATAATCGTTTGGGGAAATTATTCGCTAACGCCTTCATGCCTGATTCATAGAACGATCGACCTAGATCCTTTGTGAAGCCGCTGTTTGCCAACCACCTCTTATGACTGAGGTCTTCTGAACACTATATACATATATAGGGTGTCCCAGAACTAAATGCGTTCCCTGAAATGGGAGGTTGGGGATGAAATTCTAAATCGATCGATATAAGCATGTGTGGGTCTCAGATTAACCCCTGAATTATTATTAATTCTTGAAGGCGGGCCAATCAGGTGTGTCCGATGAGCCGGCGTACGTCGGTGAGCGATCCGCGCGTGCAGTGGTGCCTGTAGGTGCGGTGCTCCCGCCAAGCACCGCTACACGCGCGTATCGCTCACTGACCTACGCCGGCTCATCGGGCGCACCTGATTGGGCTGTTTTTAAAAATGAATAATAATTCAGAGGTTGATCTGAGACCCACACATGCTTATATCAATCGACTCAGAATTTCACCCCCAACCCCCCATTTCAGGGAACGCATTCAGTTCTGGGACACCCTGTATATGCGTGACCCTCCCACGCCCTAGGTTTTCGAGCCACAGTTTTCCATTCATTTTTCAGAAATTTTACAATTTTTCTTGACATTTATTACAGAAAGCGTATGGTGCTATTTTTTTTTTCAAATTATTTTTCCCAGTATTTTTCTCGATGAAAATGCGCGCACTGCTAAATCAAACTTAGCAAAAACCATTCTTGTTTCGCGTGCTGACAGCTATTCAAATCTAAGTAAGGTATTCGCCAAACTTTCTCAATGTTACAATCATTTGATGACAAATGCTCCCGAGGAGGAAAAGTACTTGGATGTATGAAATTTCGAAAGTAACACGGTCCATTGAGGTTGTCAGCCATTCAGCCATCTGCTGGCGGCGGTTTCAAGCACGGGGTCGAAAGGGAAGGTCCCTTCTTAACCCTCGGTCTAATAATCAGTAGTCTGCTTTATCAAGAAACATCATAACCATTCAATGGTACAAGCTCTCGCCCACGGAAAAATGCTATTTATTCGACTATAGGTACGAGAGACAGCGGTTCCGTGGAATTCGCTTGCTTCCTTTTGCATAAATTATGCGTAACGGTGATTCGCATCTGCAGTCATTAAGACCACCAATTCGATTTTTTTCATTAAAAAAAGTGAAGTTGTCGCATTTGGAGTGTTCAGAGTTAAAAATAACTTTTATACTTACATTCTGTAGACTACTTTATTCAGAATTTACTCCCGCATCTATCTTGATCTAAACTTTACAATATTTATTTTCTTAAGGGGTAAGGCCACAGTAGAATTTTCAAAAAATCGATTTGTTTTTTTTTTTCGCTAAAACGGTGCTTTATCATCATGAGAATAAGTTGCTATTCGATTTATAGCAAGAACATTTTTTTTTCGCCGACTTTGAGCGTATAACGTAAGCCCACCTCTGGCACGGCCATAGAGTACCTAAAGCTTTAAACGCGTTTTTCTCGAAACAGCTTTTTTCCAATTGGTGTGACAAATAACTTCAACAATTTTCACTCAATTTACTTCAAATTTAAAAGTTATGTTCCTAATTGCATTTCGCAGAGAAGTATGTACGGAATTTCTGATTAATCGAAAACTTTTCATTTTATGAGCAGTTTTATACGAAATATTTCACTGAAAATTCATCCAAATACCTACAACTTTTGAATAAAACAATCGTTTTTAAATTCCGTACTTACTTCTCTAGACATTCTAATGTAGATTAACGAGTATTTTTGTTTTTTGTTCTAGGTCAAAAATTGTGGATGATAAATGTCACACCGCGGAGCACCTAAAAAAGTCAACAAAAGAAAATAGTAGTCGTCGGCCATTTTGTACATCGAAAAAAATGTATATATTTTTTCTAACAGCTTGATATTCATACTAAATAGATGTGTAATTAATCTTATGAGTGAATCACTTTTTCATACGAAAAAAGATTGTTAAATTCGCACATGATTTTATACCCGTTACTGTGACCTACCCCTTAATGAATCATCACGGTGTAACGGGTCGAAAAATAGCTGATTTCCGGGATTTTTCGTTGGTTAAAATACGCTAATCTTTCTGATATTTTTTTGTCAAATCAAAGCACTCATGAAGAATAGAAAATAAATGTTTAAACATTAATTTTTTTTGTTACATTTTTTAACGGTTGATAATGTCTTCGAAAAAAGAAGTCCTCACGGTATAAACGGTTGTGGACGTAAATATTATCTGAAACAAAATTTGTAAAGAGATTATTAATCAGTATGAAAGTCGTTATCTTGGTATGGAGGTTTTTTAAAATCAAAATTCACAAAATAGCGCCGCTTGAGAAAATGATCGAATTCAGCCTATTTTTTCGACAGTTTTTCGTTTAAAAAAATATGAAGATTTCAAACGAATCAAAGCTTCCATAGCAAGATAAAGAATGGTCTGAAGAATGTTGTTTATAACCGTCCATACTATCGGATAATTTATAAAAAAAATCGATGTTTTGAAAAATTTTCACTGTGATGATTCCTTAAACTTCAGCGATTATATTCGACTTTTCTCGCCTCTTACATGTTTCTGAAATTAACCCTAAACCGTTTTCTGTCATTTCGATCTAATTAATGTTGAAACAATTTGACCGCAACATAAATATCTCGTCAAGCGTTTTTAATCTCACTTCTACATCTATCAATTAATACGCATTCAAGGAGGTTGGAGTTTTCGCCACAATCCAAGATTTAAAAACATATTGGGACATGAGTAGCTGGCGAACAAAATCTGACTTGTCCAGATTACGTTAATTTTTCTAAATTTTATTTGTTCGTTGAGTCTAAAAACTGCCTTTTCGGTTGAAAAGGCACTTTTAACCAATTTTGATGTGTTTAGGGTCGGATTTGATTCAAAATATTTCGGGAGCTAATAAAGATGTGCTGAAAAACACGGAAAAAATTTAAATGTTTGCCGTTGTTTGGACAAGTTCGGTTTTGTTCCCAGCTCCGCATATATGTTATTGTCTAGATTATATTCACTTTTTAAGAATTTTTAAAAAGTGTTGCACCACAAAAGACCGTAGATCAAAAATAGTTTAATGTATATAATTTTACGTGCGGTTAGATGGGCAAGACGTTCACACTACGGGTAATGGGATTTTTTTATTCTATTTAACACCAACATAGCCATTTCTAATAACGAATTGACACAAACTAAACCTTTGTAAACATTCAGAAAAAGAACGCATCTTGACCGTCGCGTCGTAAACTATATATATTCAATATTAAACCATCACTGTTTAATGAAAGATTACGAATCCTGGCTGGCGAATGAAGAGCACTGCCCCGAACCTCAATGTCCGCGGAGTTGCCGTATTTCGGCAACCCTTAATATTAATTAATGGTAGTAATTAATAATCTCGTGACATAACTATAAATAGGATTAATTATAAATGACTCAAAATTTCTTTCTGAGTTGTATAAAACATTCACTGACGCAGTTTTTTTCATAATAATCATAGATAATGTTATAATTCTTCAAGTTGGTAGATACATAAAAGTTTTTGTTATTCACGTAAGAAAAATATAAAAATGCATAAACTTGCCCTTTACTTATATATATTATGAAAAATCAGCATCTACAGAATAAATATATACACTGTATACATCATTTTGATGTTCATTGAAAACAAATCATAAACCGTCATTTGACTCCACTGGACCGCTCCAACCTCCTTAAGAGTTATGAGTACGATAAATAGTAAGCGAACGTTCAAAGCCCGTTCTCACGAATTTCATACTTACGAACTACGCTCGATCGTTTTGCATTAATCGCATAAGAAAAACAGTGTTTAATTGCTGCATGACGTAAATGAAATGCTGCAAGGTGATAATATTTTCCGATTCTATTTTTTTTTCGCCCACCACAGGGAAAACTGCTTATACACAATTACATAAGTTTCGACGAAGGTGCTGTTTGTGCATCGGTGTGTAACTGTACTTTATGCGATTTTATCAGGTTCCATTGATCTACGTCGATGTATGTTCATTAAATACCTTTCGTTTGCATGTATCCATTAGAAAGGAATTAATACCATGAAGTGATCGAGTCATGCCGTTCAACGGCCACTTTATTTTATCCATACTGACGTGTCGACCAAACTAGTATTTAGTCGAAGTGTGATAGCACAACATTAATTTTGTAATCTTCTCTTATACATATCCGCAATGCCATTGAAATAGGGGGATTTAGAAGTGCGCAGAATTGGTATCGTATTTTCATCAATCTCGAAGAAAATCAAACGTTCACTAACAGCATTTACGTTTTTATCTGTACGTCCGAATGTCCGCGGTCAATTTGAAAAATGATTTGTTTAGAAATGCCACAAACGTTGGAAAATATTATCTTTATACGTGAATATTTACTTAATGACATGAGGGATCGTTCGCAGCATCACAATAAACAAATAAACTTCTCCACATTAACCTAAATGGACTCCATGGAAAAGCATATTTGCTGTACTGGAACAGTTTCCTTTCAAACAAAATGTAATTTATTAGTCTCGAAGGAAATTGACACTTTTGCTCGCAACTAAAAAGTAAATAATATTTATTCGATATAAGACTTGTGAATTGTTACAGAATTCACATTGATCTTGTGTGATTCAAGTACAGTATATCTAAACTTCAGTCGTATATCCTTTCGCGTACCGTGCCGCTGCCGCACTTAACGCGGTCCTCTAGTTTCTCGGCTGTTTTTTTACGGCTTTTTCAATAATTTTTTACGGGCAAAGCATCGAAATAATCAATCTCATTGTTTTTGCATAATCTTTATTAACATTTAAATAAGCTTTACAAATTTGTTTAAGTCAAAATATATAATAGAATAAAAATTATAGTGGCCGACAGGAAGACATCAAGTGAAAGAGGTGCTTGATGGTGACGAAGATTGCGGCTGTTCTGCTTATCTGAAATCAAAAAACCAAACGGCATTTTAATCTTCATATTTAAGACTAGCGATTGAACTAGAGTGAATTCTAAATTACAAAAATTGACTTTTTTATACACTTTTGAAAATTACATTCTATTTTTTACTCATTTTTTCTTAAGTTTTTCGCTCGTACAAAAAAAAACTATCGAAGCAATCATGATAATCCTAGTTCAATCGCTGGCTTATAACATATTAAAGATGCTGTATAAATTTGAACAAGATCGGTGCAGTAGTTTCTGAAATATCATGGTCACCGTTTCGAAAAATGGTGTTTCGAGAAAAACACGTTTGAAAGTATACCTGCTCCGTATACCTGCTCCGTATACCTGCTCCGTATACCTGCTCCGTATACCTGCTTCGTATACCTGCTCCGTATACCTGCTCTGTATACCTGCTCTGTATACCTGCTCCGTTCCAGGGCCGTAACTTGTGAACCACTTCGAATATCGAAAAATCCTTTGGCACACATTTTCTACACATGTTGTAGATGTGATTTATGAAAAAAAAATCGATTTTTTCGACCCGAGAAACTAGAGGACCGCCTTAACTATGACTCACTTTTATTAATTGAATCAATTTCTTCTCATTAAATCATTTAAGGGAGGACACCACTGTGACGGGCCGGAAAAAGGTCGTTCTTGCCGATTTTATTTGTTTACCATATTATTTATTTGGCATTTCGAAGGAATGTATGTTATTAAGTACAGGGTGTCCCAAATGTCACGCAACAAATAAAAAATTCTCATTCTAGGACGGTCAAGGTTAGGAACAAACAAACTTATAGAATACATAGAGGAATGTATGGGGTTTATTGCACCACTGTTTCGAAGTGGCTACCCTGCTGGCTGACAACGTGACGCAGTCGGAAAGAAAAGTTATTCACTACACTATTGAGTAACTTTTCGCCAATTTTCGCGATAACAGTGTCAATATTGTTTTTCAGTTCATCTACTGTCTCTGGCTCATTAGCGTACACGTGGTCCTTGACGTAACCCCACAGAAAATAGTCGCACGGATTTAGGTTGGGCGAGTATAGCGGCCGGGAAATTCCGTTTCCCGTGTATTCTTCTGCTTCTAACCCGATCTTGTTGAAACCAGTACCCATCGACCATATTCATTCCATGAACGACAGGAAGAAAATCGTCTTCTAGTACCTTGATGTAATTGGTTGCTTTTACTGTCCCGTCGATGAATATTGGACCCACAATTCCTTTCCACGAAATTGCACACCATACTGTATCTTTTTGCGGGTGGAGGGTAGTAACCCTTGTCATACAAGGATTTTCAGAGCCCCAGTAACGATAATTTTGTTTATTAAGGGGTTACCCCTTAATAAACAAAATTATCGTTACTGGGGCTCTGAAAATTACTCTGAACAAGGGTTACTACCCTCCACCCGCAAATAGATGACTCTATGTAAGTTTACAAAAAAAAATATTTTCTTCGTGTAAACTGAAATTGAAACTTTAAACACGTTTTTCTCAAAATGGCATTTCTGAAGTCGGTGACCAAGATTACTCGAACACTAATGAACCAATCTTCTTGAAATTTTGCAGGCTTATTTAATACATAAAAATGTAGTCTTTAATCGCTCGATTTTTTTTTCGAAAAAAATTGCCGTTTTTAGCCAAAAAACGGCCGTTTTTTTTCGTTAAAATCGAACCATTAACTTTGACTGTCCGCCATTTTGTGAAAAATGAATATTTTTTTAAATCCTTCGATTAAAGACTAGTTTATACTTATATTTGACCTAATCCATCTACATTTTTTTTCAGATGATCCACTTCGCCGCAATGTTGGTCCCCGCAAACCGTGTATATAAAAACATTATTTCATTGACGGCCATTTGCCACTAAACAATGTAATATTTTTCAATAAAAATATTACTGAAAGTTCTTCAAGATGTGTTATTTAAGATGGTACATTGATCGATTAAAAAAGTTTTGTAGTTTTCTTTAAAAAATTCATGAAAAAGGCCTTTTTTGCGCTACAAGTGGGGGTAACGCCTTAACGTAGCCCTGTAGATGGAAGTGAGCTTCGTCTGTGAACCAGATTTTTCGGAGAGGAATTTCTTCTTTTTCTAATTTTCGGATCACATCTTGGGCAAAATCGAATCGACGTGTGATATCTGTCGGTCGCAAAAGCTGCTTCATTTGAATTTTATAGGCAAGTAAGTGCAGGTCTTCTTTCACAATTCGGTGAAGGCTCGTTTTACTCAATTGCAGATGTTGTGCGGTTTTTCTTATTGGCGTAGTGGGGTGTGTTTCAAGATGTTCCCTAACATCATACTTCACCTCCTCTGTTCTGACAGTGCCAGGTCGACCAGATTTCCCAATGCTGTCATCCAGTACATTGCCAGTACGTTCAAATTTGGCTATAAGTCTGTCATCAGGCACGCAAGAACACACAATTACGTTAAGTAGTGTATGTTGCATTATTTGCGACTTTCGTTACTAACCTTTTTACAGTGCTGCGGACAATTGTAGAATGTTTCCCAAACTTTGTACGAAACGCTCTTATTGCTGCTGCTGTGGATTCGCCTTGTTGATAATAGGATTTCACCAAAAACACGCGTTCTTTAACGGTATACTTTTCCATTTTTAGCACGAAATTTTGCGACCTGTGCGTGTGTAAATAAACCCCAGACCCTGCTACGCTCTCTCGTGAAAAGTGGAGGTACTTAGTATACGCAATATGCATAAACTGCGAAATTCAAATGTTGCGTGACCTTTGGGACACCCCGTATATATTGAATTTATTTCCTCTGAAAAAATGCTTAGTTTCCTTATTGAAAATGTTTATTTTCAAAAAATTATAAATTGAGGCAGTAGTCTGGTCTAGAAATTTGACAAAATCGATTTTTTTTTCTTCATTTTATTATTCCTTAGACCTTTCATAATACGCTCGTGAAAACCGTTTATTGAGATTTCAAAAATTAGCAGAGTAATAGAAATGACAAGCCGCGCGCTCAGGTAGCGCGGTCGGGAAGAAACTGCACGCTCCCGGTATCAAAACTTTGAACGCGTTTGTCTCAGAACTATGTTTTTCAAATCGGCGCCCACGATATCTCGATAACTAATTGACCGATCGAGCTCAAATTTTGCACATACCTTCGGTAGCCTCTTTCTGAGGACTGGTAGCAGAACAGAGTCGAACAATAATTTTGCCCACTTTTTATAACTCGTCGAATACCCAAAAATGTATGAAATATCGTTAATCAAAGTTTAACAGGCCGCCATTTTGTTACAAAATTTTTTTAAGTACTAATTCTGCTACCAGTTTTCAGAATACTCATACAGATTGAGAATATGTATGTATTTTTTTCAGATGCATACATCACCCAGAGTGGGCGCCAATTGAGGCGGTTTTCGGCGGACCATGTTGTAACAAAATAAAAAACTAACGTCAAAAAACTAACGTCCAAAAAAAATGACGTCAAAAATCTCACTCTAGACCAGACTACTGCCTTAACAACGCTATTCAGGTATAATAGAGCCTCTTTATAAAAAATGTGGTCCAACGGCCGGATCGATAACTTGACAATGATTGATGTCAAAAATAACAAAGTTTTATGATCTATATAACTGTAGTTCGAGTTGTACGTAGTCATTTTTCGAAAAATAAAATACACCTTAGCGGGTATTCGAAAAAAGTGTAATTTTGGCCAATTTTTTACTTATATTTGGAGGCTTAAAAAATAACAAATTTCAAAGATAAACGACTAGGGCCGAGCGGCGTATTATGAGCCGCGTGGTCCCCGGCACCACCAACACTAGCACACAGACGGTGCATGCTAGACACAAGTGTGGGATGACAGAAAAAGCGGTAGGGATTTGCTGCTCGGCCCCCGCTGCGTCAGCCGCCGGCCGGCGTTCGGTTTGAGTTTCACGTATGTTGCTACTATTTTCGCACCAAAAGTAAAAAGAACAGTTCGTCGTATCTTTTGGTGTCCAGCCCATGCTTGTGGTGTTACGGCAATCAAGTCAGTTTATTTTGATTTCATAATAGTGTATTTCTAGCTCATCTGCTAACATATTTATAACTAAATTGTAGTCAATTTGCATTAAAAATCATGTGTTTGAACCCCACCCTAAGTAAATATGAATCGTTCTACAAAAACTATTTCTTTTTTCAGGATGCAAAAGTACAAGAGAAAACTGCACGACCTATAGTCTTCAAAGATCTGATGAAACGTGCCGCAGAAAAAGTCATCGACGGCAAAAGTATCCGAAAAGCGGCAAAAGATAGTCTTTTGTGATATTCATGTAAGTTTAGTCTAGTGAGTGACGTTTTTACTCCAGTTTTTTCATGGTGCTAGTTAGCCAAATCAACAATTTATCTATTTTAAACGATATCATTACTAATGTTACAAGAAGACCGCACGACCGTAGGGTCGGGGATTTTGCCGATTTTTTTTGTGGTGAAAGCGGATCCCTAGAACCTCACGTGTTTAAGTAGTAGGACGCACTACTCGGAAAATTTCGAGAAAAAATCGATTCAAAGTTTCTTTCTCCTTTCGCGGTCTTTTGCGCCTCTTTGCGCGATCTTTTGCGCAGGAGGTCTCGCGTTCGATTCCTCCTTCGAATCTTATTTTTTTTTAATCCCAACAATTATTCAAAACGTTCCTTATCACTACATTATTTTTTTAAATTTACTTTCTTTTTTTTTTAATTATTTTCTTTTTTTCCAATAAAACAATTCACAACGGTGGGTTTTTTTTATTTTTCATTGTAATGTATATGAGGAGAAACATTAGGTTTTTCATGAGAATAACAAAGTCGATTAGGAAAAGTTGAATTTTTATTCATATAATAAATATATATATACAAAAACCGCAGTGGTAATTATCGTAAAAACAAACAAAGCAATAATTTTTGCGACATCTTGCGCAACATATAAAAGCGGATTTTTTACAATCGCGGCAGTTTGCAATACATCCGTACAAAAAAAATGTCCCATTAACATTCATGAAAATGTTTCTAGTAACTGATAATTTTGAGGCAAACCAAGCGTATTGAATCATGTCTCGCAATATTGGTGACGATAATTAATGGTGAATTATTGAATGGATTTTTATACAATATTCCCGGGAATTAATTTCACGATTCTGCTTGTATAAAAATCCATTCAATAATTCACTATCAATTATCGTCACCAATATCCCGAGACATGATACAATACGCCTAGATTGCCTCAAAATTATCAGTTACTAGAAACATTTTCATGAATGTTAATGAGACGTGTTTTTGTACGGATGTATTGCAAACTCCCTGCGATTGTAAAAAATCCGCTTTTATATGTTGCGCAAGATGTCGCAAAAATCATTGCTTTGTTTATTTCTACGATAATTACCACTGCGATTTTTGTATATAATTATTATATGAATAAAAATTGAATTTTTCCTAATCGACTTTGTTATTCTCATTAAAAACCCAATGTTCCTCCTCAAATACTTTACAATGAAAAATATAAAAACTCACCCTTATGAATTGTTTTATTGAAAAAAAAAAGGAAAAAAAATTAAAAATGAAAATAATTTTTAAAAAATAATGAAAATAAATTTTTTTAAATAATGTAGGGATGAGAAACGTTTTGAATAATTGTTGAGATAACAAAAAAAAAATGAGATCCGAAGGAGGAATCGAACGCGAGACCTCCGGCGCGAAAGACCGAGCCCTAACCGTCTAGACTAGACCACGGCTCGACAAGTGCCTGACATTTTAAACTCATAAGGCACCTAAGAAACTTTGAATCGATTTTTCTCGGAATTTTGCTAGTAGTGCGTCCTACTACTTTAACCACGTGAGGTACTAGGGGTCCTCTTTCACCACAAAAAAATTCGACCAAATCCCCGACCCCACGGTCGTGCCGTCTCCTTGTTAGAACAAAATAATGATCACGTGACCCCGCTGTGCCCTACCTATAAGGATCGTTACGGCAATTACGGAGATTTTCTTTTTTTTTTAATTGAAAATCGAACAATTATAACTAGAATTATGATTTCATCCAGGTCAAGAAAAACTCGATTGAGAGTTTTAGTATACGTAAATCATTGCGCCACCCGCTCTGGCCAACTCGTCTGGAACTTGGTCAATTATCAATATTTCAACATAAAATTTTTCGATCGATTTTTCGAAATCGATTTTTTACCGGTAACAATGTCCCGCCTTGAAGGCATCAAAGGGATAATGTTGTATCGCAACCTATTGTAACATCGAATTTTGAACTGGCCAAGAGCCAACGAAAATCCAGACATCCAAATCTTGAAATTTTAAGTAAAGTCTTAATTTAATAATTTCGCAACTATGGTCTAATTATAATCAAATTTTTCCAACCCCTAATCTACGGACAATATTTCAACCGCACTACGATGGGACGAGTGATGAATCAAAAATTATATCAACACACTGGTTACAACAGCATTCGCATAAAATCGATTTCGTAAAGCGGGAAATCAGGCTTTTATTTTCCTGGTTTTTACCAGTTTAATAATCTTGTGACAGGAATTGTTTGATAACTGATTCGAGTGCGAGAAAGAGAAAAAAGAGAAAGGGAGAGAGAGAGAGAGAGAGAGAGAGAGAGAGAGAGAGAGAGAGAGAGAGAGAGAGAGAGAGAGAGAGAGGAAGTGAGCTTCCTACACCATTCCCTTCTGTTTATGAACCACACCGATATTTCCCGTAGTACGTCATAGGAACTTGGGTCTTCTTATATGATTTCATAACAATATAATAAGCATCCCGACATAACGAATTACTAGCCTCGAACTGTCCATCAACAGCAGTTATCAATCAATGGCAGAGCTCGTGTTCCTGAATGCGTTGCAACGCGTTTCAATCACGAACGGCAATTTTCTTTTCAAAAATTTCCATCCAAGTAGGACAAAAACTACACAGATTGATCCACGAGAAGACTACGATGACGACGAGCAAAACGTCGTGTCACCGTAGATTGAATAAAAAAGCATTTGGTATCGACGAATCGTGGTCTGCAGCGAATGTATAATAATTATAGAAAACAGTACAAAAAGGGGAGTGTATCGGGAGTCTATTGATTTTTGGGTGCAAGAATTTTATTATCAATGATGGAATCGGTGGCAAACATCGCTTGGTGTCCATCCAGTCGATTTTCACTAAACAGTAATGATAAGTCACATGCGATTATGGATGATATTGAATACCGCTCAATATTACGTGCATATATGGAATTACTGTCAATGATGTATTATTTTGCAACATGGAGCGCAACATTGCCGCATCTTGGTAACCGCTCGTGCATAAATGTCAAAGTCACTCCCAGCACGACGAATAGAGAGGGTATTGACGAGACGGTTAATCAAATGTTATAAATACAAGTGCGTGAAAAACCAAAATCAAGTTACGTTGCATCGGACTATCGAGCAGCGTCGGAACGCTCCACGTACACTACAGTCACCTTTACTTTGTGAAGAAAAAAAAGTAATCGGTTTAGTTTTGAAAATGGCATTTCTTACGGCCTATTGGGGTCTCGATGGCATGATTTTCATGACCACCTCGATCATTTGTGCTTACTTGTACATGACGAGAAAATTTCTCTATTGGAAAAAACGAGGTATAATGGAGATAACTCCAACACCGTTTACCGGTAACTTCGGCGATTGTCTACTGATGAGAAAGTCCCCCGGTGAATTTGTCAAGGGAATGTACGACCACGCTTCAAAACACCCTTACGTAGGCTTCTACATCTTCGATCGGCCCTTCTTGCTCGTGCGCGATATCGAACTCGTGAAAAACATATTAGTGCGGGATTTCAATTATTTCTCGGACAGATACGCGGCGGCGAGTCCCAACGATACTCTTGGTAGTGCAAACTTGTTTATCGTCAAGAATCCAGCGTGGAAAATTATCCGAACGAAATTAACGCCAATTTTTACATCCGGTAAACTGAAAAAGATGTTTCAACTGATGGTCGACGTCGGCGATGATCTCGATACCCATCTGAATTCGCTCAATCTAGAAGGTAAACGGACCTCGATACGTTTCTCCGAGAAAGTCTCCGAGGAAACACGTTTCCGCCCTTTCGAACCAAATTAAACATATGAATATTTCAGCACGTGGTTTTCGGAAAAATGCACGAATGAAAATTGACGATTAATTCGGCGTATCGTATCCAACGATAGTTCAATATTTAACATATATTCATTTCGAATTCAAGGCCCGGGTCGCATCGTGGAGATTAAGGAAATATGCGCTAAATATACCACCGATCTCATCGGCACCACAGCTTACGGTCTCAAAGTCAATTCGTTGAACAATCCCGATGCCGAATTCCGCAAGCGCGGACGTGAAATATTCAACTACAACTTATGGCGAAGCATGGAGTTGACCACCATGTTCTTTGCACCTCAGTTCGTGAAACCTATGGGATTCGAATTCTTCTCGAAGGACCAGACGACATTTCTACGAGATGTGTTTTGGGACACGATAAGGGAGCGCGAACGATCAGGATTGAAGAGGAATGATTTGATCGATTTGCTTATTGAGCTGAAAAACAACCCGGCGAATGCCGAGGAGGCGAAAATTGTCGGTAAATAATAATTCCGTGTCAAATTGCCGCAACAGAGGAAATATATCGCAGCAAACTGTGTCACGAATAATCATGCCAAGCGTTGATCGGTAGTAGCTAATTTGGTGCTCTTTTTTTTAATCAACTCTTTTTTAATGACATTTCTAGACGTGCCCAATAGTCGCCGGCACCATCGATAAATCTAACATCATTTTTTAGAGCAAGAATAACGAGTTGATCTCCAGAGCAAACTTCTTTTGGAATGTCCTTGAGTGGAAACAAAAACTCATTTGCCAAACTCATTTGAATTTACTAGAACGATGTGGAGTCGATATAAAAATGCTATCAATTAGTCGCTCTAAAGGTCAATCAAACCTAAAGCTGCGAGTAATAACTGCCATAATTGCACTGTGTTACACCGGGTGCCCAAAAAATGCCGAAGTCACTTTGATTGTAGAATTCGATGGCGACAATTTGGTTGCGCAAGCGGCTGTTTTCTTCACTGGTGGATTTGAAACCTCGTCCACAACTTTAGGATTTGCCATGTACGAACTTGCCCTTTCGCCCAACATACAAACGAGATTACGGAAGGAGATCGTCGACGCGCTCACGAGCGGCGGTGGAAAAATATCATACGACACGGTGAACCATTTATCTTTTACGATTCGATGGAATGTTTAAACAATGACTTGTTTTTACGAGAAAACATTCCGGGCGATGTCTCATCAGTTTGATGTTCATTCTTGCTATTTCGTTTTGAAGCACGTTCCCCATGATTTTTTCCAAATAGGGGAATCGGCAAATATTTTTCATTTTTCCGCAATATTTATACAAATTTAATTACAATAGCTTCATTTTATGAAACGCGGATTTTAACCAATATATCGAGAACGATAATGTACGATCGTATATCTTGCTGTCTACGTTCGTTTTCGGAAGGTTCGGACGTTGATTATCTAACAATGATTATCCACGGATTATGTAGGTTTTTTTTTCAAATGCGCAGTTTCTTACCGATATCTCGGGGACGATACTATTTCACTGAATTTATCGTAATTTAGATATAACGTTATTTCTTACCAAATTCATGTGGATTATCGGCAAATAGGAAAATTTGTAATCTCGTGATAAATGATCATCCACAGATTATGTCACTACCCTACCTCGATATGGTTCTTTCCGAGACAATGAGAAAATATCCGATCCTGCCTTTCCTGGATCGTGCCACGAATGCCGATTACAAAGTACCGAACTCTGATATGGTGATAGAGAAAGGCACGCCGGTATATATTTCGGTGCTTGGATTGCACTTCGATCCGAAATATTTTCCAAATCCTGAACAATTCGATCCAGAGAGATTTACCGAGGAAAACAAGAAGAATCGACCCCCATGCGTCTACATGCCTTTTGGGGAGGGACCCCACATGTGCATCGGTATATTTTGACATTTTTAATGTTTTTTTGAGAATCCACTGCGATTAAAAATTTCAAGGATGTATAGTAGAAATTATAAAAATGCTCGACACATAAAAAATCTTATGTCGAGTCTTGAGAATATTTTATTTGCGAATTTCTTTTGTCGAGCAGAAATCTTAATTTTTCACCATCGAGTATGCAACAAATACATTGACACAGTGCTCCTATCTGAATTTTAATTGAACTCCAGGAACCAAAAATATATATGAACTTCATCTAGAATACCGTTCTACTTCCTACGTACATCCTTGAAATATAAAACCTTTTTTTTTTTACGAAACCGATCGCAATTCCAATTAAAAACCTTGTCATTGCCGAATCAAATGAATTTGGCCATTGTTATGCAATAGCAGACTTAAATATAATTATAAATAATCGTAAGACTCCGATCATCCAATATTTGTTATTCTTCCAATATAGGGATGCGGTTAGCACACTTGCAGATGAAACTGTGTCTCATCCAAATCTTACCGCAATATGAACTGGCAACTTGCAAGGAAACTATGATCCCGATGAGACTAAATCCAAAAGCGTTGTTGACCACTGCTGATGGTGGAATATTCCTGCATGTGCGAAAAATAAGCAAAGCAACCAACTGAAGTGAAAAACATGATCGAACAGTGGCCATTACAATTTACATTAGAGTATAAAGAAAAAGTTTGTACAGAACTCTTCATTTTTACAAAGTGTACAAGGTAATTGTCTTGAAAATAAATGTGGGGAAAAAATTGAATAAAGGTATGTGTGATAACGCCTCATTTCTTTCACTATGAATGGTTTACTGGTTTATGTATGTGGACACGGTTCGTTTTCTTCCTGTCATGTGTAATAATGGTAATGGATGGATTTATGCTAATAACTTTGAAAGATCAAACAACTCCAAAAGATCATATACAAAGATAAAATGCCCTGAATGTCGATTTTTTTTCGATAAACCGATATCGTAGACTAAACTATACCCTAAAATGCCGTTAACTTTTGCCTTATGCAAAATTATCTTATTCGAGTAAATAATACACCTTATGTTGATTAATATAGAACTTAAATCTAAGAGTCGCCTAAAAACGGTTCCGCCAGTGAATATTAAGGCGGCCCTCTAGTTTCTCGGGTCGAAAAAATCGATTTTTTTTTCTCATAAATCACATCTACAACATGTGTAGAAAATGTGTGCCAAAGGATTTTTCGATATTCGAAGTGGTTCACAAGTTACGGCCCTGGAACGGAGCAGGTATACGGAGCAGGTATACTTTCAAACGCGTTTTTCTCGAAACACCATTTTTCTAAACGGTGACCACGATATTTCAGAAACTACTGCACCGATCTTGTTCAAATTTATACAGCATCTTTAATATGTAATAAGCCAGCGATTGAACTAGGATTATCATGATTGCTTCGATAGTTTTTTTTGTACGAGCGAAAAACTTAAGAAAAAATGAGTAAAAAAAGAATGTAATTTCCAAAAGTGTATAAAAAAGTCAATTTTTGTAATTTAGAATTCACTCTAGTTCAATCGCTAGTCTTAAATATGAAGATTAAAATGCCGTTTGGTTTTTTGATTTCAGATAAGCAGAACAGCCGCAATCTTGGTCACCGTCAAGCACCTCTTTTACTTGATGTCTTCCTGTCGGCCACTATAATTTTTATTCTATTATATATTTTGACTTCAAAAAATTTATAAAGCTTATTTAAATGTTAATAAAGATTATGCAAAAACAATGAGATTGATTATTTCGATGCTTTGCCCGTAAAAAATTATTGAAAAAGCCGTAAAAAAACAGCCGAGAAACTAGAGGACCGCGTTAATGAATGATAGAAAATGACATGGACTACGATGTTCGTAAAAATTCTCCATGATTACCTAATCATGGATTACTTAAAGTTTTCTATAATTCTATAAAAAACAATGTCTAATCGACAAAATATATCATTGTGGTAGTCAATGCAAAATATTTCGCTACACGTTTTATTTATCATGTTGCAAAAGAACATGTTTCAGTCCTATAAAAAAGAATGGCCTTATGAAAATAGTAAACTTATATACGATTCGTATTCATCACAATAATGGTATTCATGGAAGATGTGTTTAACGGTTTGCACCAATGTAAACGTCTCAATTTAAGTGATTTTTCGCGATTTTGTTTTGTGGAAGGACAAGTGATAGGATAATAATATTCATGAATGGTATTAGTAATGCCTGTAAGTGAACAATAAAAAACCGATTAAAAAATTAGACAAAACGGTAACGCTGGAGCTATTTTCGCATGGCACGTTGAATTTTAAACGCTCTGCGGCACGCAGTGTAACTGACGCAAATTTGATTTTGGACAAAAATTATGAATTTCTATTAATTTACATGAGTATAGCTGGAGAAATCCATAGGGGATTTTGAAATTATGAATTTTTGTGTAATTGGCAAGCATTTAAAGGAAAATCTCAATTTTCAACAGAAAAAAAGAACAATCATTTGTTAATGAATAATATTATAATTAACTCATCAAAAATCCCGTACGTATTTCTCTTCGGAATGTTATTTTAAAGATATGATCAAAATTTTGAGTGAAAAGAATGAAAATTGTTCAAACAAATTTTCAAAGAAAAATATTGGTTAATTATAAAAATATCGCCATCTCTGTCATGTAGTGCTTTGCGGTGACCATCATAAAATTTTACCGAATCATCTAATATCACAAACCCAAAAAAAAATATTGGTTTAATAATAAATCTAGTCCTTAATCGAAACTTTTTTTTCGAAAATTAACAAAATGGCGGCTTCCGACAGATAATTTTCGATTTTCGACCTAAAAATCGCTCGTTTATTGTTTTAAAAAAATAGACATTTTCAACAAAAATGAAAATCCTTCGATTAAAGACTAGTTTGTGCTTATTTATAATATTGATACTATCAATAAGCACACTCAATTTCATAAAAATCTGTCGATTGGTTTTTGAATTATAGTGGTCACCGACTTGAAAAATATAGTTTCGAGAAAAACGCGTTTAAATTTTTTCGATGTGGATACGGTATTATATGTTCGTAAAATTTTGAGCTCGATGGATGAAGCCCAACTTTTTTAATGTATTTTGATCCGCTGAATCCGAATATCACAATTTTTTGCCGAAAAGTCGAGCATTCAATTGTTTATAGCTAATTGTTAAAACAATGTTTCAAAAAATTAAAGTTTTTCGGGATGAATTATTTTTTTTAACATTTTGGGCAATTTTAAAACGAAAGTATACTTTATAACATTTTGCTAAAGTTCATTGGATTTGAGTAATAAATTTTTTTAAATTTCCGAAAGAGTTTTCCAAATTTGCACTTGATTTATGTATAGAAATACTAATTAAAAAATTACTTACATCGAATCATCAATTCCTGGCCCATACAATAGGGCTTCTGCCGATGTGGAAGGTTCCAAAGTATTAATTAGTTGTTGTCTTCGAAGCATTCTGCCTTCCCGGGTATTATCGTTTTCGCGGTTATCAGCCACCTGCCATGGGGACCCGACGCCCCTTCACTAATTGTGGGATATCCCGGAAACTATTCATCGGATTGACTTGAAATTTTCAGGAAACATTTTCAAAGCATCATACTTCAAGAAAATGTTTTTTTTTTAATCGATTTTTTTTAAATTCTGACTGCATTTCTCCTCTTAAATACGCATTACTCATTATCGACGCATAGTTATCTTCCGCGGATAAGGAGAAATAATAAGAGCCCAGAAATGACGTGGTATATCGATAATATGTTGATTCCTACGTACATGAATACGAATATAACCGGATGGGTTGATGGGAAGCACTGCTTCGTTTCTGCGTCCTTCAGCGTAAACGATTTTTGCCAACATATCGTAAGCGCTGTTGATAACACGTATATGTTTATTCAGGATATTGACGTTGACTTAATTACGCATCTTAATGCGCAATTCACGCGAGTTGAAAGTCCGGTTAGCTTCTGGATCATGAAAAGTGCGAGGATCGACGAAGCAATGCATAGAACGTTTTAAATGCACATGCATCGAACATCAAGTCATGTCGAGCATCCTTGCAACGCTCGGCCTACAATAGAGCCGCTTTAACTTTTCAAAAAAAGCTATTGGGGTCTCGATGGTTTAATCCTCACGACCACCGTGTTTATTTGTGCTTACGTGTATATGCCGAGAAAATTTCTGTACTGGAAAAAACGCGGCGTAATGGAACTAATTCCGACAGCATACGTTGGAAACTTCGGCGACTGCCCACTGCTGAAAAAGTCAGCCGATCAACTATTTAAGGAATTCTACGATAAGACGCCAAATTACCCTTACGTAGGTCTCTACATCTTGGACCAACCCGGATTACTGGTGCGCGATCCCGAACTCATAAAAAACATGTTAGCGCGTGACTGCCATTATTTTTTGGACAAATACGCGGCAACGAGTTCCAATGATACTCTTGGTACTACAAACTTGTTCTTCGCCAAGAATTCAGCGTGGAAAATTATCAAAATGAAATTAACGCCCACAGCTACATTCGCTAAACTCAAAGAAATGTTTCCATTGATGCTCGCCATCTGGGCGGATCTCGATACATATATGGATTCCCTCGATCTGCAAGGTACATATATATTGAGACGTTTATACAGGAGCGTCTCTAGCAATACTCATTTTTCGAAATTTCCGGGGAAATTCAAGTTGATCCCGAAAAAACAGGGGCAGTTTCTACGAGATGTATGTTGGAAGAGGATAAAAGTCGATTTGATCGACTTTCTCATCGGGCTCAAAAACTCCAAGGACAATACCGAGGAGTCAAAGATTGTCAGTAAAAATATGAAACAAGGTTCTAAGAGATATTGCCAGAACAGAAACAAACTGTCACTACCGAAATTTTCGAGCGTTGATCGTGATGGCTAATTTAGTGATCTTTTTTCGATCAGAGATAAACTATTTTTGATAATGACATCGTTCGAATTGAACTTCTAAGCGTTCCGAATTATCGAAACAGCGAAAAATAATGGAAACATTATTTTTTTAAACAAGCATGAAATGTTGATCTCGAGACGATCAATTCGGTTAAACATACACGTTACTTAAAGTTAACGGAGACTTTGTCCTTGGAGGGCCATATTTCAGGTGTTTACATTTTATTTTTTTTAAAGGAAACGCGTAAAGCTTTTTGAGTGCGGTTTTTTTCTTGCTTTTATTCATGATATACAGAACTTTAAAAATTTAAAAAAAAACCAAAATGGCGGCCGTTGCAGCTCCACGAAAACAGGTCCTCAAATCGCGGGAGGTAAACGGCTGACATCACTGCCCCCTCTTTGTTCATCTGAAACACAAATTCAAAGCATATTATCAATCTTTGACCCTTTGGTCATGGAATGACGGATGGGTTTTTCGTTTAGTACAAATTTCGGAAAATGGCGGCAATTTAAAAAAAATCAAATTTTCGCGTTTTTTCGCATAAAAAGATAAATAATAAATGCAAAAATGTATCTATCGAAAAAACGATCCGTCATTCCGTGAAGACATATTTTCTGAGTATGCTCTCCAAATTTCAGGTCGATATGTTAATTACAGCGGTCAGGAGAATGTCAGCCATTTTTAAAAACGTGTTTTCGAGAAAAACGCGTTTAAAGTTTTGTAATGTGTTTACACAAATGTGTTTATAATTACCGCTAATCGGCAATGCCTGGTCCACCCACATGGAAATAAAATATATAAAAAATATATCGAAAGATACATAAAACATATATTAAATACATTTTGTACGAAAAGTTGGATATGTCAAGTATAATTTTGGATATGATTAAAAACTTATGCGATATATAAACATAAATAGCTTCTAAGATGTACATTAAATATATTAGATGTGTATACTGAATATATGTTTAATATACTCGGGAGCATAACGGAGAATGTATGCTGACATCTAGAAAAAGATACATTCAAGATGCATATAAAATATATTGAAATTGCATGACTAACGTACGCTTTATACATTTTTAATAGGATATCCGAATATATTTAAGGTATGCTATATGTATATCTGAATATATTACTATATATTTATATGTATATATTTACTAATATACCATGAATAGTCTCAAAATCCGTTTAAATCATATAAACTGCTCATAAATGATACACTTTCGATTAATTCAGTGTATATATACATTTAAACACACACACACACCCACACACGCACGCACGCACACACACACACACACACACACACACACACACACACACACACACACACACACACACACACACACATAATTGGTTCGAAAAGTTGGATATGCCAATTATATTTATGGGTAAGAATAAAACCTATACGATATATAAATATAAATCCATTTAAGATACATCTTAAATATATAAAACATACAAACTGAATGTATGTTTTATATATTTTAAATATGGTTGGTTAAGCAACTGGAGCAACAGATGACGTTGCAAATGAAAAACATCTTCAAGTCGGTATCTCGCGAAGACCTAGCCGCACTAGCCGGAATAAATGATCGGACAAAAAAATTGAAGGTTATGTAATCTCGTAATTCTATTCGATTATCGCTCTCTATGCGAACGCAATTAAGTAATTGACCCGATAATGTTAGTTACTCTTGTAAATCCGCACATTTCTCAATAAACTAACATTGTGTATTGTACCATATGTAGACGATACGAAAATTAATTTATCAAGTAGGACTAGCTTAGTGGGGAAGGTCCCAGCTCATCACTCAGAAGTCCCTGGTTCGAAACACCACCTTACGGCGTGTAAGATTTTAAATTTGACCATTAAAATATTTGAACCGCAAACACCATAATCGTAATTAATGACAAGGAAAAATATCGTAAAAGGGTGCAATGATGTGTAAATAACGTCATAACAAAATTTTTAAGAATAGTTCAAGTAGAGATTAAATATATCTTAAATACACGTTGAATATATTTTAATAATATTTAAAATGTAGTATGAACTTATTTCAAGTATTTTTTTAACGCAGTATGAACATATATCGTGTATATTTTAGGTGTAGTTTAAATGCATTTAAAGTATATTTCAATTATAAGTCGAATACAGTTAAAATACATTTGTAGTATATTTTGAGGGTAATTTGAGTACATTGTAAGTATATTTTCAATATAGTTCGAATATACGTAACCGCATATCCAACATATATATTTTTATATACATTCTGAATTTTTGGACGAAAACTTCGATATCGCGAATATATTTTTAATGCATTTCCCGTATATATTGCATATATCTAATCTATATCTAAAATGCATAATATATATCTGAAATATATTTTACATCCATCTTTAATATATCGAAAAATATATTTTTACATATATTTTATTTCCGTGTGGGCATAGAGGCATCCCTCCTCTTCTTCTAGCTGCTCATGTTGAGCTCAAATTGATTTTTCGAAAATTTCAAGGACAAAGTCTCCCTTAAAGTATATTCATCATAGTAATATGGTTTTGATCAAAACAATCTGAGTTTGCCACAAAGCTGGATAAAGAATGATTTGTTCCGAATGTCCAGTAAAACCAAAATACTGAGAAATACGAATCTCCTTCAAATATATTGCAAAACTGCGGATGCCCAAACATTTGAAGTCGTTCTTTTTGTAGAATTCGATGGCGCCGTGTTGGTTGCGCAAGCGGCATCCTTCTTCATTGCGGGCTTTGAACCGACATCCGCAACCTTAAGTTTCGCCATGTACGAACTCGCACTTTTTCCCGGGTTCATCGGGGGTATTTCTAGAATAATCTATCCAAATGGAAAATAACTTAGGCCATACCGTACCTGTTCGACGTTTTCATTGACTTAGATTCCTGCGTCTTCGTTTTAAACTTAATTGCCTTTCATTTTTCATCTACACATTGGAGTGACATTGTTTTTGTTTTCGCATTACATATGTCAATTTGAGTATGAAGGTTTTTTCAGATATGCAGTCTCTCACCAAAATCTCGGTAACAATATTATTCGATTGAATGTCTCGTAATTTGGATATAACGTTGTTTCTTACCAAATGCACGTTGATTTTTGGCAAATAGTCATCTTGTAATGATCATCCACAGGTTATGTCACTGCCTTATCTCGAAATGGTGCTTTCCGAGACAATGAGAAAATATACGGTGGGGACTGTTATGAATCGAGTCGCAAATGCCGATTAAAAAGTACCAAACTCTAATCTCGTAATAGAAAACGGTACACCTGTGATGATTCCGGCGATTGGAGTTCACTTTGATCCGCAATATTTCCCAAATCCTGAAACGTTCGATCGCGACAGATTTTCCGAAGAAAATAAGTCGAGCCGACCCCGATACGTCTACTTGCCTTTTGGAAGGGGGCCTCACACGTGCATCGGTATGTATTCAATTTTTTTAAGTGACAGCTGTAACACCAATTTCTCCAGCATATAAACTAAAAATTATAAAAATGATACATGGAAATTCCCATGAAGAATCTCGACAAGTTTTATTTTGGGATTTATTTTTATCAGGCAGTGTAATGAGCAGAGTGTCAGAAGGTTATTGAATGGTTTTTCACAAATAGAAGTTTCAAATACCAGAAAACGAAATTTAAACGCATCTTGAACGCAGTTATACGTTGTATATACATCCTTAATATACAGAATCAAAGTTTTCATAAAACCAACGCCAATTCCAATTGAATATCATGACATATGTAGTTCACACCGATTCTGCAACTATTAAGCAGCAGCAGAAGTTATTTATTGCGATGTATTGCAAACAATGATGTGAACGCGATCATGTACTTTTTCTAATGCTTTCTACGCAGGCATGCGCTTAGGAAAGTTGCAGATGAAAGTGGGTCTCGTTCATTTTCTATCGCGCTATGAACTGGCACCCTGCAAGGAAACTATGATCCCGATGAGACTAAATCCATACGCGCTGCTAACTGAAGCTGACGGTGGTATATACCTGAACGTCCAAAAAATAAACAAAGTAACTAATTGAAGGACGCCAGCATGATCAAACAATGGTGATTTTAAAAAAACTACAGTATAATGACAATATTCACACAGGACATGTATTTTTCATACAATGCGAAAGTTTATTGTTCTGTGAACATGTGTAAGGGAAAATAACAATAAAAATGATGTCTGATAATTTATAACTCTTTCGATTATGAATTTGCGACATGTTCATTTACATGGTCAGGGTTCGTATGCCGTTTATTTTCATATATTTCAAATCACGATAATAGAGTTATAATAAGGTACATAATATATAAATTTACTGGCATATGTATTTATGTATACACGCATAATATGAATGTCCGTATATATATTTTTCACGTTCATGTTCGATTGCACTTTGCTGAGAAACATCGAATATTTAACTACAAGCTATTATTGTTTTGTTTTGTTCCATTTTTTCAGTGGCTTCGGTGGAAGCACGGGCGTGCGATTCGCATGTCGCGCCATACGCCGGTTCACGGCGGTCACACTGAGTCGGCGCTCAGCCTCGTCTGCGTTCACGCCGCCATACGCGCCGTGTGGCTGTTCTTCCCGCGTTCTTCTCTCTCCTCACGCGCACGGCGTAACTCGTTTTGTCTTCATACATTTTTGCATGCCAGAATAAACGAGGTGCCAGTGTTCGAGTTCTTTTGTGTTTTTCTTCATGATTCCATGTACGACTTCTACAGGTTATGGGCCCAGGCGTATGGGAATAAAGTGCTAACCACATCATCAAAATAAAGGAAAAACACGAACAAAAATGGCCTCGTCAAGCGCCGTCCGAACCGAACTCCTGGGAAAAGAAAACTACGACAGCTGAAAGATCCAAATGGGAGCCATCCTGGTAAAAAACAACGCATGAGGTTATGTCAGCGACGAAAAGGTAAAGCCGGAAATCGTCGCGGGAAACGCGGCATCCGCGGAAGCAGCAAGTAAGTGGAACGTCGAGGACCAAAAGGCAAAATCGGACGTAGTCCTGTCTATCAAGCCATCTGATTTAAAACCAATAAAACGATGAGACACGTCGACGGAAGTTTGGGCCAAGCTCAAATCGATTTATCAATCTAGTGGTCCCGCACGCAAGGGAACGCTACTGAAACAGCTCACGCTGCATAAGATGGCCGACGGCGATGACGTGCGCGAGCATCTCCACAAATTTTTCGACACAGTGGATAAATTGAGCGAGTTGGAGATTGAAATAAACTATGATTTACCGACGGTCATGTTGCTTCATAGTCTGCCATCAAGTTTTGAAAACTTTAGGTGCGCCATCGGGTCCCGCGACGAATTGCCGAGCCTCAAAGCACCGCGCGTGAAAATCATCGAGGAACACGACGCAAGGAAGAACGAAATGCGCGTCGGTGAATCGAACGCGATGCTTGCCAGAAGACCGCCACTCAAGCCTCAAAGCGTGATGCGGAAAAGTGACGAAGAATCCAGAGGCGTTTGAAAGAGGGAGAACAAGCCTAAAGGTACGTCATTCAAATACAAATGTCACCGCTGTCGGAAAGTGGGCCACAGAGCGGCTGGCGGTACGGAGCCGAGAGAAGATCTTGACAGAGCGGACGGGCCGACCTGTCGACGTCTGAGTTCGGGATGTCTGTGAGTCAGTTCGATGTCACAACTGCGTACCTGAACGGGGAACTCGAGGAGAAGGTGTTCATGGCGATCCCAAAATATACGGTAGAAGCCCTGGAAACGATCATCATCAGGAGGAAAGCTGAGAGGATGCTCAAAGCGACAGGGAATCAACAGAGACGACAAGGTGTGTCTGTTGAAGAGGGCTCTCTATGGATTACGACAAGCTGGCCGCTGCTGGTATGAATGGATCAACAGCCAATTGGCACATTACGGAGCAAAGAAGTCCACAGCTGACCCGTGTGTCTACTTCAAGGGCAGCGGGGAAAATCTACTCTTGATTTTAGTTTACGTGGACGACATTGTTGTTGCTTCACGGAGCAGTGAAGAAATCTCCGATTTTGGACGATACCTATCGAATGTATTTGAGGTTACAGATCTCGGTGCAGTGCAGTACTGCCAGGGAATAGAGTTTTCCCAACGTGAGGACGAAATCACCGTCCGTCAGACTGGATACGTTCGGGATGCAGGATTCAAAAGCGGTATGTACGCCCATGGAACCCGGACGGGAACCGGAAAGGAGCGACGAGGACCCCAGCTCAGAACAGAAGCTCCCGTAACGTGAGCTCGTCGGGGCTCTCATATCTTTGGCCGTGTGTACTCGCCCCGACATCGCTTATACCGTAAGCTACCTCAGCCAGTTTTGCAGTAGTTACAGGACCGAACACTGGGCAGCGGCGAAGCAGGTCCTCAGATGCTTGCAGGCCTCGCGAGCCGTGGGTCTCAAGTTCCGTCGTACCGGAAGTCCACTGCAAGCATACGTCGATGTCGACTGGGCCAACTGTCCGAACGATAGGAGATCGTACATCGTCCACGTTTTCATTCTCGGAGGTTGCCCTATTTCGTGGGAGGCCAGAAAGCAGATGACGGTGGCGCTTGTGTCCACGGAGGCGGAGTATATGGCCTTGTCCGAGGCGGCTAAGGAGGCTACGTATTTGAGACGCCTACTAGTAGAGCTGGGCTTCGCTAAAATGGCGGAAGTTATGATATCTTGCCACAACAACAGTGCACGGAAGCTCGCGGAGAATCCCGTTTTTCACAATGGAAACAAGCACATCGACGTGCGCCATCACTACGTGCGAGAGGTGCTCGAGGCTGGCGAAACCGAGATCGTGTACACACCCACCACGGAGATGGCAGCAGATGTCTTAACCAAAGGTTTACCTAAGCATAAACATGTGAGATATCTAAATTTTCTCGACCTTCTGGGAATTGGAGTCGGCGCTCAGCCTCGTCTGCGTTCACGCCGGGACACGCGCCGTGGCACTGTTCTTCCCGCGTTCTCTCCTCACGCGCACGGCGGAACACGTTTTGTCTTTATACATTTTTTCACAAGAGAATAAACGCGGTGCCAGTGTTCAAGTTCTTTTGTGTTTTTCTTCATGATTCCACGTACCGCCTCTACAGCTTCTTTCGAGGTGCATATAAACGCAGAAAACTCGGTGGAAAGATTGACATTTTCATAACCTCGGAGCGATTCTTCTTGTCTATCGACTTCCCGGATCGACGCGGCCTTCTCCGAAAAGCTATAGTTAGCTATCTATAATGCGGTACGAAATCGAGCTATCGCACCAGTGCTGTTATCGTACGTGCCTTAATTCGATTTCCACTCCCGGCGCTGGTAAATTATAAACACAAGGCACACTCCGAGACTGCTACAAGTGTAAGAAAAGTATTACAAATTTATCTGCGACGTGTCAAGATTGCGCCAGGACATTTCATCCAGAATGCTTCAAAAGTAACCTTAGCTCCAAAGTTGTGAATGAGTTGCACGAAAAATTTAACTCGCTTAGTGCGCGATATGGCTGCGGCTCCGGGCTCAATCGAGACTGCATCGAACATGCAACGTAGTTCGAATAGCTCAACTCCTGTTAGCGGCCCCGATACCCACGCTACGAAATCATCTGAAAGTGCAGTTAAACTCGGATCGGATGAAATGCTAGCAAAAATCTTGGATAAATTAGAAGTCACCGATGTTAAAATTATTAAGATCTCAGAGTTTAAGACAGGAAATGACGCTCAGCGAATTCAACGAAAGGCAGGAAAAAACGAATGAAAAATTTCGATCATTTCTCGAGCGGATTCCAGCTATCGATACCATCATCGCAGAGCACTCTACGCATATCGGTCGTCACCTAGCAGTGGCGAACTTGTGATTTCTGGTGTACCGACGGATACTGAATTTACTTTATTCGTGATTTTTTAATTCTATTTTCGTGATTGTTATAAAGATTTTCGAGGTCCTAGGAGTACCTGAACTTTCGGCCCATATCCTGTCTGCTCGTAAGATCCTAAGGAGGGATTCAGGTCCTCCTGATGGATCTCGAATACAGATAAGTGCGTCATACGTAGTCCGTCTTACATTGTCTTCCGTTTGCGAGACCATAGTGTTAAACAAGCGGGAAAAGCGTCGTCTCATATGGAAGGAGATTGACACGAAATGTATAGGTGCCCTAGAAAATCGTCAAATTTAGTTGAATGAAATGTTACCGACTGCTGCCTACAATCTCTATCGACTGACGACGAAAAAGGCCGGGGAATATGGGTTTACATACGCCTGCGTTGTGCGCAGACTTAGCGCGAATTTCGGCTACACACCTCATGCACGTTCCGTTAACAAAGCGAAATTGCCCCTTCTGATGATTTTAAATTCATTATGTGTACATTTTTTTTAACGGATTTTTCTATTTATCGATTATTGATAATCAAATCAAGAGAGCCCGACAGTTCTCACTGGAATCTGATATTAGCCGGTTGGGTATCGGTCTTTCGGGAAAAAGAAAATTCCCATCAGTATCCAGTCAAATCAGTGAAATAGCCTAATTTTACTGGGCTACTAGACTATTCTTTTGTATATGAAACGTCAATATTATTTAGATTGAAAAATACATATTATTATCGTTTTTGTATTTGTAAAAATGTGTAAATAATTATTTATCATTAAATCGATATTAAATTATAGGAATAAAAAAAATTGATTCCCATTTTAGTATTTTCTTTTAAATTACTTACATTTTTTATAGCTTTGATGAATTCGATGCCTACAATGCGTAAGAAGCCTCGCTTCTGTCGGGTGTCCCACGACACCTCACATTTTTTTTGGTAGATGGGGGATGATAAGCTTGTGATGTTAAGCTCTTATATGCATTTAAGCTCATGAAGCATTTCCATGCTTCATCAGAAATTAAATCTTTTCGTAAGACATATTCTGTCTCCAATCCGGTTATAAAGCGAACTTTTTTCGCTGGACGAACATCGACGACTGAGCGTTTTCTGAAAATGGTATTATTAGTTGAGTGATTCGGGTTTATACAGGATGGATTTTGACGACATTCTTAAATATGAATAAAAAATTCATGCAGATATTTAATAATTAGTTTTTCTTCATTGAAGTAAGATAATGTATCTAACAATATAAATATCATCATACATATCCAACAGTGTCGTGAAATGCATTTCGATCGAAGTGACCAGGGGTAAGCCAGTAGCATGCATCCAATCTTATTTCAACTTTACATTCTTTGGAAATCTATGTTTTCAAGCAGGATTAATATATCACGATCAACATATAGAAATAATATTATCGATAGTTTGAGGAATTAGACATACACAATGATTTTATCCACTCACTTGTGAAAGCTACGACCTTGATTGAAAAAAAGTCGATTCCTTCTTACATCAAATGCATATTTTCTTCGTACTTTTTTTTATTTAATATTTTAAATACCAAGGATTATGAGCACCGAGAAATTTGCATGCACGTAAACAAATTAATAGATCAGATAACGTTGCGTCGTCCACGCGCAGCATGTTGCCATTGCGCATGCGGTAAGACTGCGGCAGGCCTATAGTTCACCTCCTCTAGATATAATAGCTCTACGTCTCTTTCGCTCACTCTTCACTTACTACTTCCGGTGTTCGTTCTCATGTCGTTTCCAAACGTATGGCTGCATATGCTGATCTAAATTATTTTTCCTGTTGATCGCCTGTATAGATAAGGTTGCTATACATTCTTTCAATCGTGGTAGAAGCCAGCATCACACCACTCCCTCATATATAGCAAGCAAGGTGCAATCGGCTGTCAACTTTGTTTGGATTTGCGCCGCGAGGAAGCTGCGGCGCTATGCCCGGGATGCGTCTCGAGGCTGCACAGAGGGTCTCAAATGTGTCTACTGCGCCTGTTGAGAAAAAGTGTTAATGAAGCCTAATGAGGGCGTACGTTTCATGTTTATGACATGGCCAAAAGACTTTATTCGATTCAGCAAACCCACCGAGTGTGGAATAATTTATAGTAGTGACTCACGTCTCGTCACGACAAACTCACGACTCATGAGTTTGCTCGGAAATTCGGTGAATATTATAAGATCTCAGGATTGAATAGACGGACCGAAAAATGACCCAAACAAAATCAATAGGAAAAAATCATATTACATTGGTAAAATGTGATTAGATTTTCCATTCGACTCTGCGTTTTGGCGTAATGTTGATTCGAAGTTAAAAAATGTCCTGTGAAAGCCCGCCGTGCTGTATTAGCCCAGTCGGGTTAGTCAAAAAAAGGGGTCATCTGTGCAAAAATTCTCGGCAGAAATTTTATTGCTCTCATCTTTGTGGGGGTCATTAGTCGTGTAAATCTAAAATGGCGACCAAATCCGACCGGTGCATTAGCCGCCCTTTTGATTCTAAGGCAGTTTGGATTTTGCTCAATATCTCCTTTATTTTCCATTTTCCAACAAAAATGCTAAGGACTAAAGTTGTTGAAAATTTAGTTCTCTACAACTTTAGCACTTGCAATTTTTATCCTACGATCTATATTTTTCGAGATAATAGGGAAAAACTTGCCGAAGTAGAATTATTGAATTATCTCGAATATTATTAATTTCAGCGAATAAATTCACATAAATAAATTTGTAGCGCGTCAAATTTCCTACAATTTTGATCTCTATGATTTTTTTTGTACAGTCAATATTTAAGCTCCCTACGCCTATGGCAAGCCTAACCGGACTCAAGCGACCAGCGTAGCCGAGGCGCTGACGTCACCGGCAGGTGCGCTCCAAACAAATATAAGCCCGTTGCGTCCCTTTTGACCTGGAAAGGGTCATTTTGCCGATCGGCCGGCAGTTGTACTACGAACAAGTCTGCCTGCAGCGTTCCTTTCTACCTAAGCAGACTTAGTTTACAGATTGACACTCTACGGAGCAGACGTACTGTGAGCAAAATGGAGAATTGTTTTGTATGTGAAAAAACGACAGGCGAAGACAATATTGTAATTGTTAAAAAACGTGGTGTTCAGTCACTTTTATCAGCCAGTATTATTCGCGGTGATGACGAACACAGGCGTCTGCTGGAAAATGTTGATAGCGTTGTCATGCATCCAGCGTGCCAAAAGTGCTACCCAAACAAAAAGCTAGCTGAAGCATGTCGACGAAACAGCGGTGCATCTCGATTACCATCATTATCATCATCATCATCATCATCGTCGTCGTCAACAACATCACCGCCAGTTGAAGTGCAGGTATTACCAACGTTCGACTTCAAAAACTTGTGCTTTATGTGTAATGAAAACTTGAGATACTTGTTTGAAGCATTTGAATAAGTGCAACGACGAATTGGCACGAGAAATAATAGCACGCATCGAGAACGTTGATCTAACGGCTGTTGAAGTAGGGTATCATCGCACTTGCTTGAAAAATTTACTTTATTGCGCGTCGGATGAGGCATCAGGAAGACCGGTTTCCTGCGAAATAGACCGTGCTATAGAGTACGTTTTCGATTATATTCAGAATCACGCTGACGAATGTCAATTCTACTTGAAGAGCTACAGGAAGAGATCGAAGGAGACAATACACCGGATCGAAGGACAATCAAAAGACGTTTACAATAGAAGTACAGCGAAGAAATTGTAATGTTTGACGCACCAAAATCAGAGACGGTAATGTGTTTTCGTAACACTGGTTACAAAGTTCTCTCGCAAGGCTGGTATGAGGCAAAGAAATCCGATCCTAAGCAAGGAAGACATGCGACAATGTTGTCGAACTTCAGGAGCTACTCGATGACAACGAGGATGATGCTATCATCGAGGATCCTGCCGAAACAACATCGAACATCAACATTGAATTTCAGGATGATTGTGAAGAGAAAATCGTCGATGTTGATTTGGCAGGACCATCGTAGAAACGAAACAGAATCAGTAGTTCCTACCATGGACATCGGGAAAGATAAAGTCTGGCAGTTTGACGTTTATAAGGGAAAAAAAGAAAGACAAACTTTGCCTGGATCCTTAAGGGGTTAAGCCACAGTAACGGGTATAGAATCATGTGCGAATTCTTTTTCGTATAAAAAAGTGATTCACTCATAAAATTAATTACACATCTATTTAGTATGAATAACAAGCTGTTAGAAAATATATATATTTTTCTTTTTCAATAGACAAAATGGTCGACTACTAATATTTCCTTTTGTTATCTTTTTTTAGGCGCTCCGCGGCGTGACATTTAGCATCCACAATTTTTTACCTAGAACAAAGGACAAAAATTCTCGCCAATCTACATTAGAATACTACAAGGAATTTAAAAAATATTGTTTTATTCAACAGTTGTAGGTATTTGAACTGAAGAAATGAATTTTCAGTGAAAACTTTCGTTATAACTGCTCATGAACTGCTAATAAAATGAAAAGTTTGCGATCAACCAGAAATTCCGTACGTACTTCTCTGCGAAATGCAATTAGGAACATAACTTTTAAATTTGAAGTAAATCGAGTGAAAATTGTTGAAGTTATTTGTCACGCCAATTGGAAAAAAGCTGTTTCGAGATGTTCCGTGTAGTCGACAATTTTGTACATCGAAAAAAAAAATGTATTTTCTAACAGCTCGATATTCATACTAAATAGATGTGTAATTAATTTTATAAGTGAATCACTTTTTCATACGAAAAAAATTGTTCAATTCGCACATGATTTTATACTTCTTACTGTGGCCTAGCCCCTTAATGCTTGCAAGTACAAATGGATATTCCAGCTTTAAAAACTTATAAGAAAAAGAACTGCAGAAATCGCTACGGGCTTGCAAGCCATGAAATGTGGATTAGGCCTACTGGGATACCACGTAAAAAAACGCGCCTGGAGCTCTACCCCAGTGGTGGTACGGAAAGGAGCTTAAATATTGACTGTACAAAAAAATCAAAGATCAAAATTGTAGGAAATTTGATTCTCTACAATTTTGTTTATGTAAATTTATGCGCTAAAGTTAATAATCATCGAGACAATTCAATAATTCTACTTTGGCAAGTTTTTCCCTACTATCTCGAAAAATATCCATCGTAAGATAAAAATTATCATCACTAAAGTTATAGAGAATTGAATTTCCAATAACTTTAGTCCTTAACATTTTTGTTGAAAACTTGAAAATAAAGGAGATATTGAACAAAAACCAAACTACCTTAGAATCAAAATGGCGGCGAACGCACAGGTCGGATTTGGTCACCATTTTGGATTTCCACTACTGATGACCGCCCCTAAAGATTAGAGCAATAACATTTCTGCCGGGAATTTTCGTAAGACAAAAGTCTAACCCGACGGGATTATGCAGGGTGTCCCAGAAGTAACGTACGCCCTTCTAGCATCGGGTAGGAAAAAAAAATTCTGAGACGAAAAGTCATCACTCATTTTTTGATCAGACGCATAAAGAATCAATTATGAATTAATATAAATAGCCAATCAGGTGTGCGTTACAGCGGAAAGGCAGCGTAGAGGGGAGGGATAGGGGAATTCGTTGTAATTGCGTGTGCGTGTGTGTGTGTACACTTGCACACATGCTTTCGGAATTTTCCCTCCGCACACATTTTCAGGCGCACGCAATTACAAACGCATTCCTCTATCCCACCCCTCTACGTTGCCTTTCTGCTGTAGCGCGCACCTGATTGACTATTTATTTTAATTCATAACTAATTATCTATGCGTCTGATCAAAAAATCACTAAGGACTTTTCGTCTCAGAATTTTTTTTTCCTACCAGATGCTAGAAGGGCGTACGTTACTTCTGGGACACCCTGTATAAAGAGTTGCGGCGGTTCGTCAGTATCAATAGTGTTAACTTCTTTTTTGTTGGCTTCGAGATGCTGCCGCGTCCTTGGACCGCGATGCGAATTGCGGGCAATATCCACCACAATCGAACCAATGAGATCAACAGTAAAAGCACGCAATGCACGCTGCGGGTGCAACCGGGACCACGGCCTTGATAACACAATGCTGCATGGATGGTCAATTTGCACGTATGAGGGATCCAGTCACTCTCAGTATCACGGAAAGAGTACGGATCGGCAACGCAATTCCTCGAACACTACAAATATCAGTGCATCGAACACCAACATCGAGTTACATCGTATCCGCTAATCGAACACCGCCGAAACACTTAGCGTACAGTTACGGCGCTTTAGCTTTATGAATTAAAGTTGTTCGATTCGGTTTAAAAAATGGCTTTGTTCACAACTTATTGGGGTCTCGATGGTATAATTCTCACGACCATCGCGTCCATTTGTGCTTACGTGTACATGACGAGAAAGTTTCTGTACTGGAAAAAACGCGGCATAATGGAGATAACTCCGACACCATTTATGGGAAACTTCGGCGACTGCCTACTAATGAAAAAATCACCCGGTGAGGTAGCTAAGGAATTGTACGATCAGTCAGCTAATCACCGTTACGCAGGCTTCTACATCTTCGACCGACCCTTCTTGCTGGTGCGCGATCCCGAACTCGTGAAAAACATATTAGTGCGTGATTTTAATTATTTTTCGGACAGACACGCGTCAACGAGTTCCAATGACAGTCTTGGTAATCCAAGCTTGTTGCTCGTCAAGAATCCAGCGTGGAAAATTATCAGAACGAAATTAACGCCTATTTTCACATCCGGTAAACTCAAAAAAATGTTTCAATTGATGCTCGACGTCGGCGCGGATCTCGATACGCATCTGAATTCGCTCGATCTGCAAGGTACATAGATATTGAGACGTTTATACAGGTGCGTCTCTGGCAACAACCATTTTCGCAATTGCGGATTAAATTAAATTGATGAAAGTTCCAGTATTTGATTTTTCAAACAAATAAGTGAATGGGCTGAACTTGTACAAAATGTCGGCGTATTTGATGAAACGACAATTGAATGCTCGACGTTTATTGGCTCAAAATTGCAGGACAGGGTAGGATCGTGGAGGTTAAGGAACTTTGCGCAAAATATACCACCGATCTCATCGGCACCACGGCCTTCGGTCTTCAGGTCAATTCGTTGAACAATCCCGATGCCGAATTCCGAAAGCGCGGTCGTGAAATATTTACGTACAACTTATGGCGGAGCATAGAGTTAACCGCGATATTTTTGGCACCTCAGTTCGCGCAACTCATGGGATTCAAGTTCTTCATGAAAAAACACGAGAAATTTCTACGAGATGTGTTTTGGGACACGATAAGAGAGCGCGAGCGGTCAGGATTGAAAAGGAATGACTTGATCGATTTGCTCATCGAGATCAAAAACTCCCAGGGCAATACCGAGGAATCAAAGATTTTCGGTAATAAATGAAACAAATTTCAAAGAGATATTGCCAGAACAGAAATAAACTATCACGACCGAACTTGCCGAGCGTTGATCGTGATAGCCAATTTAGTGACCCTTTTCGATCAGATATCGACTGTTTTTTAGTAATTACGACGTTTGAATGAAGGGAAGGGTAGGGGTTTCAGCGGGAAACAAAAACACTTTTTCGCGAATTTTTTTCATCTATATGGATAGAGTAAATTTATTGAAACCTTTTGTACGTGGTTAAGTGTTACTTCAAGAACATTCGGTTACATTTGTACGCGAAAATATCCACAAACAAGCCGGTGACAAAGCTTTTCCATGAACGCCTTTGGAAAAACATGATTTGCGGTGTTCACTGTATTTCAGCTAGAAATTATCTGAAATCAAGTACCATTAAAATTTCGTCAAAGTATCATCAAATCCTCCCCCCAACGGTCTTATATAATTTTTTTTTCATTTCTAAATTTTTGGTGGTCATGTAAAGTGAAAAGTGCTATTTTTCACGAAAAATTCCGCCATTTTGGGGTGGAAAACCCCTGCAATGTAAAAAAAATCTCAAACTAACCGTTGGGGGGAGGTATTTTATATTTAGAAAGTGTGTACCAAGTTTGAAATAAATCGGTCGTGTAGTTTTCAAATAGCAGTGAACACGGACTTTGAAAAAGTGGTTTCGAGAAAAACGCGGCACCGGCTCGTTTGTGAATATTTTCGGGTACAAATTTCACGGAATGTTCTTGAAATGGCACTTAACAATGTACAAAAGGTTTCAATGAATTTACTCTATCCATATAGATGAAAAAAATTCGCAAAAAAGTGTTTTTTTTCACGCTGAAACCCCTACCCTCCCCTTAAACTTCTAAGCGTTCCGAATAATCGCAAACACGAAGAATAAAGGAAATATCTTTTTTTTAAAGAAGCATGAAATGTTGATCTCAAGAAGATCAATTCTGTTAAAAATATGTTACTTTAGAGGTTGGGCCACGCTAGACACGGAAAAAATAGGCTTTTTGGGGATTTTTTTTCAGAAAAACTACAAAATAAATCGAGATTACAAAGAAGGGTGTTTATCATACGTATCAGTGATTGTATACAATAATTATTTTGCAGCGATTAATTTCAAAATGGCGGATGTGCAGCGTTTTTGCGATGACGTCTCCGTTTTTCCAGGGTCCACGGCCGGACAAACAGCTCATGTAATTTTTTAATTATCATGAGCCAGTGAATTTTTTTAGATTATATATAATAACTGCTATAGAAGTACGTAGGATTTTTTCGTTATATTCATTTTTGGCCAAATAGCGCACTTCTAAAGTGAAAAGTGAAAAATTTGCATGAAAAATCAGATAATCGAAAGTCAGATAATTGTTAATAACAAATGAACTATGCAATATAAAAAAAGAAATCCTACGTCCTTCCATAGACAATGTATTTTTCAAATCATATTCAAAATTCCAAGTGAATCGGTTGAAAATTGTCTGAGTTATGTTTCCGGCCAACTTAAAAATGCAGTTTTGAGATAAATGCTGCACAGCCGCCATTTAGAAATTAATCGGTTCAAAAAAATATTGTATACAGTCACTGATATGTATGATACTTAAACACCCTTTTTTGTAATCGCGATTTATTTTGTAGTTTTTCCGAAAAAAATCCCCAAAAAGCCAATTTTTTCGGCCTCTAGAGTGGCCTAAGGCCTTCAAGTTGAAATACATTCATCATAGTAATTTGATTTTGATAAAAATAATCTGAGTTCACCAAAAAGCTGGATAAAGAATATGATTTGTTCCACAGGCCCGGTAAAACCAAACAACCGAGATATACGAATCTCCTTCAATTGCATTGTAAAACTGCGGATGGCCAAACATTTAAAATCAATCTGTTTGCAGAATTCGAAGGTGACAATTTGGTTGCGCAAGCGGCAATCTTCTTCACTGGGGGCTTCGAAACGTCATCCACAACCTTAAGTTTCGCCATGTACGAACTCGCACTTGTTCCCCATATTCAAACGAGACTTCGGGAGGAAATTACCAACGCAATCGCAAGCGTCGGTGGTAAAACGTCATATGATATGGTAAACAATGATTTGTTTATCTGCGATGAGGTCATCGGGGTATCCGTATCTACCTAAATGGAAAACAACTCAGGCCATAATGTATCCGTTCGACGTTTCCATTGGCTTTGATCCCAGCGTTTTCATTTTTAAGTTCATTTCCTGTCATTTCTTTCCTTTACATTCGAGTAATATTGGTCTTGTTTTCGCATTACATACATCAATGTCGGTGTGTTGGCCTTTAAAAATACGCAGTCTCTCACCAATATCTGGGAAACAACATTATTCGATTGAATTTCCCGTAATTTGGATATGAAGTTGTTTCTTGGCAAATGCATGTTGATTTTTGGCAAATAGTCATCTTCTAATGATCATTTACAGGTTATGTCGCTGCCTTATCTCGATATGGTTCTTTCCGAGACAATGAGAAAATATCCGATTCTGTCGTTTCTGGATCGAGTCGCAAATGCCGATTACAAAGTACCAAACTCTAGTCTCATAATAGAAAAAGGTACGCCTGTGCATATTCCGGTCCTTGGATTTCACTACGATCCGGAATACTTCCCAAATCCTAAAACTTTCGATCCTGAAAGATTTTCTGAAGAAAATAAGACGAGCCGACCACCATGCGTCTACTTGCCTTTTGGAGAGGGACCTCACATTTGCATCGGTATATTTCCACATTTTTTATGTTTTTTAAGTATCAGGTGGAATAACAATTTTTCAAGGATGCATAGCAAAAATGATAAAAATGGTTCACAAATGAAAATTCTCATGAAGAGGCTTGAGAATATTTTATTCACGATTTATTTTTGTCAGGCAGCGGAATGAGCAAAGTGTTTAAGGGTTATTGAATAGTGTTTCATACATAAAAGTTTCAGTTAACATGTATCAAATATACTAGAAGATTGCCTTTTTCATTTTTCATTCCGTTTCGAATACCAAAAAAACGTAATTGAAGCTCATCTTGAACGCAGTTAAACCTCGTATTTACATCCTTGATATATGGAATCAGTGTTTTTATAAAACCAACGCCAATTCCAATTAAACATCGTGATATCTCTAGTTCAAGCCGACTCTGCAATTATTATGCAGCTGTAGAAGTTATTTATTGTAATTTGTACCAAAACGATGAGAATGCTAACGTGTACTTTTTTAAATTCTTTCTATACAGGGATGCGTTTAGCATATTTGCAGATGAAACTGGGTCTCGTTCAAATTCTATCGCAATATGAACTGGCACCTTGTGAGGAAACTATTATTCCGATTAGAATTGATCCAAAAGCACTGTTCACTAATGCTGACGGTGGTATATTCCTGAACGTGAGGAAAATAAGCACAGTAACCAATTGAAGGACGACAGCATGATCAAAGAATGGGGATTTAAAAAAATGGAAATATTTTCACCCGACATGTATTTTCCATACAATGCGAAAGTTTAGTGCCTTGAGAACATATGTAAGAAAAAATAAAAATAAAAATGATGGGTGATAACTTATCACCCTTTCGATTAGGAATTTGCGACATGTTCATTTACACGGTCAAGGTTCAGATCCCGTTCATTTTCGTAACTTTCAAATCGCAATAATAGAGATTATAATAAGGTACATAATATATACATTTACTCTCATATGTATTTACGTATGCATGCACAATATGAGTGTCCGTAGATATATCTTTTTCATGTTCATGTTTGATCACTCACTTTGCTTTAAAAAAAGATCGAATATTTAAATACAAGCTGTTATTGTTTTGTTTTCGTAATTTTTTTAGGTCTGCATTTTGACTACGCGTTATTTGCTTCGAATTACATGTACATATTTTACGGTTAGAATAGTACAGAACCTCCAAATCGAAGATACCAAAGTCTACAGGGCTCCAAACATATTTCTTTTCGATTGCATGTAGTAGGAATCAACATATAGGCATGTGCGGACTTCAGTGACTGCATCCATTTTCCGACGATGTGATTACGAGTAAGCAAAAAATATTTTCTCGATATTGCACATTTTTTAGAGCCTTCCATTGAAGGGCTTTCGGTTCACGAAAACATTTTGATTCCCTCACGTCTTGTGAAAGATTTTATTTGAAGACGAAAAGCACGCCTTCTCGACTGGCCATCGCAATCACCGGACTCAAATCTGATTGAGCATTTGTGGCAAGACCTGAAAGATCGTGTTGGAACAAAAAATCACTCTAACAAGGTGGAATTGTGGAATCATTTGCGACATGAATGTTAATACTTACTACAAGAACGAATCTCACAATTAATAGCGTCCATGCCTCATTACTGCGGTTATTGCTGCTAAGGGCATAGCAACAAGTTTAATCGTTAATGTTTAATTGTTAATTTTAAAAAATTGTCTTATCTTCTTCACATGCAATGAATTGGCCCAATACTTTTGCACACTCGTTAAATAAAAAGTGATGGACAATAAAATAATTAAGAACACTATGTATATAATTAATTGTTTTCAAATATAAGTGAATCCATGTTGTCATAACTCGTTAATTTTTTCCCCACATTGTATTCCAATGCAATACGCCTGAAAACTAGGGTGGGCCAAAACTTTTGCACGCAACTGTATACCAGGTGTGTAAGTATGAAACCGGAATTTTTGTACAGAAAAAATACGTTTATTGTAATGATATGATACAAAGTAACTTATTCAAAGTATTGTCCGTCGCTATCTATACATTTTTCCTATCTTTCTGGCAATTTGTGGATTCCGCGCCAAAAGAACTGTTGCTCTTTTGAGGCAAACCAGTCATCGAGCCATTTTCGTACATCTTCGTAAGAAGTAAAGCGCTGCTCAGCAAGTGCGTGTCCCATCGATGCAAACAAGTAGTAATCGGATGGGGCAAGGTCCGGTGAGTAAGGCGGGTGCTGAAGAATCTCCCAACGGAACGACTCTATCGTTTCCTGGACCTGTTTTGCTTTGTGTGCTGGTGAATTTTCATGCAGCAAAATCACCTTGTGTTGTCTTTGTTGGTATTCTGGTCGTTTTTCACGCAAAACTCGATCCAAATCGGTCATTTGTTGTCGGTAGCGTTGAGTATTGACAGTTTCCCCAGGTTTCAGCAGCTCGTAGTAGATTACGCCCTTCTGATCCCACCAAACACACAGCATTGTCTTTCGTCCGTAGCGGTTTGGTCTTGCCGTCGATGTTGATGGTTCACCCGGAGTAACCCATGACTTTTTGCGCTTAGGATTCTCGAAATATATCCACTTTTCATCGCCAGTCACAATTCGATGGAGAAATGACTTTATTTGAACCTGGCGAGCAGCATTTCGCATGATGTTTTGCGGTTTTCCTGCTGTCTTTCGTTGAGTTCATGTGGAACCCATTTCCCCACCTTTTGTATCTTTCCCATGGCTTTCAACCGAAGGGAGATGGCTTCTCGGGTCACCTTTAACTGATCCGCCAGTTGTTGTTGTGTATGAGCGTCGTCTTCGTCCAACAAGGCTTGCAGATCAGCGTCTTCAAACTTTTTCGGTGGTCTTCCACGTTCTTCGTTCCTCACGTCAAAATCGCCACTTTTGAACCGTTTGAACCACTCGAAACACTGTGTTTTACCGAGAGCATGCTCACCAAACGCCTCCACAAGCATTCGATGCGATTCGGCTGCGGTTTTCTTCAGATGAAAACAGAAAAGTAGTGCTGTCCGCAAATCGTAATTTGTTGGCACAAAACTCGACATGTTTATCTCTAATAAACTAATGCTACTGAATGAAACTCGTGTTATTGTGAGTTGGAAATCTTTGTCGGATATCAATACAATAACAAGACACCGCTGACGTGATGTGTCGGTAACTGCATCGACATCTAGCGCCACCTATGGGCAAATTCCGGTTTCATACTTACACACCTGGTATAGTAAGCAAGGTGCAATAGGCTAAATCGGCCACCGAGTGTGGAATAATTTCTAATCGTGTCGCACGACTCGTCACAACGACCTCACGTCTCGTGAGTTCGCTCGGAAATTCAGTGAATATTATGAGATCTCATGATTGAGTAGTCGGCTCGGAAAATGACCCAAACAACATCGATAGGAAAACATCCATTACAATGGTAAAATGCCATTCGATTTTTGATTCGTCGCCGCGTTTTAACGTAATGTCGATTCGAAATTGAAAAATTTCCTGTAAAAGCTCATCTTGCTGTATAAAGAGTCACGGCGGGCGTCAGTATCAGTAGTGCTTATCAGCGTCAGCGGTGCTCAGTTGTGTCGATTTTTAAATACTATTTGGCTTTGAGACGCTAAGGCGTCCTTGAGGCGTGTTCCGAATTGCGCGGAATACCCACTGCAATCGGACCAATCAGATATGAACGCTGTAAGTGCAATTTGGAACGCAACTTTGATAACACAATGTTGCGTACGTGGTGGGCAACTGACGCGCGTGAGGAATTCAGTCACTCTTTGTATCACGGGAGGAGTACGGTTCGGCGACGCAATTTCTCGAATACTCCAAATACCAGTGCATCGAATACCAAAATCAAGTTCGTCAAGTCATCGTGCCCGCTAATCGAGCACCGCCGACACGTCAAGCGTGCAGTTACGGCGCTTTAGGATTACGATTAAAAGTTGTTCGTTTCAGTTTCAAACATGGCTTTTTTCACAACTTATTGGGGCCTCGTTGGTTTAATTCTCACGACCATCGTGTTCATTTGCGCTTACGTGTACATGACGAGAAAATTTCTCTACTGGAAAAAACGCGGCATAATGGAAATAACTCCGACGCCATTTGTCGGAAATTTCGGCGACTATATACTGATGAAAAAATCACCCGTCAAATTAATTAAGGAATTCTACGAGCAGTCAGCGAATCACCGTTACGTAGGCTTCTACATCTTGGACCGACCGTTTTTACTGGTGCGCGATCCCGAACTCGTGAAAAACATATTAGTGCGTGACTTCAATTATTTTTCGGACAGATACACGTCAACGAGTTCCGATGATATTCTTGGCAGGGCGAACTTGTTTCTCGTCAAGAATCCAGCGTGGAAAATTATTCGAACCAAATTAACGCCCATTTTCACATCGAGTAAACTTAAAAACATGTTTCAATTGATGCTCAACGTCTGCACGGATCTCGACACACAGCTGAATTCACTCGATCTGCGCGGTAGATGGATATTTAAATGTTTATGCAGGAGCGTCTCTAGCAACACTCATTTTCGCAGTCGCGGATAAAACTAAATTTAAGGCATCATCACAGTCCCAACGCCCGAAATGTAGCCGATTTTCGCGATTGTTTTTTAGGTAGATAGCATAGGCTAATCGGTGTAATTTTTTACAAATTAAAGCACCGATAAAGAATACATTTTTTTTGTATTTCTTTATTTACTGTTTAGCATTGTTTTTATTTGCGGAAAATTGCGTCGAAAAAATAGTGCCTCATGACGGTTAGGATTGCGGACGCAAATTTTATCTGAAACAAAAATTTCAAAATTATTATTAATCTGTAGGAAAGCCGCTATGTTCCTATGGAGATTTTTTTAGTGAAATTTGACAAAATGGCGGCGGTTTGAACAGAAAGTATCAAATTTAGCCTTTTTTCGTAAAAAGAAAGGAAGATAAAAAAGCTTCCATAGCAACACAAGGAATGACGTGAAGAATGATCTGTTAAAATTTCAAACGGATAACTTGAAAACTCTTCCTTTGAGAGTGGCCACCGTTTTGAAAAACTCCATTTCGAGAAAAATGCGTTTAAAGTTCTAAGAAAGGCTGTTAAGAAAGGCTTAACTTTTTTAAAGAAAGGCTGTAGTGACCGAAATATTTCGAGTTTCGATCTAAAAATATGACAGAACGTTTATAACCGTGTATACTATCGGATAATGCAAAAAAAATCGATTTTTTTTTAAATTTTACACTGTGATGATTCCTTAAGAAAGTTTCAGTATTTGATTTTACGATGAAATCAATGAATGGACAAAACTTGTACAATATGTCGGCGTATTTCACAAAACGACAATTGAATGCTTAACATTTATTGGCTCAACATTGCAGGGCAGGGTAGCAAAGTGGAAGTTAAGGAACTTTGCGCAAAATATACCACCGATATCATCGGCATCACGGCCTTTGGTCTTCAGGTCAATTCGTTGAACAATCCCGATGCCGAATTCCGAAAAAGCGGTCGTGAAATATATGCGGGCACCTTTTGGCGGAGCATGCAGATAAGCGCGATGTATTTCGCACCTCAGTTGGTGCGACTCTTGAGAGTCAAGTTCTTCACGGACAGAAACGAGAAGTTCTTACGAGATGTGTTTTGGGACACGATAAGAGAGCGCGAGAGGTCAGGATTGAAAAGGCATGATTTCATTGACTTGCTCATCGAGCTCAAAAACTCCCATGGCAATACAGAGGAGTCAAAGATTGTTGGTAAGAATCAAACATGGTTCAGAGAGATATTGCCACGACAAAGATAAATGTTGCAACAAACTGACACGACTGAACTTGCCGAAGGTTGATCGTGATAGCGAATTCAGTGATCTTTTCTTGACCAGAGACCGATTACTTATTATAATGAATTTGCTTTAATTAAACTCTTAGCCATACCGAATTGTCGTAAGCACGAAGAATAAAACAAATACTCTTCCTTAAAAACAAGCATGAAACATTGATCTCAAGATGACGAATCCTGGATAAAATATAAGTTATTGAAAGTTGACACATATTCATCATGGTAATTTGGTTTCAATCAAAACAATCTGAGTTCACCAATAAGGGGCCGTACGCAAATTACGTAACGCAATTGGGGGGGGGGGGTTCGGCCAGGCGTTACGGTCTACGTACGTGGGGGGGGGGGGGGGGGCGGTCGAAGGTTTGCGTTACGTCACGATTTTAAGACTGCCAGAAATAGCAAAATTTCTGCATGTTCAAGTTTTTAATTTAAACCTCGCGTGCAATTTTACCGTGGACAGCTCACAGCTTTCTATACGCAATGTCAGTTAAGGGGGAAAGTCACTGTGCAAGAACTTGCACAGTAGCTTTTCCACATCCCCCAAGCAAAATTTGAAGGGACATTTTTTTATAATTCTTGAAAGTACATGTATTGAAAAATGTGTTGTCAACATTTTTATACACAAGTCCGAAAATTGACGGAGTTATAGTCACTTTAGTGGGAACAGGTAGCACGACCGTTTAGTGCCCTCAGTCCGCACTGGTGAGGCATAATTTACTATAGATAAAGTAAAAGCTCTTATTATTTTGTGAACTATCATGAAGATGAAGAACCGTCATATCGCCCGCAACTTGATACTTCAATGTAAGTATCAATATTCTAGAAAAAAAAATATAACTTTGTATCAAGAAACACGGAACGAAAACTTTGAATGCGTTTTTCTCGAAACAAGTTTTTTCGACCTTGTCCGAGCGAATACTTAAAAACTTATCAACCGATTTTCAATTTTTTAAAAAACATTTTTGTAATCGAAGTGACTAAGGTTGTACGTATCCGCGTTTTTAATATTTGATAATTACTATTTTTAAAGACTGCTTGAGTACAGAAATAGAGCCTTGTAAGTAGAAAAAAAATGTCCAAACCGTCGGCATTTAAAAAAAAACGAAAATAAAAAAACGGCTACGCATAACGATAGCTATATTTGTATAGATATCGATAAATTATTGACTTTTAATTTACAGATAACCTTTCATAAAGATATCTGGAACAATGAAGAGAAATTCTTTTTTGTCATCAAATCAAGGCATAATCTTGGTTAATTTTCAAAATTTTGTCATAAAAATTGGTATAAAACTAGATGAATATATACTTCATGAAATGAGTATAAACCAGAGCCTCTCATAATTAGTTATGTCTATGAAAAAAATCGCAATTATTGACGACAAAGCACCCGTTACGTAACGGAATAAGGGGGCGTTACGGTCCCGTTACGTGGGGCGGGGGGGTAAATTGGGAAATTTTGCGATACGTAATTTGTGAACGCCCCCTAAGCTGGGTAAAGAATGATTCGCTCTGCAGGTTCAGTGAAACCCAAATAATGAAAAATACGAATCTGCTTTAATTGCATTGCGAATAGCGGATGCACAAACACGTAAAATCATTCTGTTTGCAGAATGGGATGGCGATAATTTGGTTGCGCAAGCGGCAGTCTTCTTTACCGCCGGCTTTGAAACATCGGCTACAACCTTAAGTTTTACCATGTACGAACTCGCACTTTCTCCCAGCATACAAACGAGATTAAGGCAGGAGATCGTCGACGCTATCGCGAGCGGCGGTGGCAAAATATCATACGAAATGGTAAACAATGACTCGTTCATCTGCGATCCGTTTACGGGAGTATTTATAGAATAATATATCTAAATGGAAAACGTCTCAGGCCGCACCGTATCCATTCGACGTTTTCATTCGGTGCCGCGACTTTGTTTTCAACTTAATTTACTGCACTGAGAGAAAAGCCCATGGTATTTACAACAAACGCCTATGATAAAAAACGGGATAGTAAAATTCGTTATAATTTATCGACAGAGCAACCATAAGAAAAGTATACCTAAACATGCAATTTGGATGGCGTGTTTCACTATCGATTATCCCCGAAATGATTATTCACTATTGCAATAGGCTTCACAATATAGATACGGTTAATTCAGTGCTATAACAAAATCGGCGTACAAATACTAATGTTGTATACTGTAGGTTAGGTTTTGTTCAGTCAAACTTCTACTATTCTTTTAAAGTTTGTACAATTTATATGGTTAACATTAACGTTTTTCGCGTATAATTTGTTAGAAGACCTTGTGTAAAGGGACTTATCGAAAAAATTATAGTGAAGTTTTCTTAGAGCGAAGACGTAAACCTTTTGCAGTTCGAGCAACCGCAGCTTAATAGTTTTAAAAACTACGCATGTCTCACAAACTGTTACGTAGCATGTTGGTTGCATTGCAGAAATAGGATATCAGATCAACCCTTCTTGTTGTAGTTCACCTTCTGTTCTTGTAGGACACGCATTACTATGCATTTGGCAGGTCGTATCATAAAATATGGTATAAATCACTATAATATGGTACAAAACTATTGCGAAACGCCAAAAATTCATTCAAACAGTAACTTATATTATAAAAAAAACTATCTGTGCAAAATTCCACCTAAATCTCAGGTAACAGCTATTCGGAAGTACAGACGGAATTATTTTTTTCTCTTATGCTATATCTGTGCTGAAGATGCCAAAAGTATCCAGTAGCGTATTGGCAGCGTTCATAGGATAGGCAGAAGGTAGACAGTTATGGATTCTAGGTTTGATTCCAATTAGGTGAAACATTTTCTTCGAGATAAATCATTGAAGGTCAGGGAATGGCGAATTATAATTTAAAAAATCATCGAGGTAGAACTCTCAGTTGCACGTTTTATTTTATTTTGGATTTATGAAATATTCTATGCATTTAGCTGGTAGACGGCCATTGATGCCCTATACCAACACTTGAATAACACACCAAATACGCATATAGAAGGCCGTATCTTATGATATGTGAATATTGATTTTAATCAATGTGTATATAATTCAGTTTACTATTAGAATCTTAAGGAAGTATATTTAACATATGCGTAATTCGTGCAACTGCTAAAATATCAATAATAAAATATTATAATACACTATTATATTAGGGAGATAATAAAATATTATTATCCCCTCAGGGAAATACAAAATATAGTTAAAGTATGGTTGAAACCACCATACATTTCCCTTAGTGTGTCATTCTTCTCCCGTCTTTCGTTGCAATTGTTCTCACGTTATACACGGCCATTTGGTTATGCATGTCTCTTCAAATACACAGTTTCTCACCAATATCTTGGAAACGATATTATTTTATTGATATTAAATTGATTATTAAAAAAGAACGATATTAAATCATCCCGTAATTTGAAATTAACGTTATTTCTTACCAAATTCGTGTCGATTTTCAGCAAATAGGAAAATTAGTCATCTTGTAATGATCACTCACAGATTACATCTCTACCCTATCTTGATATGGTTCTTTCTGAAACCATGAGAAAATATCCGGGCCTGCCTTTTCTGGATCGAGTTGCAAATGCCGACTATAAAGTATCAAACTCTGATGTCGTAATAGAAAAAGGTACGCCAGTGTATATTCCGGTGATTGGATTTCACTTTGATCCGGCATACTTCCCAAGTCCTGAAACTTTCGATCCCGAAAGATTTTCCGAAGAAAATAAGACGAGCCGACCACCATGTGTCTACTTGCCTTTTGGAGAGGGACCTCACATGTGCATCGGTATGTTTTCACATTTTTTTATGTTTTTTAAGTAACAGCTGTAATTACAATTTTCCAGGATATAAACTAAAAATTATCAAAATGCTTGAGAAATGAAAATTCTCATGAAAAATCTCGACAATATTTTATTCACGATTTATTTGTATGAGGCAGTGTAATGAGCAAAGGGTTAAAAGGTCATTGAATGGTTTTTCATAAATAAAAGTTTCAGACTCCCGAGGAAGAACTATTTTGGGTAATTGTCGAACAGGGTTTTTTATTTTTCCCAATTAACATGTATCAAATATACTAGAAGACTGCACTGAGAGAAAAGTTCACGGTATTTACAAAAAACGCACATGATAAAAGGGGGGTAGTGAAATTATCTATATTTTATTGACACCGCAATCATAATATGGTGAACACAACTATAAGCGAAAAGTATATCTAGGCATGCGATTTGGGTGGCGTGTTTGATTGTCTATAATTCCCGAAATAATGATGAACTATTGTAAAAGGCTTGACAATATAGAGATGGTTCATCCAGTGCTATCACAAAATCGGCCCACAAATACCGATGTTGTATACATACCGTACGGTGATTTGTCGGATATTGCGTTCCACACATAACCTCCAGGTTTGTACTTTTTATAAAAATCAAAATATTCGTACTTTTCAAGGCGTTACCCCCACTTGTAGCACAAAAAAGGCCTTTTTCATGAATTTTTTTAAAGAAAACTACAAAACTTTTTTAATCGATCAATATACCATCTTAAAGAACACATCTTGAAGAACTTTCAGTAATTTTTTTATTGAAAAATATTACATTGTTTAGTGGCAAATGGCCGTCAATGAAATAATGTTTTTATATACACGGTTTGCGGTGACCAACATTGCGGCGAAGTGGATCATCTGAAAAAAAAATGCGGATGGATTTAGTCAAATATAAGTATAAACTAGTCTTTAATCGAAGGATTTTAAAAAATATTCATTTTTCACAAAATGGAGGACAGTCAAAGTTAATGGTTTGATTTTAACGAAAAAAAACGGCCGTTTTTTGGCTATAAAACGGCCATTTTTTTCGAAAAAAAATCGAACGATTAAAGATTACATTTTTATGTATTAAATAAGCCTGCAAAATTTCAAGAAGATCGGTTCATTAGTGTTCGAGTAATCTTGGTCACCGACTTCAGAAATGCCATTATGAGAAAAACGCGTTTAAAGTTTCAATTTCACAACGGATTCTTCTCTTCCAACGCTCATATCTCAGTCAATTTTGTTCGGATCGACTTGAAATTTTCAGGACATATTCTCAGATACTTATACATCAAAAAAATGCAATAAAAAAAATCGATTTTTACAAAATCGCAAGTGGGGGTAACCCCTTAAACAAATAATACGTTTTATTAATAAATTAAAACGTCAGGTTATTTTGAAACACCGTTTTGCAGGTCGCATTATATAATATAATACAAATCACTATTATATGGTACAAAACTGTTGCGATGTGCCAAAAATCCATTTAAGAGGTGACTTATGTTATTTTTTTTTAAATCTGTCCCAAATTTCACCCAAATCGGAGGCAACATCGATTCGGAAGTGCAGCCGGAATTGCTTTCGTCTGTTATTCCATATCTGTAATCTGATAACTGTAGATCTGCGATCAAGATGCCACGAGCGCTCAATAGCGCAGTGGGCAGTGCAGGCAGAAGATAGGCAGGGTATAGGTTCGATTCCATGTGTTGGCGAAACATTTTCGTCAAAACAAGTCATTACAGGAGCTCAGGGAATGACGTATTATCATGAAAAATCATCGCGGTAAAACTCTCAGTTACGTATTTTATTTTATTTTGTATTTATCATATATTTTACGCATTTAGCAGAATGGCATTGATCCCACGAGCCAACACTTAAATAACACACCAAATACGCATATAGCAGGTCGTATCTCGTAATATGGTACAAATAAACAACGTCGCAAATCACAAGCAACATTTTTAATCAATGTATATATACTTCAGTCATGTTTACCATTAGGGTCTTGGGGGAGTACACTTTTTATAGTGTCGGGGAATATGCATTTTATGAAGACCTACTATATGATATAGCGTTGAATAATCAACGTATGCTTGTACATAGCTGTTACGCATATGGAAAACCGGGAAAACAGCGAATTTCTTTCCTCCTGGAATAATCAGGAAAGTCAGGAAATTTTGAAAATTCTCTGGTTTTTTTTCCAGAATTTACTTTTTGCAAGAATTACGAAAAATGAAACTGACTTGACAAAAAAAAAACAGAAAAATATTAAAATATTTTTTTTTGTAAATTTCTGGTATGTTCTTTATACACAAAAAAAATTATCAGTGCAAAACATTGAAAATTTCAAAAACTAAAAACTATATTACTTTAAAGCTCTATACACTTGCATTCGGTTTGTCGATATACACCTACACAATTATTATTGTAAATAAGTATTTATATTGAATTTTTATTTGTTGGCACGGACATAAAAATCTTTGTTTATAATAAAGAACACGTTTTGTATTTGCTTTAAATATATTTTTTTTTACTTTACAGTATTTTAATTATTTTTTGAATTTCCGTTTAACAAAATATATTTTAATATTTAACATGTTCATATATTTTATCTTATAAGAAAGTAAGTTTTTGTGTTTGACCGCAAATTCTCTGAAATATTTGCGAAACCTGTGTGGAAAACCTGCAAAAGTCAAAGAATTTCTGAGTCAATAATGCGTAACAACCATGTTTTAAGATTGGTGTTTGCGGCTAACTTATGTGCATAATTTATGCAATTGCTAAAATAACAATAAGCAGTACTAAACTTTTCTCAGTAACTATGGCTGTAAAATATTACTGTCCCCTCGGGGAAATATAAAATATACTCAAAATATGGTTAAAAACACCATACATTTCTGTCAGTGCGCTTCTTTCGATTTTCAATTCGTTTCAAAGACCAAAGAACGTGATTGGAGCTGTTCTTGGACGCAGTTATACTTCGTATGTACGTCCTTGATATACAGAATCAGAGTTTTTATAAAACCAACGGCAACTCCAATTGAACATCGCGATCTAGTTAAAATTAAGTCTGCAATTGTTATGCAACTGCAGAAACTATTTATTGCATTTTATTACAAACAATAATAAAAATTCGATCGTGTAATTGTTTTATTCTTTCCATTCAGCGGTGCGTTTAGCACATTTGCAGATGAAACTGGGTCTTGTTCAAATTCTATCGCAATACGAACTGGCACCTTGCAAGGAAACTTCAATCCCAATGAGACTGAACCCAATAGCACTGTTCACCAGTGTTGACGGTGGTTTATACCTAAACTTGCGAAAAATAAGCAAAGTAACCAATAGAAAGATGGCAGCATAACCAAACAGAGGTAATTGAAAAAAAATAGAGTATAAAGAAAATATTGACACACTATATGTACTTTCCATACAATCCAAAAGTTTGTTGCCTTGAGAACATGTGTAAGGAAAAGAATAATTAAAATTATGTGTGATAATTTATCACTCTTTCGATTACGAATTTGCGAAGTGTTCATTTACATGGACACTAGGGTTTATATCACGTTTATTTTCTTAACTTTCAAATAATGGCAATAGGGATTATAATAAAGTACATAATATATACAGATTTACTCGTACATGCCTAATATGAGTGTCCGTATGTATATTGTCACGTTCATGTTTAATCGCTTACTTTCATTTATAAAAAGTCGAATATGTAAATACATCTTGTTATTGTTTTGTTTAAGTTCATTCTTTCATTGTTTTTTTTTTTGAGAATTTTGCTTACGTGTTATTTGCTTTGAATTACATGAAGATGTTTTACGGTTATAATAAAGGGTGTCTCAAAATAACCGGACATTTTAAATCGCGCGCCATTTTTTGTGGCGAATATGGAGTACTAATCTTTGACAAGTGGCGTCAGGAACTTTTGAAGTTTAGTCATGGAGAACCACACGATCGAGCAAGGCATAGAAATTGTTATTTGCTGCATTGTTACTGCATAGTTATTGCAGACGAAGTTTCGTGGTCGTGTCATCTCGCGCCGCGGTGATGTGAATTGACCACCAAGATCGTGCGATTTGACGCCATTGGACTTGCATTGGATGCCAATGATTCACAGACCATTTTGGAGCTCAAGGAAGGAATTGGACGCACCATTAACGAAATTAGTCCGCAATTATGCCAAAATGTTATTGAAAATTTCGTAAAAAAATGAACGTTTGAAAACGGGAACGAGGCGGCCGTTTATCGGATATTGTGTTCCACACATAACCTCCACGTTTGTACCTTATACTAAAATAAAAATATTCGTACTTTTCAAATAAATAATTCGTTTTATTAATAAATTTAAATGTCAGGTGATTTTGAGACACCCTGTAGTACAGAACCTTGAAATCGACGGAAAAATTTGGCGTTCAGTGCCCCCTTAAATATGATATTCGTATATGTGATCGAAAATGGGGACGTCTCCGGTTATTGAAACATTGAACTTACCGTTATGAGATGTTCACAATGTTTAACATGCAATAAATATTGAACAATGTTCCAATTTTGACAAGGAGCAAGCAAACTGGCCTCCCCTAAGACGATATGCGCGCGTACCAGTGACCCACTCAGCGAATCTGCGGGTTTTTGTTTTTGCGAAGATTACGACGTGTGGCTTGACCCCCTCGTGACATGAGGCCGTCTGGCACTATGTAATGTAAGTGGTTGGACATACAAAAAAAACTCGTATAGCTTCATCCCAGATAAGACTGAGGAGAAGCAAATTACCGCCGAATCACAAATCAGGAATGTCCTCGGTTTCCGAATTAAAATGCAGGGATGCATTGTCGTTTCTCGAGAACGTGAAGTGAATCGCCTTACCCATGTAGGTTTCGCCAATCGAACCGTAACGGCCAATACTTGGACCAATGTTGCCGGGCGATAATCGATTACCCAATTGTACGCCAATGCACGGCTGAGTATGGACTAACCAACATTGGTTTGCCAATACGAGGCCAATGTTCGGCTAAATATAGACTCGCTAATCATTAGCTTGTCGATACGAGGCCGATGTTTGGCGAAGTATAGACTCGCCAATCATTGGTTTGCCGATACGCGGCCAATGTTCGGCCAAACATAGACTCGCTCATCATTGGCTTGTCGATACGAGGCCGATGTTTGGCGAAGTATGGACTGGCCAATCATTGGTTTGCCAATACGAGGCCAATGTTCGGCGAAGTATAGACTCGTTCATTATTGGTTTATCGATATGAGGCCGATGTTTGACGAAGTATAGACTCGCCAATCATTGGTTTGCCGATACGAGGCCAATGTTCAGCCAAATATAGGCTCTCTAATCATTGGCTTATCGATACGAGGTCGATGTTTGGCGAAGTATAGACTCGCCAATCATGTTTTTGCCGATACGAGCCCAATGTTCGGCAAAATATAGACTCGCTAATGATTGGCTTGTCGATACGAGGCCGATGTTTGGTGAAGTATAGACTCGCCAATGTTGGTTCGCAGATACGAAGCCAATGTTCGGCCGAGTAACGCATGATCAAACCGCAATTCGTATATTGACGATTGATTGTTTCGCGTCGAAGTCATTGAGTGACGAGATAAATAGTTTTTACGAGTCCATTGGGCATTACTCTTAACAAATATACTACCAAATCAATGTACTCATTGTTGGCCGATTCTCGGACGAGCTCATACGCGATACTCTGTCGATTTTTATGAACCATCCTACACTGACAGAAAAATTCTATTGATATTAACTAACCGCGTCTATTTATTTATTTTTTATTTGAATCAACTAGATTTTTCGTGAAATCAGATTTTTCCTATTACATTCCATTATTAGAATTATTCATTTTAAATATATTTATTTATTCAAATTAAACTTGAACTAATGAACTAATGGTCTGTCTTTATTGCAACACACATATCAAAGGGTTGTGGTGGTAGAGAGGGTGGAGAGAGAGAGGAGTTATATATATATATATATATATATATATATATATACATATATAGGTTATGTTTGAAAATTCTATAACATGTCATTCGATACAACTCTCTAATTATCACAATGATATTAACTAATTGATATAGTTTATGTGATACAAATAATGATGAGAATCCATTTGGTCTCTTATGCCATATCTGCGATTCAGATGTTACAAGCACTCGGTAGCATAGGGGCAGCGTGCGTAGCTATGAGTAGGTAGGTTCAAGGTTCGAGTCCCATGTAGGTGAAATATTTTCTTCGAACTAATCGTTTCAAAAGACCAGGTAATGACGAATTACAATACAAAAAAATATATATTTTTTTTTGGCAGTGCAGGACCATTTTTGGTGCTCTATATCGGATCATAATTATCTGCCAAGACTCGGTTGATAATCGGGCCAAGCTCGAGTGCCAATGATGGCAATCTTGACGGGGACTTATTGTTGGCCGCTTCTCGAATGAACTCCTACGCGATGCTCGGCCGATTCTCATAAGCCATTCTAGGGCCAATATTGATAGCGAATATCGGGCCGCTCTTATCATCCGAGGCTCGGTCGATGATCGGGCCAAGGTCGAGTGCCAGTGTTGGCAAGCTCGGCGTCGACCATCGGCCAATCGTTGGCCACTACCGATCACCCTACATGGGTATATACGCGATTTCGCCGATTTTCGAAGGTACTTTTGTAGACGCGGTTAAAAAAAATGACGCATATATTGACAACATTTTTTTGACAGGTAATTGATGCATATACTTAAGTATATATAAATAAAATCAGAAATATTAAGAAATGGCTGAGATATAACATAATAAAGCTATGTATTTTTTTGCGCGCGCATTGATGGTGAAAGTTTTCGACATCGATGTGGGTGTCTGAAAAAATGAACATATTTATAATTGCATAATGAATGTATCTTCAGAGTGAACCAACAATATTATTTTTTTTAATTATTATAATAAAAATTCGAAACTTAAAATTTTTATATGTAAGAAACGCCGTAATGTAAGATGACACAACTATATATTTTACGCGTGGAGAATACAGAATCGCGTAGCGTCGTGTGCAATAGTATATAGAGCACTTATGAATAGAAATTAGAAGATGTTTCGAGTTTGGCAGTCTCTCGAGAAGTGCTCGTCGCCTCGATGGCCGAAACGTCGATCCCCTTGCGAGCCGTGGAGCCCACCAGTCCTTTGTGCTGCTCGCTAAGCAGTTATCGCCTTCATATCGCCGGGTGATCGCCACTTCCCGAGTCGAAATTTTTAGCCTCCTCTGAACCCTCGCAGAACCTATTTCTTTTGTAATGCACAAGCCGCCGGCCTCCATTGAACCTACCAAACCCCATTTGTCGAGTTCAGTGCCATGAAGAGACCTCCCCTTGGTCCAGTGTAGCCTCTATTAGACCTCCCAAACCTTCTCTCGACCCCCAGTTTCAGTGAAACGTGCAGAGCACAGGCCTCCTTAACCTGCTTTCAATCTCAAACTGTTGCCTCGACCCCACCTAACCTGCTTTCGGCCCAAATTCGATATCTCCTCCATCATCATTCCATTGTGGCCTGATCGGGAACCCGTTCGATGACGAAAATAATACGAAATTAATAAAAATACATCGTCCCCTTATTAAATTATTATTGCAATATTAATATGCGAAAACAATCAAATTTGCTCAATATCGATTTATTATTATTTAATAGGCAATTCATAAAAGAATGCTTGTATATACAATCTTACTCCAATTCTATCAGATTAATGGGCTTAAAATTGGGCTAAATGGGCTTAAACATGGGATTAAAATTCTTAAAAAATGCCAGTCTATCCAGTATAAGCTTACGCGACGTTTGTCGTCCTTGACATTTCTTCTTAGACCCTCTAGTTCTTGAGTTACATTGCATTATCTAGAATTAGTCTTTTGTAGCAAAAAATGAAATAACATTGCGACAAAAATCGGGAGGGGGGAAAAATGTCGAACGATCGATATGCCGATGGGCCAAAATGTCGAATTCGAAAATGACGAATGTTCAAATATAGATAGATCAATCTTACTAGAGTCTGTGAAGTCGAAAATAACAATTACGAATATGAACATCTCGGAAGTTGATATATAGCGAAAAACAAAAATCAGATTTAATAAAATATCGAAAAACATAAAATCGATGGGCCTGTATGCATAACACCAAATAATTCGAGACGACAATTCTTCAAATTAAAAAAGTGGCGATGTTTCACATTGCAGAAAATCATTAAAACGAACGGCCAAAAAGTCGAGTAGTTGAAATCGCGGAGGGTCAAAAGGTAGAACGGCCCGAATGGCGAATCGAGCAAAACGTCACTTGCGCCTCAGAGTGAAGCTGCGAGATGGCGCTGGCGGTCTGTAGGCTAAAATATCGTAAGACAGTCATCCCACGTGACGGGCCTCACCACGTTCGCCATTTTGGCCGTTCGACCTTTTGGCGTTCGACATTTCGGGCCATCGATATTTTGCGTTTCGATATATTGCTTTTCGCCATAGACGGTATTACGCATGTTAGGCACTCGCTATTTTCTGTTTCGGAGATATGGGTGTTCTACATTTTTCGATTCTGTATTTTTATGTTTCGAATTGCAGACAATCTGAATATTCGTTTTCGAATAAATTACCTCTCCAATAAATAATGGTTCGATTTATAGTCATTCGATTTTTTTATCTTTTGAAAGATAAAATTTCGAATGATTTAACCTTCGTTATTTTGAGAGTTCATAATTCTGTCGTTTCGAAGTGTTTGTCGTTCTATATTTTGTCATTCGACAATTTTGCCCCCACCCCAAAAATCGTACAAAACTTTATAAAAAAACGCAAATGGAGTTCCTGCCACCCCGTTCAAGTTTATCATGGATAAACGTAACAAATTTTTTTTGCATAAGTCATGCACCCTATTCTCGATGGTCGAAAAAAAACCGAAAATCAGTCATATATAAAAGTGCGTACTGGGTCGAAAAGAAAATTATAAAAAAATATTTCAGAAAAGCAATATAAAGCTGAACTTATTCCCGTCAAAACGCCGTTCGGTAAATTTGGTTATCTTTTTTTTTACGAAGCTATGTAACTTTTAGTGCAGCAAGTAATATCGACTGGTGTATCCAAACTTTTAAGCGACGGTATATATTATATAATACTATATATATATATATATATATATATATATATATATATATATTATACTCGAAATATGTGGTTGTATTAATATATTCGAATATACACTACCAGTCAAAAGTATTCGGACACTTCAGAAAACTGCAAAACTTAATATCACTTTGTATCATTGAAACCTTATGATAGAATAATAATTATTTTACGAAGATACTATAAAGCGCTGTATAATTACTTAATTATATAGATCTTTATAGTATCTTCGTGAAATAATAAATGAAATGAATTATATTACTCTAACATTATTTGGCAATTATCCAGCGCTCAAAAGTTTTGCGATCATGTGGAGTGTCCTAAAACTTTTGGCTGGCAGTGTAGATCTAAATAACATATAATGTTGATATCTATATGGAACGTTAGGGTGTTAATTATAGTCTATTTCATGTTCTAAAGGATAGAAATTGTCGGTTTAGAGTTCAACCTCATTCGATTTTTTCTTTATTTTTTCATTTTGCTTTTGTTCGTTGTGTTTTTCTTGTTAATTCAATAATGAGTTGATAAATGGCGACGGCCGATTACCGTCGATTTTAAATAAAATGTTTGATTTTTCTTTGTTTTCATTTTTAGCACGTCGAAAATTTAAAAAATATTTCCACGTGTATGTATGAAGCATATTTTTATTTTTTTTCCGCTAAATATGATATTAACTGCATTCCATTATTAAAATTATTGATTTCACAAATGTTTATTTATAGAAAATCAATCTATTTAATATCGTCCTACATGTTTTATTTGATCCTCATAAATCTGTGATTCGGTTTCATCAGTTCAACATTTTCATCTGTTCAAAAAAACAATTTAGTTAAGTTCACTGAATGGATCTAGTTATTTTTTTTAATTGACCTTAAATAGAATTTTCGTAGAGTTAATTTGATTGAACTAACGGTCCATCTTTATTGCAACACTCATATCAAAGGGGTAGGGAAGGTGGAGAGAGAGGAATTTTGTGTGTGTGTGTGTGTGTGTGTGTGCGCGCGCGCGCGTGTGTGCGTGCGTGTGTGTGTGTGTGTGCGCGCGCGCACGCGTTTGTTTGAAAAATCTATAGCATGTTATTCGATGAAACTCTCTAGTTATCACAATCATATTAACTAATTCATATAGCTTATGTGATACAACAGTTAGAGGTATTCATTTGGTCTCTTATGCCATATCAGCGACCAAAATGTTGTAAGCACTCGGTAGCATAGGGGCAGCGGAGCGTAGCTATGATTAGGTAGGACTAGGTTCAAGTCGCATATAGGGCAAATATTTTCTTCGAAAAAAATCATTACTAAAGGCCAGGGAATGACGAATTACGATGAAAAATCCTTGTGGTAAAGCTCTCAATTAAGGAGTTCATTTTATTTTCGATTTATGAAATATTTTATGCATATAGTACACTTAGCTTTACAGTGTACATTGTAAGCAAATAAAGATTAATTTGAATCTCATCTTTATTAATATATATAAATATCTTTGAAAGAAATATGATCGTAGTAGGCTGTGAGACAAGGAAAAAACCTATTTTATTTAAATAGATTCTATATAAATTAATTTTTTGTTTAGCAGTGTACAGTAGGCCGAAAGGGGGGGCAGTAGGTTCTGCGGGAGCGCTCGAAGTAGGCCGACCTGAGGTTCCGTAGGTTCAATTGTGAGCCTCACTGACCTCCTTTGAGTCAAAAAGTCTACTTTCTGCCATGCCGGAGGTTCATCGGAGGCTCTAACGCATGGTACTTTCAAGCATTGTACCCTCCTTTAGATTCCCAATAATCCGCTCACGCCGATTTCTGCTCGCCTTCATTTTGTGGGTTGAACGCGGTTAGAAAATTTCGACTCGGGTTGAGCCAAGGCGTTCGTGACTACGTCCCTATCGTCAACGTGAGCGCCGAAAGAAATCGTCGCTTTCATATATTCAATTTTCTGTCGGTATGTTATTTTTTATATTTTTTGTGTCATTAAAATTTTTGTTTCTTTCGTTCACATGATCGGTGATGATACTAAGAATATGTTGTCAAAATTTCAAAGCGATCTGAATCTTCGTTCAAGAGGTTAGAACTTTCACAAGGTTCAAAAAGGTGAATCGTGGAAAAACGGCTTTGAAATTGGCGGTCCGGCGCGCCGCGCGGTATCTATTATCCAGCTCTAAATGCTGTAACGTTAACAATTTTTGGAATTTTTCAATTCTGTAAAGCTTACAATATTCCTAACCGTTCAGGCTAATGGAATCAAAAATAATTAAAAAATGAAAAATTTTGAAAATTTTCGCGTATATAAGGCCTTAATGGAACACAAGAAATGAGTAAGTGTATGGAAAATAGTACCCTGAAATCGTTGTTTTCAAGGTACACGAATGTGACTGCAATTACGTAAATTGATAGGAACTACTGCTTTGTTTCGACGTCCGAAAACGTAAATGATTTCTGCCAAATTTCAGTACACTACGTTGATAAGACACGTATATCGTTGATATTGTTATTCGTTCTATGTGATGGTTGATCAGATGTGAGGCGTAGAATGTTTTGCAACATTAACGACTATATGTTGGTTTGTGGTATTGAAGGTAACCCAATGTTAAGGCGGGATATACATTTACAACGATCAAAAAATCGACTTCTTTTTTTTTCTTTAAACGATAGAACTATATATGTAGAAAATTTTCCTAAAGTTTCAAAGCGAAATTCGAAAAAGTTTAAACGTTGCAGCCCGTTAACGCTGTGCCTCACACGGCTCGGATTCGGAGCGGGCGGGATCTTCAAACGCGTTTTTCTCAAAACTGCATTATTGAAATTGGGGTGCAGGATTACTCAAAAACTATTAAGGGGTTAGGCCACTCTAGAGACCGAAAAAAAGCTTCTTTGGGGATTTTTTTCAGAAAAAACTACGAAATAAACCGAGATTACAAAAAAAGTGTTTATCATTCATATCAGTGACTGTATACAATAATTTTTTTGAAGCGATTAATTTCAAAATGGCGGCTGTCCAGCGTTTTTGCGATGACGTCACCGTTTTTCCAGGGTCCACGACCGGACAAACAGCTCCTGTAATTTTTTAATTATAATGAGCCAATGAATTTTTTTCGATTATGTATGTTAACTGCTATAGAAGTACGTAGGATTTTTTCGATATATTGATTTTTGGCCAAATGGCGCACTTCTATATTGAAAAGTGAAAAATTTGCCTAACAAATCGTCAGATGATTGTTAATAACGGAGGAACTATACAATATAAAAAAAAATCCTACGTACTTCCAGAGATAGTGTATTTTTCAAGATATATCCAAGATTTCAAGTGAATCGGTTGAAAATTGTCTGAGTTATGTTTCCGGCCAACTAAAAAAATGCAGTTTTGACATAAACGCTGCACAGCCGCCATTTTGGAATTAATCGCTTCAAAAAAATTATTGTATACAGTCACTGATATGTATGATAAATGCCCTTTTTTGTAATCTCGATTTATTTTATAGTTTTTCTGAAAAAAAAAATCCCCAAAAAGCCTATTTCGATAGAATATAGCTAGAATAGAAAAAGCCTATAGCCGATGGAAATATTGATAATATTGGTACTTTCTACTTGACGAGAATTGTTTTTGAAAAATTGGGGATAAACGATTTTTTTAATTTACGGGAAGCTAAACTGCACGCCGATTCGCAACACCCGCGGCGACCTTGCTGTAACACTCCGCCACAGCTTCGCCATTTTGATGATGAATTAATGAAAAAAAAAATTGTTTTGTATACTTAAATATATTATTAAAGTATACCTAAAGTTTGATAATTGTAGAATAATTATTTCTTGGTTAAAAAAATCCCTCAACATTGCTTATTTTTTCCTGTCTAAATGTATATCCCGTCTTAAGTATGTGGCGTCCAACTGACGCGGGTGGGGAGTCCAGCCACTCTCCGTATCACGGAAGAAGTAGGGATCGGCGAAGCAATTTATCAAACATTATAAATAGCGGTGCATCGAACGCCAAAATCAAGTCACATCGTACCCGCTAATCGAGCATCGCCAAAACACTCAGTGGATGGTTACGGCGCTTTAGCTTTGTAGAATAAAAGTTGTTCGTTTCGGTTTCGAACATGGCTTTTTTTACGAGTTATTGGGGTCTCGACGGTATCATACTGACGACGATCTCCATCATTTGTGCTTACATCTACATGACAAGAAGATTTCTCTATTGGAAAAATCGAGGCATAATGGAAATAACTCCAACACCATTTGTCGGTAACTTCGGCGACTGCCTACTGATGAGAAAGTCTCCCGGTCAATTTATCAAGGAAATGTACGATCAGGCTGCGAAACACCCTTACGTGGGCTTCTACATCTTCGATCGACCTTTCTTACTCGTGCGCGATATCCAACTCGTGAAAAACATATTAGTGCGCGACTTCAATTATTTCTCGGACAGATTCGCGTCAGCGAGTCCCAACGATACTCTTGGTAGTGCAAACTTGTTTGTCGTCAAGAATCCAGCGTGGAAAATTATCCGGACGAAATTAACGCCAATTTTCACATCCGGCAAACTCAAAAAAATGTTTAAATTGATGGTCGACGTCGGCGCGGATCTCGATACACATCTGGATTCGCTCGATTTAAAAGGTAGACGGACCTTGAAGGTTAAGGTAGTACCTCCACAGAAGAGTTGAATTAAGAAATGGTTGAAATTTGACAAATATGTTATTTAATACATTATCCAAACATCTGTGCAATTTGAATAAGTTTGACCACCCCAAACCTGAGATATTTACACTTAAAGTTGGCTTGGTTTACACGCAAGAAATGCGTTATGATGGACAAACAGAGCATCATTAATTCTACCGTCAAAACTAAAATTAAGAAATTGATAAAAAACGAGGATAAGCTAGAGTAAGATATCACGAATAATGTGAAAAAAAAATGAGAATGATTCACCATCTAGTTTCCAAGATATAACCATGAAAAGCCCTCACAATTTTGGTGCAAAGCCTGGCAAAGCCTGGCAAAGCCTGGAAAAAAAACAATTGGGGCAAAAAGTTTACTGGCAATGGTAGATCAAAAACACAATATAAAATATATTTTATGGCAATAAATGATATCCATCGTATTATCTACTAGTAGCGAGTCAATATTGCGTAGTTTTTAATTTGATTTATTACTAATTAAACCAATTATCAATCTTTGAACATGAACATGGTATGTAAACTTTTGGTTGAGATTTTCGCAGAGGAACTACCTTAATAAAAGAATGTGGCAGGACAACACCTCTCTTCTTTATTTCTTTATTCTCAGACATCTCTCGCCTTGAATATCTCTATTCTGGAGCAGTTTTCATCAGAATCATCTCTATTCCAAAATATCTCATATCTAACACATTTCTCTGCCGAAACATCTTTATTCATAAGGATCCCAATGCCACAATAATTCAGTTCTGAAATATCACTGCTCTTAAGGAGAAGTACCTGAGTAAATGGTGAGAAAAACAGGTAGACTTCGGGAATTTTTATCTCAAAAACTAATGTTTCGATTGGATCCGGGTTTTTTTTTATTGAAAAATATGTACATTGAGGTGTGTTTAGGAATTTTTAAAAATAAATTCCTTGATTGGAAGCGATTCAAATGCGATTATCTCGAAACATAGTTTTCAAAGTCGGGGCCAGATGTATCTCGAAAACGGCTTGTCCGATTTTGTCCAAATTTGGATACAATATTCTTCGATAGTTTTTCTCGTTCGTCACGTAGGATTTTTTTTAAATGTTCATTTTTGACGGAATTGCGACCGCTTTAATTTAACATTCGTTTTTCGTTCGCAATTTCCGACGATTTTGGATTGCATACACATTGCATAAAAAAGCAATGGTTCAATCAAATAAAAAACTCCTACGTGGCGAACGAGAAAAACCATCGAAGAATATTGTATCCAAATTTGGACAAAATCGGACAAGCCGTTTTCGAGATACATCTGGCACCGACTTTGAAAACTATGTTCCAAGATAATCGCGTTTGAATCGCTTCCAGTCAACGAATTTATTTTTAAAAATTCCTAAACATATCTCAATGTACATATTTTCCAATTAAAAAACCCGGATCCAATCGAAACATTAGTTTTTTAGATAAAAATTCCCGATGTTTACCTGTTTTTCTCGCCGTTTACTCAGGTAACTCCCCTTAAATATCTCCATTGCACAATCTTTCGTGTCCGAAACCTTTCTATTCTTAAATATCTGTATTCCTCAAAATCTCATATGTGACATCCAAAACATCTGTATTCCGACAATTTCATCTCACAATATCTCTCTTCTGAAACATCTCTATTCCAAGAGCCTCTGCGTTGCACTTGTTTTATTCATGGCCAATATAGTAAATGCAGTATTACGAGTGGAATAGAGATGTTTTGGAAGAGAAATATTGTGAGATGAAATTGTCGGAATACAGATGCTTTGGATGTCACATGGGATTTTCAACAATACGGGTATTTAAGAATAGAAACATTTCGGATACGATTGTGGATTGGAGATATTTAAGAGCAGTAGTATTTCAGAACTGAATTATTGTGGTATTGTGATTTTTACGAATAGAGATGTTTCGGCAGAGAAATGTTCTAGACATGAGATATTTTGGTATAGAGATGTTTCTGATTAAACCTGCACCAGAATAGAAATGTCTGAGAATAGAGAAATAAAGAATAGAGTTGTTGTACTGCGAAGAGAGTCGCTGACGGTACACATTTTCGCTTTTTCGGATCATATTAAATGTACATCTAAGGTGGTCGGCCCAGTGGTCGGCAGAGCCCTAGTGATCGTCACGTTTACACATTAAATAAGTATTTTAAGATAAGAATTAGTCGTTCCTACAAATTCGTGATATATTAGCGTCCAGGGGATATTTACTATGTTGTTTTACATTTTCACACGCGTAAGTACACGTATTTAAGAATAATGAAATCGAATATATTCGGCCACGGCGTCTAGCTGCGACTTCGGCCGAATCTTTCATTTCGAGGTTAAGGGGTCACCTCACTTTAAACGCTAAAAAAAGGATATTTTCATGAATTTTTTGATAGGTTTATATTACAGATATCGATATAAAAGTTGTGACACTTAATAACTACACTTTTGAAATACATTTTTTTTAATTCTTTTTTTGTCACTATTTGTAGACGAAAATGGTAGTTAAAAAAATTCTAGGTTTGCGCAGTTGATGACTAAGCGCATATCATACGATTTTTGATGTATGCAAAAATAACAAAATAGCGGACATTTTTCGAAAAAAAAAACAAAAAACCGTGTTTTGTCACCGTTTTTGGCAAAAAAAAGTAAATATAAAAAAACTTTGACATGCGCTATAGCTATACTTGTAAAAATTAGGTGGTTAAAAATTTCATATGGATCGGTTCAGTAGTTTCGAAGATTTTATCAACAAGCCGTCGAAAAACCTTGTTTCGAGAAAAACACGTTTAAAGTTTGTTTGGGTTACATAAATACATAAAAAAATTATTTTATGTATTTCGAAAGTGTATTTATTTTAAGTGTAACACCTTTTATATCAATATCTATCATATAAACCTGTTTCAAAAACTCATGAAAATTGCCTTTTTAGCGTCTAAAGTGAGAGGAACCCTTAAAATAAATCGGGTCACATTTCGGGTGATTTGAGAATGCTTGGGCGTGAGGTAAGTTTGTCTTCAAGTTTAAAATAAGAATCTTAGTTTTCCTTGCAGCATAGAAAATTTCAGTTTTATGCTAATTTGAACACGTTTTTACATATGACGATTACCGGTTCAGCGATGTAAACACTCTGCCGATTAATCGCCACGGCTGTTGATAAATTAAACAAGGTTGGCGAAAAAAAGCTTATGAATCGAATATTAATTTATAGAGAATGAAAACACTGCACACTCTCAAAGAAAGCGTTTTATCATCCGTCTCAAAGGTTGACTCAACATTCTTCACGCCATTCTTTATCTTTCTATGGAAGATTTTTTTAATCTTCATATTGTTTTTTAACAAAATAGTTTCGAAAAATAAGCTGAAATCGATACGTTTTTTTCAAACCGTCCCCTTTTTGTCAACATTACTTTTTAAAAGAACCTTCATAGCAAGATAGCGGGTTTCACACTGATTAATAATCTTATCGCATTTTTATTCGGAGGAGGGCTCCTTTTTCGCAAACATTTTCAACCGTTGAAAAAAATGTAAAAAAGTTATAATAAACGTTAAAAAATGTATTTTCTGTTCTTCATGAGTGCTTTGATTTGACGTAAAACCATCAGACTGATCAGCGTATTTTCACCTTCGAAAACAAAATCGCGAAAATCAGCTATTTTTAGACCCGTTACTCTTTGATGATCCCTTCAACAAAATTGTACAAATCTTTTTCTGAATTGTAGAAAGGAAATCTTTTTCTGAAATGTAGAAAGGAAATCTTTTTCTGAAATGTCCGGTTTTTGTGGGGACTTTTCAAATTTCGAAATGGTACCCCTAGTCGTGACCATGATGATAACTGGGTACGTTCCGAACACAGGTGAACACCACAGGATAAAAAAAAATAAAAAATTATTTTACAATAAACTCGTTATTTATAATTATTTAAAATAAGTAAAAGATGATCTTTCTGATGTAATAGCCATAAATAGTAGCGTTTTTTTTTAATTTATAAAGTTGTGTGTTAGAGAAATTTATGTCTCAAACTGTTTGTCAAATGTTTTAATACAAAGGAAAGAGTGTATGCCTGAGTGTCCAAAAATAATTCTGCAGTTCTATATGCAGACACGATGGAGTCAACAAGGGCCTACGGACCTTTGCATAATTAGTTAAGGGATAACAGCACTCTCGGATTTTGGAAAATGTATTTCATTTGGTTTAAAAAATACCTTGGGGTCATGAAAACAATATGCAATTGATCCAGTAACGAATTTTTTTTCAAGATTCAATTATCGATTTTGCCACAGCGGCTCGGACTTCTTTCAGGCGCCTCGTACGACTTTAAACGCTTTCTCTCGAAACCAATTTTTGCAAACTGGGAGGACGGATTACTCGAACACGTTTGCATGGATCGATTTGAAATTTTGATAGTAGCTTCACAATTACATTCTCTATGGGAGTACGTAGTCGTTTTTTGATTAAATGTAAACTTTTTTTATAAACAATTTACTGCTTATTTTTGGGGCAAAAAATCGATTTATTTTTTTTCAAAGTGCGGCATTTTTACAAAACTTGGTTAAAAACATCCCTACGTAGTCCCATAGCTAATAATATATAGATTATATTTTTGTTGGTTTTTGTTCCAGGTCTTATACCTTCACGAGAAAACCGTCCTCCCGTGAAGCTATTTGTAAACACCACGTTTTTCAAGATGGGCTCTGTCACCGCCATTTTGTATGAAAATTATAATAAATGTTTTTTATACTTTAATGTGTTGAATAAGCCCTCTCAAAAGAAATCCTATTCTTTTTTTCATACTCCCGAAATAAATTGTCAAAGTTAGGCCTCATTTTCTGCCGCTAGAGTGGTGTTATCCCTTAAAGCAGTTCGATCTCGAGACTTATAACCTTCACGAAATATCGTCTGGAAAAATGTTCCAGGCACGAGAATCTCACAACGACGTTTTCCTTCGTAATAAAAAAAAACTGATTAAGAATTGCGTAAAATAACTTCCACTCACTTTCCAAGCTGAGTTATGTAATATTGCAAAGTCGAGCGTTCTGCTTAAGGTGACGATTACTGACCCAACTATCTCATATGTATAATTAGATAAATGAACCAGACATGTACAAAACGTGGGCGTATCTTATCAAAGAACGACGCTTCAGCGTTTAACATTTATTTTTACAAATCGGAGGCCAGGGTCGTACCGTGGAGATTAAGGAACTGTGCGCAAAATATACCACCGATCTCATCGGCACCACCGCTTACGGTCTCAAGGTGAATTCGTTGAACAATCCTGATGCCGAATTCCGAAAGCGCGGACGTGTAATATTCCACTATAACTTATGGCGGAGCATGGAGTGGACCATGATATTCTTCGCACCTCAAGTCGTAAAGCTCATGGGATTCCAGTTCTTCACTAAGGAAAGCACGAAATTCCTACGAAATGTGTTTTGGGATACAATAAGGGAGCGCGAGCGCTCAGGATTGAAGAGAAATGATTTGATCGATTTGCTCATCGACCTCAAAAACTGCCATGCCAATCCCGAGGATGCAAAGATTGTCGGTAAAAAGATATTCAGTTATATTGCCAATACAGAAAAATAATATCGCGGTAAACTCAGTTACTATGCTACGTTCAACGAAAGAACGACACGCTTCCGAATTTAAATTCGTCCGATACGGTCAGATCTCGCCTCATGCACCGCCCACCACCACGGCAATGGCACTCAAACTATTGATCATATCCAAAAATGTTTCAGGCAAAAGTTCCAGTCTTCAAGAAGGCCGTCATAATGGACCACCCAATTTTTTATCGATGGAGGCGCTGAAGCTACATCAAGGATAACTCCACTTTTTAAAATGGAATGGTGCATTTTTTCCTCAACCATCTTGTGAAGCACCTCAAGCCGCATAAAAAACATTAGAGGGTCAAAGTCGTTCAAGGTCATCCAAGGTCAGCATCGATGATACAAATCTAAATATCTCGGATCACTGCCAAATATTTGGTAACGATCCGAGATATTTAGTTTTGTATTTCATTTTAATAGGCGACCTTGATTGACCTTGAACGACTTTGTCCCCCGAATGTATTTTATGCGGCTTGAGGTGCTCCACAACATGGTTGAAGTTAAGTTAAGTTAGTTAACTTAAGTTAAGTTAAGTTAAGTTAGTTTTTTAAAAATGTACCATTCCATTTAAAAAAGTGGATTTGACCTTGACGTAGCTTCAGCGCCTCCACCGATAAAAAAAATAGGGTGATCCAGTATGACGGCCTTCTTGAACACTGAAACTTTTGTCTGAAACATTTTTGGATATAATCAATAGTTTGAGTGCTATTCCTCTGTAACGCTTTATGTGCCTCACCCTGTATATAGTGCTATCGTTTAAAGGGGAAAAAAAAGAAATCGATTTTTTTATTGTTGGAAATGTATATTCCGCTTTAAAGCTGCGCGCGGCTGGTCGTTCTCTCGTTGAACGCTGTATACTCAACTTGCCAAGCGCTGATAGTAGTAGCCTATTGAATGATCTTTTTTCTACAAGACTTCTATCATTTCTTTGTAATAAACATTTTTAATGACAATTTTAGGCATACCGAAATATCTCCCGTGCTGACAAAAAAGATGATTTCAATCTTTTAGAATGAGAATGACAAGTGGATCTCGAGCGGAGCAATCTCATTTTTGATATCGATTAATCTAAATGAAAATTGATACTTCAAAATAACTTGATTTTCGATTAAAAGCAACTTACGTTCAGCGAAGAAAGCGATTAAAAAAAAGAATCGTTCCGCCGAAAAAAAGGAATGCCAAATCGGATGTCCAAATATTGGTCATTTTGTCTGCAGAATTCGACGGCGATAATTTGGTTGCGCAAGCGGCTATTTTCTTTATTGGCGGCTTCGAAACCTCCTCATCAACCTTGGGTTTTGCACTGTACGAATTGGCACTTTCACCCAATATACAAACGAGACTACGGGAGGAGATCATCGACGCGATCGCGAGGGGCGGTGGTGACATATCATACGAAATGGTGAACAGTAATTCGTTTATCTGTAATGAGTTTATCGAGTGTATTTATATTACCATTCGTCCACATAAGAATTTGTTCTCGACTCTAACTTCCCAAAATTTTCGTGAGAGAAATGAAACCTCCACAGTTAAATCGCCATGTACTTATGTAAACGAAAACCATGGCAATTCAACTGTGGAGGTTTCATTTTTATTCTCAATATGCGTTTTCTAAGTCTTCCAGTATCTCGGGGACGGTAGTCTATGATTGATTTTCTCTAGATTCAGATGTAAGATTTTTTGCCGAAAACGTCTCGGTTTTCGAAAATTTGGAAATTCGTTACCTTGTCGTGCTCATCCACAGATTATGTCTCTTCCCTATCTCGATATGGTTATCTCCGAGACGCTGAGGAAATATCCGATCCTGCCTTTTCTGGATCGAATCGCAAATGCCGATTACAAAGTACCGAACTCTGATGTCGTGATAGAAAAAGGCACGCCTGTGTATATTCCGATGCTTGGATTTCACTACGATGCGCAATATTACCCGGATCCCGAAACGTTTGATCCCGAAAGATTTTCCGAGGAAAATAAGAAGAACCGACCACCGTGCGTCTTCATACCTTTTGGGGAGGGACCTCACACCTGCATCGGTATATTTTTACATCGCAATTTTTTTAAGTATCACATGTAACCAAAAATGTTGAAACATGTATAGTCGAATTGATAAGAATGCTTCACAAATGAAAATTTTCATCCAGAGACCCGATAATATATTATTAACGAATTATTTTTGTCAGACAGCCCAATGACTGAGGTGTTGAAAACGATTTTTTTTTAATCTCTAGACGCAGACCCAACATTATTTTGCACAACTAACGAGTAGAGTTTGTAATTTTTTATCTATTAACACGTAACAATTTTATGCAAAAAGTGTTCTTCTATTTAATTTCAACAACGAAAAACCGTGATTAAGGCTCATCTTCAATGCAGTTGTACTTCACATGTACATCCTTCATACATAAAGCCTCGCTATATATGCAAGACCTTGGTAATTGCAAATCAAATCAATATTAGATTGCGAGACGACCTGAAATTTTACAATCGCAATTGTTATTCAATTGTAGAATTTATTCATTACCATTTTTTACGTACCGTGTGGAGAATACGATAATCCAATTTTTTTATTCTTTCAATGCAGGGATGCGTTTAGCATATTTGCAGATGAAGTTGGGTCTCACTCGAATTATATCGCAATACGAATTGACACCGTGCGAGGAAACTATAATCCCGATGAGACTCAATCCAATGGCGTTGTTCGTCAGTGCAGATGGTGAAATATCCCTAAATATGCGAAAGATAAATCCGGAAATCGAAACATGATTTTAATGTAGCAGTTAATTGTTATAAAAGAAATTAATAAAAAATCAGGTGTGATAAAGCATCACTCCTTTCGTAACCACTTTCGACTTGTTCGTTTCGACGATCATGTTTTTTGTTTGTTTTTTTTCCTTTTCCTCAAATCAGGATGGTAGGGTTTATAATAAAGCCACACCATATATACATCCATATATACGTACGTATGCACATATCATATAAAAGTCCGTACATACATTTTTCACGTTCATGTATACGTTTATTTTAATCACTTACTTTCATTTACAAAAAATCTAATATTCGATCATGGCTTCTTGTCGTTTTGTTTCTTGTTGTTTAATTATTTTTCTTCATTCGTTTTCTTTTCGAGATACATTTTGACTATGCGTTATTTGTTTATAATTACATGTAGGTTTTCTACGGTTATAATAGTACGACACCTTGGAATCGAGCGGAATGCTTGGATACCAAAGCCATTCGTGGCTCCAAACGTATCCCCTTTCGTTTGCACGTAGTAGCAATTAATATGCACGTGCAAGCGGGCGTTCAGTGGCCGCATGCATTTTTCGACGATGTCACATTTACAAATATACCATTTTCTGACGTTGCCAATTTTCAAGAGCCTTCGATATCTAACACGGACTAGACATAGATGAGTTTTCGATCGAAGAAAAAACTATGATGTCTTCCATAGAAATTTTATGTACGTCAACCCTTTCGCACCTGGCTTTTTTATTTTAAATTTTAACTTTTATCGACTTTATTTTTGAGCATAATTTAATGTCATTTGAAAAAAAAAACAAAATATAAGGTGCGATATTCCCGAAAGCAGGGAAACGTATTTCTAAAGAATTGTACAAAGAATTTCAGGCAACAAAATTATTGTTTCAGGCCTATCAGACGGTATTTAAGGCGGGATATACATTTAGACGGGTAAAAAATAAGCAATATTGAGGAACTTTTTGAACTAAGATATAATCATTCTACAATTATCAAACTTAAGGTATACTTTAATAGTATATTTAAGTATACAAATCAATTCTTTTTAATTAATTCATTATCAAAATGGCGAAGCTGTGGCAGAGTGTTACAACAAGGTCGCTGCGGGAGTTGCGAATCGGCGTGCAGTCTAGCTTCCCGTAGACTTTGATTTGCAAAAAAAGTACAAACATTTTTTTCAGTTGGAACATGTATAGTTTCTATGTGACGGTAATTAAAATGAAGAAAATGCAAATTTAAGAAAATGGTACGCATTTACAAAAAAAAACAACATTTCACGCAACATTTCTGTAAAATGTGGATTAAAAAAGTAGGTTTTTTTTCTAATTTTTAAAAAACAATTCGCGTCAAGTAGAGGTTACCAATATTATCAATATTTCTACCAAGTTTCAACTCACTTGGCTTAATAGTTGTTAAGTAATCCTGCACGCCAATTTCGATAATGCAGTTTTGAGAAAAACGCGTTTGAAGTTACTCGAATTTTGCTTTGAAACTTTGGGAAAATATTCTACATATGTTGTTCGTTTAAAAAAGAAAACAAAAGAAATCGATTTTTTGATCGTTGTAAATGTATATCCCACCTTGACGTCAGATTTGTTTGCAATTCACAAGGTAATCGCCGGATTACGTTGTTTTAGGCCAAACGCACATATGCATTTCCCAGAGCGAGAGGGTTCAATACATTTTGGATCCATCTGGCATATATCGTTGTTCTAATATATCTCGTCTACAAATAACCAATGCAATCAATATGTATCAGTTGTGCATTACTGTATACATCCTTTCCACACTCGTTCTCCAATCTAAATGGTTCGATTTTTGTTTATATATCACTTTTTTTCATTGGCGACCGTTTCCATCCACTGAACGCCGAATAATTCGGTATCTTCCCTTCGGCGTTGATTTCCTCACAGACTTCTCAAAATGATGTACCTTCACACATGCACATCTACACTGTGCGTAGGTATATAATGTCAAGAAGTCAATATATATGTGTACATATATATATTGAATATATAATATGTACGATCATGAATAGATCATCGCTCGCCAGCGAGCGCTGTCATTGCCAATTTATTTAATATCAGGTAAAAGTTTATGTTTTATACTTTAAATTTGTTTTATGTATAGTTTGGATTTCTTTTATTTTATATTTTATGAAAATCGTTTCGTCGCAAACGAGACGGTATCACGATGGTTAATGGGTACACACGAATTTCGAGACGACCTTAAATTATGTACATCCACACAGAATTGTTTGACGCCTAAAATTATGGAAATCTCCGCAGTGATATTCGCCCCGGTCACCCTTTATCCCTCCCTCGATTGAATGATATTTTACTTTCAGCTTTAAGGACAATTTGTGAATTACGTTCCTTTTGTTTTTTGCAATTACTCGTTCAACGGACGAATGTGACTGCAGAGCGCGTAATTATTCGTCTTATCGCGACTAAACGTACGTACCAATGACTAAAACTTAGTGTGCGAGAGTGGAAGGGAACAGGCACTAAGAGAGAGGAAAGACAAGAAAAGTTCATCGACATCGTGCATGTTTTCTTCCCGCCTTCGCTCTTCGGTCTATTCTGTTTTTATACTTCTTGATTTTTTTTTAAATTTCTTTTCCTTTTATTGTTACGCTTATTTATTTCTCTTGTCTCGCCACTGCAAATAATTTTATCATACAGTTATCACGAAGTTGCTCGCATACTTGGGGGAAGTATATTTAGTCGCGGAGTTGTCTCGTTAATTGACTGACATGGAACAAAAATGACGTTATACCTCGAGCTATTCGATAAAGAATTCACGGTACTAACAGCTTATGATTGAAGGACCATTAGAAATTGGTTCCTTCAGAATTCTCGAGCATGACGACCCGCATTAGGCCATTTTTTGCTGCGAATAATCGTTTTCCAAAATTTGACAATAAAATCCAATGTAATCGAGGGTTTTCGCAGTATTCTTTGAATTCGAGCCAAACGATTTCCAGGAGAACGATATCCAAGTATTATGTAGTTTTAGTTATAAGCACTCAAGAGAATTTCAACTGCTCTCTTCTGCGTGCCGATTTTCTATCGTTTCGAGGACAAATGAGCGGCCCGGAATGATTTATGGGACGTAAAATTGATCCCAATATTTTCTCAAAAAAAGCTCATCATAAAGAAGCAGGGAAATCTCTTCAGAAGTCGCGAATTTTAAGTCAAACAGCACATTAAGGATGTATTGCCCGTACATTCCCTACCAAAAGTGAGTTTCGGCGAGAATTTTGAGTACTCTGCGACGAGATTAAAATAAAAAGAAATCAATCACATTGAAGATGCGAACATTAATTTCCGGTAATAATAATGCAAAAAATTTATAAGTAAATTGTTGAAAAGAAAATTGTTCAACAGATGTCGGGTGAACTATTTTTATTATATTAAAAAATGAATTCGTAGATTTTTCTGAATAGGTATGAATTTTTTAGAATTTCCTCTCTATTTTCATTTGCAGTTTTAAAATTAAAAAAAAAATGATGGAGTCACAAATTTTTAATATGTTTTCGATGCAATGTTGAATGTTAAATCCACGAAGTGTCCGGGGTATTGAACGAATAGTGTCATAGGTACAGCCTATGAAGAATTCCAAAAACGGGATTTTCGAAAGAGAGAAAATTCTTTAAAAAATCATGTGTATTCAGAAAAATATCATGATTCATTTGATATCGCAACAAATCAAGATTACCGAAGATTTTTTTGAACAAATATTTGTTTAAACAATTGATATATAAATTTAATTTTTAGAATTAAGTTAATTTTTCAGATTTTAATGTTATTGCAAAGTACTCAAAATTCTCACCGAAACTCACTTTTGTTAGGGAATGTACGGGCAGTACATCCTTAAAAGTCATCAAGAGTATTTGCACGAACGATTCGCAGTTCGGACTGAATATTTGTGGCTGAAAAGATCTTTCGTTATTACAAGTCTGTGGACACATCTTACTACTCAAAGCCAGTAGTGCAATCTCCGATCTTGACGATTTTCGTCAACTAACGCGCAAGCCCATTTTTCTGGATTTTATCGTCGAATTTTGCAAACGTAATTTTTGATATTGTATTTGCGTTTGGAGTACGCGGAAGAGATCAAATAAATAATGACAAAGATCAGGCACAGGTAGTGTTTAAAAATTGTAGCGTCTCCCGTATATGATCGTTCGAGAGAACGAAACATGGATTTTTTTTTTGGGTAATCGATATATATATCGCGAATTCTGAGTTTTGGTATGATACGTAGGTGACAGAATGCATATTTGTTCACCATTTTCACGGTCATCGATACTTTATCATTTTTTTCTATACACTTCGAAGACCGACGCTAATTGGTCACGAGATCCGCGAGGATCTCGAACGGAAAGGAGCTACATAGAACGAAGCGGAAGTGTGATATTGAACTATCGGTTCTTCGAAGATGTCACAATTTGTTTGGCATTCATCTCTTTCGGTATTTGACGAGGTTAATCAATGAGAGGAGAAAGAAACGGTTACCGATCGTTCTGTCGTAATCGAAACGACAGATCGAGCTCAAACGCCGACAAAGAGCAACGAAAAAAAAAGAAGAAAGGAAATGCCCAATACGCGTTGGGGTAAAAGTAAATAACGTACGACTAGAGTTCAACAATACATGCGGTTTCCCATCGCTGTATATATAGACACACCGATGAAGTATAAAAATATAAACATCTAAAAAATGAAAGCGTAATATCGCAAGAAACTAATTGTGAGAGTCGATTTTGCGATTGTCAAACGATTGCTGGTATCATGATCGGAGAAGGAGTCTACAATTGTGTGTATTTATACATACATACACACTCACATACACCGGGTGAGGCGACAACTTAGCAGTAGAAATATTTCCTAACCTGTCGGACTCGGGAGAAAACTTTTCCTACAAACGTTGCATAGTTGGAAGGGGATCATGGAGTGGTGGCTACGAGATTCATACAGGTGGAGATGCTTCGGAGATTTCGCGGTCGCCTCCATTTTTTTTTAATGGAATCACTATTTTTTAAAGATTTTTATCAATCAACTAAAAATGAGTATGCACAACAAATTTCAAGATGACCGATCAAGATTTTGTATTTAAAAAATTCATTAAAGAGAATGTCGATGTTCTTAGCTTAGAATCAATTTAAAAAACGGTGCAAACACTTACTCCTATGAAAGGTGCTCAAAGTGATGGCCATTACTTTCAACGGAGTGTCTCCCGTCCGGATATCGGACGAAAAAGCGTATTTTATTCCGGATAGCGGCTCAGTTCACGCCGTATTTCGATAATCGTCCGGATAGAATGTGTTAAATTGGTAAACAAACTATCCGGACGAATAATTTGCATGTATTCGTCCGAATAAGATCTTTATAATTTCGTTTGGTTTGGGTTGGTTGACTTTATTTGGATTTGTTTGGGTAATTATTTACTTTAGTCACTTTTCCGAAAAATGAGCGTAAATTTTTTTTTTGCTATTTTCTCATTGATTGGGTTATAAATGTTGATATTCAGTCGGGGGAAGCTGAATTCCACCTTCCCATAAAAAGTTATGGGGTTTTGAAGTTTGCAAAATTTGAAAAGTTTGAAAATAGGAATAGCGATTTTTCTACATTCCGCACATTCGATTTTCGTATATTTCGTACGTACATTATACATTATACATGTATACAATACACTTATCCGAGGTGCCCCCCACCCGCCCCGGTGTTCTACGCACCCCACCATTCCACGCACCCATCCAAAGTGTCCAACAAACCCACCCCAGTGTTCTACGCATCCCGCGATTCCATACACTCATCCGAGGTGCCCTGCGCCCACCCCAGTGAACTACACACGCCACGATTCAACCACTACACACCCCACGACTCAATGAATGGGTGGGGGGCACCTCGGATAAGTGTATTGTAGTAGAATATCATAATTTATAATCCAATCAATGAGAAAATGACAAAAAAAAATAATTTAGCTTCATATTTCGGAAAAGTGACTAAAGTAAATAATTACCCCCATAACTTTTTATGGGAAGGTGGAATTCAGCTTCCCCCGACTGAATATAATCATTTATAACCCAATCAATGAGAAAATAGCAACAAAAAAAATGTACGCTCATTTTTCGGAAAAGTGACTACAGTAAATAATTACCGCTTATTCAACCGATAACCGGACGGCTAGCCGCAGCCTACTTTTCAATACACGCTGGCAATCTGATTCACATTGATTGTGTTGTCTTATCAATCAAGCTTGTCTGTATTAACGAACAGAAGTGCCAACTACTGCGCAAGATATGCAAGGAAAAATAAAAACAAGGGAGGAGCCTGTTAGTTGAGGTAGTCCTATCGCTTCACACTAGTCATATCACTGATCATACTTGAGACTTGTACAATTTATAACATATGCAAAAAAAATTGTAACAACTACATTTTCCATGTGTAAACTGTTTAATTAATGTTCACATTAAATTTGAAAAATGAAAAAATAGTTATTCCAACGATTCGCGCAGAATGTCTAGGTTTGATATTTGGCAATATTGATTCTATCTCCGTCTCTTTTTACTCTAACCAGGCGAGTTTAACCTCCATGCTTTTCAACGTCGATCTGTCAAAACAATGTCAGGTGAGGGAAATATAAAGCATTGTATTCGGGCCACGACTGGTAAAAAGCGTGGAACATTTGTGTCGGCGAAATGTGTCGGTTAAAAATGAAATATGTGTGGAAATTCGAATGAGTGAGATGAGGTTAGGACTACAGTCAGCTGTTGCCTTGCTGTCACGTCTCTTTATCGTAGCAAGTCGTAATAAATCCAATACCGGAAGTTCAAATTAAACTTGATATTACATAAAAATTAGGTCAATAAGCGTATTTTTTTCTGATAGCACTGGATTACTTCAAGTGTTGAGTATGTAAATGTGATTATATTTAAGAATCTGACGGTTCCCCACTATTATATACACTTTTGTGGCGACCGGAAATTGGGTTTTTGTATGTCGTCTCGGAATTCCCTCACAAAAATACGCAATTTTAATATTTCTTTTAGCTGTAATCAGGTCGATAAACGACCCTGAAAATTCACAGAGACGATTATTAATATATTTAGTGACGCTCAAAAAAAAAATTATGTAAGTCCTATGGATTGAAGCCTGGTGATAGGACTACCTTAATACAGACTGACGTTATTGATGAGGAGATCCACTGCGAATCAGATTGCAAGCGTGCATTGACAGTGGTGGTCATCGCTTTGAGCACCTTTTATAGGAGTCGCACCGTGTTTTAAGGGGTTAGGCTCCTGTAAAAATTTCACAATATCGTTCGTCGCTTGAGACAACTCAGATTGAAGAGGAAGGTCCAACGTACGGTGCAGGAATTGCAGATTGTAGGTAAACTTATAATTGCAACGACAGAACTCCTGGTAAAACTTCAAACGCGTTTTTTGAGAAAGTATGCTTTTTTAAACGGTGTGCACGATGACATTCAATGAACGGATTGACTTGAAACTTAGTACACTTATTCAGTGTATATTAGTTGAATCTTGACCGTGACTTTTCTTCTTGATGTTTGTTTTCATTAGTTTTCAACACCAATGTCATTTTTCCTCGATATACCGAAGAAAAATCGACTTTTACTCTTCTGATGATCGAAACATGATAACAGAAAAAGGCTAGGTCAAGTCGTAGCCAATGTTATCTATTTTAAGAAACAACTCGTTGTTTGTGTCGGATCAACCGGGTGGCCAAAATCTAGTACGCCGTTGAGCCCCCGATTTTCAAAGGTCCTTCACGAGATTGTTCCTAACGTATTTAACTATTGATATTTTTTAATGAAATTTCCTACACAATTTTGTCAACGTACAAACAAATCAATGCCCAAAAGATTTTTCAAACGTTTCACTTGTTCCTTCAAAATGATTTTCTTCTAAATCCTAATTTTCCGGTCGTCACAGTAGCCTAAACCCTTAATCGATTCTAGGCTAAAAACATTGAAAATTCTTTTTCGTCGATTTTTCATACTAAATTTTGATCGATAATAAATGAATGTAGCGTGTGAACTTATTTTTCGTTCCTTGATGAAACTTTGCGAAAAAAAATATAGTGGTCCTCTTTTAAAAGATGGAAGTGACCTTGAAATTTCCGAGGCACCTCTATCTGGATGAGGCTGGTAGCGACCGCTCGATGATCCCCTTCGAACTTAGCAACTTTTGTCGGAGTATTTTTCATCTAAGCCTGATAAGTCGGAGAAGATTTCTACTGCTAATAGTCGTTGCCTCACTCTGTACTCATGTACATAGATATATCCGCGAGTGTATCTGTCTGTCAGGGTGCATCAATTCGTTCAACAGTGCACCTCATATACGTCCAGGATATTATTTGGATAACGTCAAACGACCACGATATGCGAGGTTTCTCAACGCCACGAGCACACTAGGATGTCTCAAAATTTCCGACACTCCAAGGTAACTGCAAATTAGTGTTATTCAGCAATCTGTCGACTCCACTATAATTTCACGAGGATATCCCTAAAAGAAACGGCTCGATCATCCCGATATGAATTTTCTAATCAATTAGAGGCAGCAAAAGAATAGATACTAGAAAGCCTTGGTATTTACAAGAAAAAAATATGCTTTTCGGGATAGAGAAATGGCATATTAAGGCCTTAGGCCACTCTAGAGGGCGAAAAAATAAGCTTTTTGGGGATTTTTTTCTTCTGAAAAACTACAAAATGAATTGAGATTACAAAAAAGGGTGTTTATCATACATATCAGTGACTGTGTACAATAATTTTTTTGAAGCGATTAAATTCAAAATGGCGGCTGTGCAGCGTTTATCTCAAAACTGCATTTTTTCAAGTAGGCCGGAAACATAACTCAGACAAATTTTAAACGATATACTTGAAATGATGAATATATCTTGAAAAATACATTGTCTATGGAAGTAGGTAGGATTTTTTTATATTGCACATAAAAAAATCCTATTTGTTATCAACAAATTTGTTATTAACTATTTGTTAATAACAAATAGTTCATTTGTTATTAACAATTATCTGACGATTGTTTAGGCAAATTTTCCACTTTCCAAAAATTTGCAAATCGTCAGATAATTGTTAATAACAAATGAACTATTTGTTATTAACAAATAGTTAATAACTATTACTATTAACTATAATGTTAATAGTTAATATTATAGTTAATAGTTAATATTGACTATTAACTATTAACTATAATAGTCAATAGTTAATAACAAATAATTAATAACAAATTTGTTAATAACAAATAGGATTTTTTTATATGCAATATAAAAAAATCCTACCTACTTCCATAGACAATGTATTTTTCAACATATATTCAACATTTCAAGTGAATCGGTTGAAATCTGTCTGAGTTATGTTTCCGGCCAACTTAGAAAATGCAGTTTTGAGATAAACGCTGCACAGCCGCCATTTTGAAATTAATCGCTTCAAAAAAATTATTGTATACAGTCACTGATATGTATGATAGACACCCTTTTTTGTAATCTCGATTTATTCTGTACTTTTTCTGAAAAAAAAATTCGCAAAAAGCCTATTTTTTCGGCCTCTAGAGTGGCCTAACCCCTTAAAACCACCCCGATTTAAACCTTCCTTGACACACTGGGTCATTTTGGCCCGGACGAATTTGTAAAAAACTCACTTCCCTAAAATTCAAAGTTTTCAATCATTTTTTACAATTCAACTTCATACTTTCCGAATTTTAATTATGCAGACATATTAATCAATGTTTAAAGTATATCCCGGATTTTTTCGATAAAAACCGACCGAAGGGTTGTGAAGGGCAAGTGGATAAAGTACAATCCAGGTCAAATTGACCCAGTGTGTCAAAGCCGTGGCCAAATATAAGTGTGTCATAGAAGGGTTGAGGATTCCATCACGCACTCACCCATGTGTATATATATGTGCGTGCGTACGTGTATGTAAATCCACATGTCCACCGTTGAAATTTAATCTCGGCCATCTAATACCAATAGCTAGAGCGGATGTGATTACTTGTATCGCACTATTGGCATATTCCAGTAAATTTTTTCTCTTCTTTTACAACATTCAAACAGTTGGGCTCCTTTTTATTTTTTGAAATTTCATACCGTATGGCAGATATGTCATATACGTGATACATATCGGTTTATCTGCATAAGTATTACCTGCTCGTATATATATATATATATATATATATATATATATATATATATATAGGGTGATTTGCTAGACGTTAGTTACTCGAACGCACCTATAAACATTAATTTTGGTAGTCTTAGATTTTTTTTCAAGCGAAGGTATCAACCTGGTTTCCACGTCACCTCCACTTTTTTAAAGAAACCCCCCCCCCCCCTTTTTCGCCCCAAAAAACACAAAAAACAAAACCAAATACCTATGACATCATTGACGACCTTGGGATGACCTTGAAATACCCACTGAAAAAACTGCAGAACGGTAATTAAAGCAAGGCAAGCAAAAAGGCAGTGGTATCAGACGCGAATGATGTTTTTCTTGCATGAAATGTTGAAAAATGTGTCTATTAAACGTGAATTTTTCAACGTGTCATGCGGTCAAAACATCACCGGCGTTTTTTGCTAGTCTTGCTTTAATTAGCGTTTTGCATTTTTTTTTTGGTCGGTCAAGGTCATCCCAAGGTCGTGATATCGTAGGTCATTGGTTTTGTTTTTTTTTGTGCTTAACATTTGTGGCCAATGAAAGACGGGGTTTAACTTTTTAAAAGTGGAGGTGGCGTGGAAATCAGGTTGATAGCTCCACTTGAAAAAAATCTAAGGCTACCAAAATGTAGACATTGCCAAACCATTCAAATTTCGTCTCTGACTTTTTCGCCTAAAATCAATATTTTTACGTTTTTATTCCGAGTGACTAACTTCTGGTGAATTACCATCTATGAGGTATTCCACGTGAATCCGGTGGACTTTTTCCCTGACCCTCGCCAATTCGATTCATTTTTTTTAATCTGATTCCATTCACTCTAAAAGACACCCTCATTTTTTAAAAATTTTGCGAAACAAGCCTTAGTAAAAAAAAATTTGTGTCTCCGAAAAAAACGGCCCGGTTTAAAAATCTGAAAGAATTCCCAAAAATGCGTGATTATATGTAAAAATGTTTAATCCATCACCCTCAGTGAAAGTTTGAATTTTTCGGTGCTTTTCTGGGCGATTAACGTTAAAAAAAATCCGACAAATTCAAGAACCGCTTTCTCCGGGCGGCTACTTAAAACTTTGATACCCACAATGAATTCTTTGGACCATTTTTGAATAACCAAATCACAATCATGGACCTTGAACAGTTAGCAGTCAATGTTTCGGATTTTTTTAACGTTAATCGCTCAGAAAGCACAGAAAAAATCATAATTCCACTGCGGGTGATAGCTTAAAAAATTTTACATGTTATCACGCATTTTTGGGAATTTTTTCCGATTTTTTAATCTCGGCGTTTTTTCGCATTTTTTTTTGACTAAGGATTGTTTCGAAAAATCGTAAAAAAAATCCGGGTGTCTTTTGGAGTCAAAGGAATCAGATTAAAAAAAAAAATAAATCGAATTGGCGGGGATCAGGGAAAAAGTCCACCGGATTCACGTGGAATACCTTATACACACTTAGAGTGTCCCATTTTGAGTGGATTGGTGACGTATCGCAAGAATGGTACTTCCGATCGACAAGTTTTCTAGAAAACGCTGTATACTGCGTTCAACGAGAGAACGACACGTTTCCGAAACTAAATTCGTCCGGTACGGTCAGATCGCGGCTAACGCTCTGCACAAATGTTCGCTGCGGCACTGAGCAGCAAGCCCCACTACCCCCACCCGACCCACAGGCCGTTCAGAGCTGCGCGGCGCTGTGTCGTTCTCTCGTTGAACGCCGTACAAGCTTTCAAGGAGTAAACACAATAGTCGTATCGTCAACTTTTCGATCTTCATTATCGTTCTAGAGATATTTCACCATTCCGCTTGATATATATATATATGTGTGTGTGTGTGTGTGTGTGTGTGTGTGTGTGTGTGTGTGTGTGTGTGTGTGTGTGTGTGTGTGTGTGTGTGTGTGTGTGTGTGTGTGTATATATATATATATATATATATATATATATATATATACCTCGTATATATTCATCCATGTACACTTATACAGATGTGCGCTTATCTATTCAATTGCCTGCCCCGTCTACCATATTTGCCGATGTATACAGATTGTTTTTTTTTTCTTTCAAATTTCGATTGCACATACTACAATGTGCACATGCGTCTGTGGCGAATCGAAAATGTCAATACGATGCTTATATATACACATATACGTATATTTATACATAAACTATCATATATAAAGAACAACATTGATCAATTAGTTGTTAAGACTATGCATTACTTGGACAATAAATAAAATAATCCTACGCATCTAAACACTTACGGACTGTCCGTTCGGACAGAGTCACCTGAATTCATCTTGAAGAGATACATCGTCACCTATCAAATTTCTACACGATCAATGATTCTTTTCTCTTTTTTTTTCTTCCGTCAGTCCGTGGAACTCTGGTCGCTCTCAATCCCCGCGGATAATCCTTATCTCGTATACGTCGCGATTGCATTTTTTTCACGACAGAGTCCAGAGGAAAAGAAAAGAAGAGAAAAAAAAGCAATTTGACAACGAATATTACTCGATTAATCCATAATCGCCACTTTTTTAGATTTCGTGTTATTTAAAAAAAAAACTACGTCGTGGTCTCCGTGTCCGATAGAGCGTTCGGGAAGGGAGACGAAAATGGAGAGGGAGAATCGATTCGTCGAACCTTCCACCCGTTCGGATCTAACCGAACGTCCTCTCATTCGCGTTTCCCCGGCAGGCCGCTTGACTACTTTGCTGATTGTCCAACAGAATTTACTAGAGGAACAAAACGAACGAATCGCCCATTCTTTGGGAACGAACGATGCTTAATCTTCAGCCTGTTGGCTCTGCAGGAATGGATTTTTTTTTATTGATATAACTCGTACGAAATTGGATATTTCCGTATGAGGGAAATGGAAAATAAAATCCAACTGAGTTGAAGGGAAAAAGCTTCTCTTTTTCCCTCCTCAGCTTCCGGAACAGCCGATAATTCCAATTGAAGATTGACGACGGATTGAGGCGAAATAGAAAAATATAGTGAAGGATGTCGTTTTTTTTTAAATATTAGGACTTTGAATAAGTTCTCGCTGTTTTCCGAGAGATGGCGTTACCAGAACTGCGAGCTTGTAGTTTGAGGCCTTAGGCCACTCTAGAGGCCGAAAAATAGGCTTTTTGGGATTTTTTTTCTTCAGATAAACTACAAAATATATCGAGATTACAAAAAAGGGTGTTTATCATACATACCAGTGACTGTATACAATAATTTTTTTATTAATTCGATTATTTTTTTATTAATTTTAATATATTTTTTATTAATTTTAATAATATTAAGCGATTAATTTCAAAAAGTCGGCTGTGCAGCGTTTATCTCAAAACTGCATTCTTTAAGTTGGCCGGAAACATAACTCAGACAATTTTCAACCGATTCACTTGGAATGATGAATATATCTTGAAAAATACATTGTCTATGGAAGTACGTGGGAGTTTTTTTATATTGCATAGTTCATTTGTTATTAACAATTATCTGACGATTTTTTAGGCAAATTTTTGGAAAGTGAAAAATTTGCCTAAACAATCGTCAGATAATTGTTAATAACAAATGAACTATGCAATATAAACAAAAATTCTACGTACTTCCATAGACAATGTATTTTTCAAGATATATTCATCATTTCAAGTGTATCGTTTAAAAATTGTCTGAGTTATGTTTCCGGCCAACTTAAAAAATGCAGTTTTGAGATAAACGCTGCACAGCCGCCATTTTGAAATTAATCGCTTCAAAGAAAATTTTGTATACAGTCACTGATATGTATGATAAACACCCTTTTTTGTAATCTCGATTTATTTTGTAGTTTTTCTGAAAAAAAATCCTCAAAAAGCCTATTTTTCGGCCTCTAGAGTGGCCTAACCCCTTAAGATGGCAGTACGCGTAATTTACACACGTAGTTTAAGACGGTAACAGAGCACGGTCGCCGTAAGTGTCAACAAGAATTTTATGTGCTTCAGCTGCGGATCTTTTTTTGAACAAAGCAGTGCATTATAATTCGGCGCAAATACTCTTTTCTTGGCACGAAATTTGACAGATTTAACACTGTGAAAAAAGGTTATTTACAGTTCGGCGAAATGACATCCACCGAAGCTTGCTTATATTACTTTTTTATAGATATAAAGAAGTATCATGTCAAGCTTGCTTATAGTTGTCCATAAAGAAGTCCTATAAGAAAGCTTTAAATTCAGTGTATGTCATTTCGCCGAAGTGTAAACAACTTTTTTTCTCATAGCGTTAAGCATTAGTGCAGTCGTGCTTCGCTGAAAAACCTCGTAATCGGAAAAAATTAGAAGAAGGCCAGTTTTTTGGCAGGTGATTATGTAGATGCCGCGGGGGCTAAATCCAAGTTTGCCTAAAAATCGGGGGATGGGGGTAAAAATGTCGAATGACCAAATATAGAACGACAAACATTTCGAAACGACAGAATTATGAACTCTCAAAATAACGAAGGTTAAATCATTCGAAATTTTATCTTTCGACTGATAAAAAAATCGAATGACTATAAATCGAACCATTATTTATTAGAGAGGTAATTTATTCGAAAACGAATATTCAGATTGTCTGCAATTCGGAACATAAAAATACAGAATCGAAAAATGTAGAACACCCATATCTCCGAAACAGAAAATAGCGAGTGCTTAATATGCGTAATACCGTCTATGGCGAAAAGCAATATGTCGAAACGCAAAATGTCGATGGCCCGAAATGTCGAACGCCGAAAGGTCGAACGGCCAAAATGGCGAACGTGGTGGGGCCCGTCACGTGGGATGACTGTCTTACGATATTTTAGCCTACAGACCGCCAGCGCCATCTCGCAGCTTCACTCTGAGGCGCAAGTGACGTATTGCTCGATTCGCCATTCGGGCCGTTCTACATTTTGACCCTCCGCGATTTCAACCACTCGACTTTTTGGCCGTTCGCTTTAATGATTTTCTGCATTGTGAACCATCGCCATTTTTTTAATTCGGAGAATTGTCGTTTCGAATTATTTGGTGTTATGCATACAGGCCCATCGATTTTATGTTTTTCGATATTTTATTAAATCTGATTTTTGTTTTTCGCTATTTATCAACTTCCGAGATTTTCATATTCGTAATTGTTATTTTCGACTTCACAGACTCTAGTAAGATGGATCTATCTATATTCGAACATTCGTCATTTTCGAATTCGACATTTTGGCCCATCGGCATATCGATCGTTCGACATTTTCCCCCCCACCCAAATCGGGGTACAGGGTACTTTTTTAGGCGATGAAGGGGGATGGGGATGAATTGATGCCAAACTACAACTTCTGCGAGGTCGGCGCCGTGAGACAAAATGTTCCGAAAAATCCGGGCTTTAGTTTTGTCCACAGCGCCGAAGTCGTGGTAGTTCATTTTGGGGGTGAAAAAGTGGGGTGAAATTTTGAAAAATCAGTTTTCATTAAATAACTTCTTAGGATAAATTCGTGCAATTTTTATTCAAACGGGAACGTTGTAGCCCTTGAAAAGCCGCGTCGACCGAGTCTTTGATCATCCCTCTCCGATAATATATTCACAGCCAAAAAAATTGTTGAAATTTAAAAAAAAATTGTTTATTGAATAACTCAAAAACAATCGATTTTTCGGGTATGGTTTAAATGTACGAAATGTAGAGAATAATTTTCTCTATATTTTCGTTTCTATGGTGCACCCTTGAATTTTGCTTTTTTCAACCCCTATCGAGGGTTGAAAATAAAAAATGACATTCTGGGAAAACTATTGACCGCACGAATTCGTCGCCGTGGAACAATTTTTAGCTTGAACCATCAGCTACATTTTTGTCCACAGCGCCAAACTCGTATCTCTTTATTTTCGGTCAATAGTTTTCCCAGAATTTCATTCTGAATTTTCAACCCCTGGGAGGGGTTGGAAAAAGCAAAATTCAAGTGTGGTCCATAGGGACGAAAATATAGAGAAAATTGTTCTCTACGTTTCGTACATTAAAACCATCCCCGAAAAATCTATTGTTTTTTAGTTATTCTATAAACCATTTTTTTTTTTATAATTCAACAATTTTTTGGCGGTGAAGATATTATTGGAGAGGGATGATCAAATACTCGATGAACGCGTCTTTTCAAGGGCTACGTTCCCATTCGAAAAAAAATTGTATGATTTTTTCTTAAAGTTATCGGATTAAAACTGATTTTTCGAAATTTCACCCCACTTTTTCACCCCCAAAATGAACTACCACGACTTCGGCGCTGTCGACAAAAATAAAGACCCGAAAATGAAAAATGATTCGTTTTTATGGAAAGTAAACCATGGAACCATCGAGCAGTGTCATCTCTTATTCCCTGCTGAGTTATTGTCGGGTAATTATTTTTTGAAGTACTAGAGAGCTCTTGAATACATAAAATCATACGTGAGAAGTAGCCGGAGGATTCGGAACCACGTAATGATTTTTCAAATGGAAACTGTGCCTTGTAACAGTCGAACAGTTTCATCTCTCATTCCTTGCCGATTTATTGGTGCCCAATATTTTTTTCGAAGTACTGAAGAGTTATCGTACACATGAAAACACATGTGAGCAACCACCCCCATCCCCCACTCCCTTCATCCCCTTAAAAAACCTACACTCCGATTTTTAGGCAAACTTGGATTTAGCACCCGCGGCACCTACATAATCACCTGTCAAAAAACTGGCCTTTAATTTTTTCCAGTCCCAATGTACAGCGCGACTGAACTACATGTCAAATATCGTGCCGAAAAAAAGTATCGGCGGGGAATACAGCTGCACTGCTTTGTTTGGAAAAAAAATGTGCAGCTGAAGGACGCGGAATTTTTGTTAAAACTTTCGGCGACCATGCTCCATCGGAAACAACATGAAGAGATCGTCTCAGACGCTTCGAAAATAACAATTTTGACGTGTTGAATTAGAGGCATTACTTCATGAATGCTCATGCCAGACGCTAGCTGAACTTGCCGAATTGTTAGAAGTTGCCCACACAACATTTTCGAAAGTATTAGGAATGATTTATTCAAATAAATCATTAATTTTCCCGAAAAAAAAAACAGCGAGAATTTATCCAACATTCCAATATCAAACGGCTGATTTTCAGAGCCAACGGCGTAGAATATTCTCCGCATTATTCCTAAGTCTCGCTCGGCAATCGAGCGCAGCAAGAGGACCTTTGGGCCCACCAGTCGCCGAGATCGGCGAATCTACCGGTTTTCGTTTTAACGGAGACCACGACGTATCACTTGACCCCCTCGTGACCGGGAGAATGAAGACCGTGGTTGAGTGCGCTCTGCAAATCGGTGGGCTGACGTTTGGGTCGAAAACTCGCCGTTAACGAGGATATCCAACCGGTTTGCGGTTGCTGGGACGTTTGATCGTTGAGTGAGCTGCTGTTGCTCGTGCTCCTCGTACCGTCGATGCTCATGCCCGATTTGAAGCGAGAAAACAATCCGGGCGATGATTTCTTCACGCTGTAGGGTGACGAGGACGTGTGAAAAGTTTTTTTCGTCCCTTTCGACGTTTCATTGTAGAGCATGGAGTCGAGACTGCCGGTGTGCTGTTGATGCTCCTCCTTCTTCTCCTCGAGCCCAACGCCCATTATGATATCATTTTGCTTCGTGATATTGGATATGTCTTCCATGCTGGCGGAGCTTCGTCTTATCTCGATTTTCCCGATATCGTCGTCATCGTCGTCGCGCTTGTGCGCATCAACGACGCTTGAGCTGCCCGGATTCACGATGATCTCGGGTTTGCCCTTGTTTGTCTTTCTCGCGTCGTACTCTTTGAAATCGTTGTAATTCGACGATTTGTCGTTTCTCCGTGTACCCTTGAGGCTGTGACTCTTGGCCGTGTCTAATTTACCCTCGGGATTGGATAGATTGCGCTTGTGTTTGATGCCGCTAGTGTCGTCGTCGTGACCGACAGCCGGTAACGTTTCCAACGATATCGACGGTCTCTTCTCCTTCACGAATACTATACGCCAACTTTTGTTCTTACCGTCCTGGGATTTTTTCACTTTTGGCAGGGTCGTCGCGCGTTTCTCCATAGCGTCTATGGCAATGACGCTCGTAATCGCTGTCCCTGTGGATGTCGTTCCCGTTCTTACCGACGTCTCCTTAACCTCGCTCTTGGCGATCTTCGCGAGATTGCATCTCTTGCATAAGAGAAGCGAATTGTTCTGCCGTGACTTGGTCGCGGTGGTAGTCGCGATGGGGCTCGTTACCGATTCGCTCTTCACCAGGTGTCTCGAGGCCCCGTGAGGCTTTGCGGACTTTGGACACGCCGTCGTCGGTTCTCTCGAGTCGAAACTTATGCTCAAGCGATCCGTGAAGTTTCGCAATCTCGATAGCAACGATTTGTGATTGTTGGAGGTTGCGGTCTTGTCGTCGCAGCAACAGTGCATCGTCGGGTCGTTACGGACTACGGAATCTTTGCGACCTGTGTGAAATTCGTCGTCTTCCTCGTCATCGTCGTCGTCGTCGTTGTCGTTATCGGTGGCCGCCACTGGCTCGTTCTCACCGTCGATATCTTCCTTACCGACTGACGGTATTTCCGTCGCGACGATTTTTCCGTTACCCTCGGGTCTGTCCGGCCGGATTTTACCTCTCGAGGAGCTCGTCTCGTCTCTCTCGAGCTCCTCGATGATTCTACCGTCGTCGATAGATCGCGCGCTCACCGGCGAACTCACGTCGCTGCTCCAATTGTCACCTCTGCTACGCCGCCTCTCACGATCGTGCTCCCTTATCGCCTTGGCGAGATCGTGATTGTGGTAGTCCAAGGAGGACTTTTCTCTGCTGCCCTTGCGACTGCCCGGATAACTCTTTCTACCACCGCACGAAGCCACGGTGCCGCTACCCTCCGTCGATATTTTGAATTTCAAGGTTTTCTCGCTTATCTCGACCTCGGTCGCGGTCTCCGGATCCGAACTTTCGGGATTCTCCGCTTCCGCTATCGTGGCGCTCTCGAGATCCTCGTCGGTGGAACGCGAGTGCGAACGTATCGTACCGGCCGAACGCTTCGATCGCATACTGTGCGACGATGTTGACTTAGTCACCGACGACGACGTTCCCACGCCCGCTGTCGTTGACGACAAGGCTGACTCCCCGACATCCACGATGCTCTTTCGATGATGACGCTCGTCCTTCGCTGCCTCGTTCAGTCGCCTGTAATACTCCAGGGCGAAACGCACCGGCCGGACTATGAAATCCTGAAAACATGGTTTTTCCGACGATTTAATCGGTCGCCAGGGTAGTTGGCACTTGGGATTGGGAGAACACGATTGTTTGGAGGATGAAATGATGACGGTGACGGTTGCATCGGTGGAATGCTATGGAATTTTTTTCGCGTATTTCTTTTGGCAGCTTTGAGGGGGCTGGGGTGCAAAATTAAGAATTTTAATATTCCGAAATTGAAGATGGGGCCGGGTTGAAATTCCGGGCTTTGAATTATCAGAACGCTCAAAACTCCGGAAGAATTTTAAACGAGAGACATAAACTCCGAAAATCTGAACACCGTCAAAATAAGGGGCCGGTTTGAAATTCCGAACTTTGAATCATGAGAACACTCAAAAGTCCGAAAGAATACTACCCCGAACGATCGAAACTCCGAACGAATTTTATCCGAAAGACCAAAACTCCGAAAATCGGAACGAGGCCGGGTTCAAATTCCGAACGTTGAATGATAAGAGCACTCAAAACTCCGAAAATATACTACCCCGAACGATCAAAAGTCTGAAAAAATTTTACACGAAAGACCAAAACTCCGGAAATCTGAACACCGGCAAAATAAATCGGCTATGGAAGTTTTAAAAGTCTCAACAATTTCAATAAATCGACGAATTATTTCAAGATTTTTTAATTTATTAAGAAGTGATTTTACGTCAATTTTGAAATTTGTCTGGACAATGTTATAGGTTCTACATCATTTACAGTCAACTGTTTAGACGTTCGCTGGCATAATCTTGACGAATCTTGTAATTTCGGAACATTAAAATTAGGAATTTTAAGCCGTCGGCGCATTCAAAGTTCGGAATTTCAACCCGGCCCTCATGTCAAGATTATGCCAGCGAAAGTCTACACTGTACATTATGTAGAACGTATACCATTGTCTAGACAAATTTCAAAATTGAGGTAAAATCACTTCTTAATAAATAAATAAACTTGAAATAATTCGTCGATTTATTCAAAATTTTGAAACTTTTAAAACTTCCATAGCCAAATCCAAATTGACAGAGGAAAAATCGTCGTTTCAAAACTTGCATGAAGAATGATTTACAATGAAGCATGTTCTGGAAAAATGTAACTCCCCAAACAATGCTTTTATGAAATATGCCTGGTGTGAAAATATGTATGTTTCAATGTTTCTACGATGAATATCACCCTAAAAATTGTAAAATTATTTCTGCTAATGGATAAAAACCAGCGTACATAATTAATTGCAAGAATTTTCGGGATTTTTATTTCCATTAAAAACTTCACCTAATTATATAAATTAGGATATGAATATATTTAAATTCTACAATGAATAGTTGAACATTGCGAGAAATGACAATTTATTTTTTTAAACGGTAGCAGCGTGAATCGAACCCAAGCCATCGGGGTGACAGGCAATGCGCTTGACCACTGCGCAAGGCCGCTGACTTGGAAATGGTTGAAAAAAATACCCCTCAAGCTCTAGTCGGAAAAATCGGTATAACTGTTTTAGGACTGCTGGTTTCCAATCCACAGAGCCCTCATTTTGACGAGGCCCATCTCTGAAGCCATACGTTCGAAGAGAATCAATTTATCGCAACGTTTGTCAGGATACGGAAGTTTTGTGTGTGTGCAAGCATATTGGGAGGATATTGAACGTTTTGTGTCCACACAAGTCCGGGTAGACTCGTGCAGACACAAAACATCGTCAGTTTAATTTGACGATTCGTGTAAGTCAATTTTGATCGAGTCCCAACTTTCTGACAAGGAACTTCACTTGAAGGTTCGCCTTTGATTTTGTTGAATCTCATATATGTGATAAAGCATTGAAAATTAGTAGACACGTAGTTTTTTTCGGCGAAAAAACGGTTTTGAGAGGGAAAACTACCCCTCGAAGAAAGGTGTGTCACCCCTTAATTTTAGTTTTTTATCAATATTTCCATAGTGGATTTTTTTTTTACATTAGAAGAATTTTCGTTTTTGTTTCATTCATATCGGCGGACTGCTTGTGGTTGGAACTGCAAAGTCACCTCTCGACTCCCCTTAAAACCGTTTTCCCGGCGATAAAAAAAAGTCTAATAGTTTTCAATGCTTTATCACATATATGAGTTTTAACAAAATCGAAGGCACGCACCCAAGGCCTTATATAGCCTTGTTAAAAAAAATCGTTTTTTTTTTTATCGGCTTGAATGATATATAAACATCCCAAGAATGATACGGTGCGTAGGAAAATGGTTTTAAAACGTTGAACGCGTTTTTCTTAAAGCGATGTTTTCAAAATCGGGCAGACTCGTAGGTGCTACAATTTTCAACCGATTGGCTTCACATGATAACTGTAGTTTATTTTTCACGATCGATTAACAATTACGGGTTCGTTAAAAAATGAAGGCCGTTTTTAGTTTAAAAAATGCCACTTTTTCTTTGAAATAGTGCCAAATTTGCGAAAATTAATATTTTGTAATAATCGTGTGTACATCGCTAGCGAAACTCGTGTAGATTACGAAAAAAAATTATTCTTTGTCCTAGGTGCTCATGTGAGTCTCCACCGAGTCCGCCCGTGGAGGGCCTCAGACTTGTACAATTTATATTATCACTATTTGCAAAAAAAATGTGTAATAACTCAATTTTCCGTGTGTAAACTGTTTAAGGGTTTACCCCCACTTGCGATTTTGAAAAAGTCGATTTTTTTATTGCATTTTTTTGAAGTGCAATTTGAAGTGCAGTTTTTTTTATGCCCGGAATAGATGACTCTATGTAAGTTTACAACAAAAAATATTTTCTTCGTGTAAACTGAAATTGAAACTTTAAACGCGTTTTTCTCAAAATGGCATTTCTGAAGTCGGTGACCAAGATTACTCGAACACTAATGAACCGATTTTCTTGAAATTTTGCAGGCTTATTTAATACATAAAAATGTAGTCTTTAATCGTTCGATTTTTTTTTTCGAAAAAAAATAGCCGTTTTATAGCCAAAAAACGGCCGTTTTTTTTTGTTAAAATCGAACCATTAACTTTGACTGTCCGCCATTTTGTGAAAAATGAATATTTTTTAAAATCCTTCGATTAAAGACTAGTTTATACTTATATTTGACTAAATCCATCCGCATTTTTTTTCAGATGATCCACTTCGCCGCAATGTTGGTCACTGCAAACCGTGTATATAAAAATATTTTTTCATTGACGGCCATTTGCCACTAAACAATGTAATATTTTTCAATAAAAAAATTACTGAAAGTTCTTCAAGATGTGTTCTTTAAGATGGTATATTGATCGATTAAAAAAATGTTGTAGTTTTCTTTTAAAAAATTCATGAAAAAGGCCTTTTTTGCGCTACAAGTGGGGGTAACGCCTAAATGAATGTTCAAATTTAATAAGAAAAATGAAAAATAGTTATTCCAACGATTCGCGCTATATTTCTAGATTTGATATTTGGCAATATTGGTTATGTCTCCGTCTCTTTTGACTCAACCAGGCGAGTTTAACCTGCATGCTTTTCAACGTCGATCTGTCAAAAGAATGTCAGGTGCGGGAAATATAAAGCATTGTATTCGGGCCACGACTGGTAAAAAGCGTGGAAAATTTGTGTCGGCGAAATATGTCGGTTAAAAATGAAATATGTGTGGAAATTCGAATGAGTGAGATGAGGTTAGGACTACAGTCAGCTGTTGCCTTGCTGTCACGTCTCTTTATCGTAGCAAGTGGTAATAAATTCAATACCGGAAGTTCAAATTAAACTCGATATTACATAAAAATTAGGTCAATAAGCGTAATTTTTTCTGAGAGCACTGGATTAAGTAACTTGTGCGTAAGCACAAGTGTTAAGTATGTAAATCTGATTATTTTTAAGAATCTGACGGATTCCCATATTGTATACACTTTTGTAGTGACCGGAAATGGGTTCTTGTCGTCTCGGAATTCCTTCACAAAAAATCGCAATTTTAATATTTCTTTTCTCTGTAATTAGGTCGATAAAGGAGCCTGAAATTTTACAGAGACGATTATTAATATATTTAGTGAAGCTCAAAAAAAATTATGAAAATCCTATGGATTGAAGCCTGGCGATATGACCTTAACTGACAGTTGCTAAATTTCCAGTCCCTGAGCTCAAAATCCGATCCAGCAACCCAAACAAACTCCAGGGTGACAAGATGTACCCAGACCCATTGAAAGTTACCGGATATTGGTCTGACCATTTTATGGACCTGCCTGTCATTGCCAGCTAACCAATTTATAGCAACGATCATAAGTTCGATATCGATCAATATTTTGTTCGATAAGTTGGAAAGCCTGCTTTATTTTCTTCATAAATTCAGAGCGACGAGGGTGGCGAGATTATTGCAGTTATCGCGATCAGAAATCAGAAACGAACCTGCAGCTCCGGAAAGAGTTCTCCCAGAGATTCGAAGAGGGGTAACAGCACGAGACCGATGAAGCTACATTGCGAAGACGGCTTCGTGACTTTATCACGATCCATGAAAGGAGTAACCGGAAGTCCTTCGAGTTTTTCCGCGTCGCTCTGCTTGAAGAACTCCTGGAGAAGTCTATCCAGCCAGGGTTCAGCGACATCCATGGGTCTTGCCTCGTTGCTTATGTCAGCGACTTTGATCAGGACCATCGAGAGCTAAGATTGAATTTGACATATTGCGGCGGCGTATTAAAACCTTTAAGGGGGAGATACCTTAAGGCGAGGAAAACATTTGCTGAGTTTCATGATTTTTTTTTTAAGAGGCAAGATTCACCATTTTTTAGACTTAGGGTATGTTTTATTGCTACTTTTGGCTGTTTTATATGGTATTTTTCAAAATTATTAATCTTTTGAAATGGCGGAGGTACGGCACGGTCTTCTGAACTGCATTTTCAAATATGGCGTGACGTATAACTAAAAAAACCAATCGACCAATTCTGATGAAATTTGGTATAAATATTTCTAACCTTATCGTCTAAAACATGACCCTAAATGTTCGTGAACAGAAAAAAAAATATTTCTTTCATTTCAAAAGCCATGAAACCATTTTTTTTTTGGGAAATTCAATATTTTTGCTTCAAAGCGTACCATTCCATCGATTTTCAACATTTCTCACTTTTTCTTGGTTCATATTCTGCGCGTGAGTGTTACAGTAAACAAAATCTTCGTTGGTTTTCTTTTCAGATTAATCCCGCGGACGCTACGTGTCACGCCGCCTGACAAGATCCGCCGGGACCCGTTTAGAAGTTCGTGCCATAGCTCCGCCATTTTTAAAGATGAGTAAATATAAAAAATACTATGTAACAGCCAAAAGTAGTGATAAAACATACCCGAAGGGTAAAAAAATGGTGAAGAAATCTTTCCGAGTAAAAAAAATCATGAAAATCAGTGATGTTTGTCCTTAATTGGGATCGTGCAATGGGTTAGTTTTGCTTCGGGGAGATTAAGATATCTCTGGTGCCTCAATTTGACCATTGGATTATGAAATATGGCCGAAAAAAATACGAAAAATAAGAATAACTTTTTTCGTTTTGAGCCTTAGTTTTGGATTTACAGCGCTTCGAAGACAAAAAATGTATTTTTCCGATTTTCGATGTAAATCGAATTTTCCGCGTGTTTTACATTGTTTCGTCGTACTTTGTTCGGGTTTGTTTGTTTTGTTTGGGTTTGTTTGGGTTGTTAGTTTATTTGTTTGTTTATTTGGGTTTGTTCTTGTTTTTTTTTCTCGACATAGCGCATTCCGAAGAAAGCTACCTTAATGCCTTAGGCCTCATAACGGTTATAAAATCATGTGCGAATTTAACCATTTTTTTTTCGCATGAAAAAGTGATTCACTCATAAAATTAATTACACATCTATTTAGTATGAATATCAAGCTGTTAGAAAATATATATTTTTTTTTCAATGTACAAAATAGCCAACTACTCGAAACTTCTCGAAAAAGCTTTTTTCCAATTGGCGTGACAAATAACTTCAACAATTTTCACTCGATTTACTTCAAATTAAAAAGTTATGTTCCTAATTGCATTTCGCAGAGAAGTGCGTACGGAATTTCTGATTAATCGAAAACTTTTCATTTTATGAGCAGTTTATGACCAGCTATAACGAAATTTTTCACTGAAAATTCATTTCTTAAGTTCAAATACCTACAACTTTTGAATTAAACAATATTTTTTAAATTCCCTACGTACTTCTCTGGGTATTCTAATGTAGATTAACGAGAATTGTTGTTTTTTGTTCTAGGTAAAAATCGTGGATGCTAAATGTCACGCCGCGGAGCGTCTAAAAAAAGATAAGAAAAGAAAATATTACTAGTCGGAAATTTTGTACGTCGAAAAAAAATATTTATATGTTTTCTAACAGCTTGATATTCATACTAAATAGATGTGTAATTAATTTTATGAGTGAATCACTTTTTCATACGAAAAAAAATTGTCAAATCCGCACATGATTTTATACCCGTTACTGTGGCCAAAGGCCTTAACGTAAACCAGTTAAGGAGGTTGGAGCGATTCAGTTGGATCAGATGACGGTTTATTCATTTTTTTTTTTCAATGAACCTCAAGAAAATGCATACGAGGTACAGATTTATTCTCTATATGCTAATTTTTTTTAAATATTCAATTAAAGGCCGACATTATGCATTTAAATATTTTTATTACGTGAAGCAGAAAAACTTTTGTGTTACTACAAACTTGAAAAAGTATAACATTATCGATGATTATTATGAAAAAACTACGACAACGTATGTTTTATACAATTCACAATGAAATTTTGAGTAATCTATAATTATGCCTATTCATATTTACGTCACGAGATTATTGGCCCATGGTTTACGATGGGCAAGATGAGGATTTTTTTTCCTCATATAATTCCAATAAAATTCGTTATTAAATCGCTTAATAACGAATAATTCGTAAAATGGCTTGTATCGTCTAAAGGTATCCAAAATCGCGATTTCTTTATTCTTAAAAAAGTGTTTCTTTTGGGCCAAATATGAATAATCCACGGTCAAATTAAGGCGCCAGAGATATGGTAATCGTGCCTTTGCTTCCTTTTTCCCATTTACGTTTTCACGTAAATTCGTTCTTCTCACTATCATGAAATTTTTCCCAAAAAATCCGACTGCATGCAATATTTATCTGATTGAAACTCACTACAGACGAGTTTGTGACTCACCAGATTGATGTGAGTCTTATTTTCGTAATCGAATTCCGGGACTGTGTCAGTGAACTGACTGAGAATCTCGTTGTGCCTGGCCATGTCGGTGGCGAGTATACATCTGATGATTCCTTCGCGAACGGTCCTGAAAGTCGCGGCATCGAGGGACGCGAGAATATTGCACTCGGGTGCCTCGAGGACCCGAAACGCGATCGAGCAATGGTGATTTTCCAACGGTGATATGTCGTTGTAACGCAGAGCCAGCTCCGTTCGCGCGTTTATCTGATATATATTGTTGTAACCGGGATGATCGAGATCGTGGCATATGCAAGAGACAATGAGCACGAAGACCTCGAGGTGTCCGATTTTCGAGGGCAGATCCACGGCCCAAGCGATCGCGTACATCTGCACAAGCGATCGAACCAATCGGCTACAATCTTTTTATTTTCTCCATGTTGACTGCTGACGAAATTGATCATTTATGGTTGATAATCTTGTCGTCGATTGCAATCGCGACTTTTTTCTTTTCAACATCAACCGCAACTTGTTCATTAATATAATTGTATTCTCTGCGTCGACGCCGATCGTAATTATAGCGTAATGTATTAGTCAACTGAAGAAAATCACAAAAATGCGGTGCTCAATTTGCATATGGATATTTTGCAGATAAACGTTAATGGATATTGCCTCCAGAATGATATTCAACTCTATTATTTAATGGGCTAAGTAGAATACTGATCGTGAGCGAAGATACACATTTCTATCGACAATTCAAACTCCCCCTTGAATATTCAATCTCATTGGAGGCCGAGGATGGCAATTTACAGAGAAAAATAAAGCTCTAGCGTTTCCAAAATCTCCGGCAAGTCCATTCGCGATTGTTCTTCCCGATATTCGTACGAGCTGAGCGAAAAAGTATTTAAATGAAACAAGAATTTTGTAACCACGTTTTTTAAACGGACTCAAGAGCATAAAATAATTTCTCCTAGCCCCATACAGATTTATAACCCAATACAGATTGTCCTGAAAATTTGTGGTTGTGAATTTTTAATAGCTATGAAAATACTTGTAACATTTACAACGAAAAACATGGAGCGCATGCAATAGATGGAGTGTAGGGGGTAGCTGTCGTTAAGGCGGTCCTCTAGTTTCTCGGGTCGAAAAAATCGATTTTTTTTCATAAATCACATCTACAACATGTGCAGAAAATGTGTGCCAAAGGATTTTTCGATATTCGAAGTGGTTCACAAGTTACGGCCCTGGAACGGAGCAGGTATACGGAGCAGGTATACTTTCAAACGCGTTTTTCTCGAAACACCATTTTTCGAAACGGTGACCACGATATTTCAGAAACTACTGCACCGATCTTGTTCAAATTTATACAGCATCTTTAATATGTCATAAGCCAGCGATTGAACTAGGATTATCATGATTGCTTCGATACTTTTTTTTGTACGAGCGAAAAACTTAAGAAAAAATGAGTAAAAAATAGAATGTAATTTTCAAAAGTGTATAAAAAAGTCAATTTTTGTAATTTAGAATTCACTATAGTTCAATCGCTAGTCTTAAATATGAAGATTAAAATGCCGTTTGGTTTTTTGATTTCAGATAAGCAGAACAGCCGCAATCTTGGTCACCGTCAAGCACCTCTTTTACTTGATGTCTTCCTGTCGGCCACTATAATTTTTATTCTATTATATATTTTGACTTCAAAAAATTTGTAAAGCTTATTTAAATGTTAATAAAGATTATGCAAAAACAATGCGATTGATTATTTCGATGCTTTGCCCGTAAAAAAAACAGCCGAGAAACTAGAGGACCGCGTTAAGAAAACTCACACAACAGTTTATATCATTTGCAGTGCAATAAAAATGTTAGCGACTTGGGTGAACTATTCATGCATCAATTACCTATTGCATGCGCCCCACGTTTTTCGTTTTAAATGTTACAAGTATTTGCGTAGCTATTAAAAATTCACAATCACAAATTTTCTGTACAATCCGTATGAGGTTAGGAATCTGTATTGCGTTATAAATCTGTATGGGACTAGGAGAAATTATTTTATACTTTTTAGTCCGTTTTAAAAACGTGGTTTTAAAATTCTTTTTTTATTGAAATAATTTTATTTTCTGCTTTTAGTCTTGTGTGTGTGAAATTTTGCTTCTCCTTCTCTAGGCGTCACTTGCGTTGGGGGACTGTCTCCTTAAACATCGTAGAGATTGTCACTAAACCCGTATTCACTGTTAATATTACTTATTTTAATTTTTTCTCCTTCACTAAACTATATTTTTTATTTATTTATTCATTTTTTTTCTCTTTTTCTCTCTGTGACAGACTTGCCTGTCTATTTATTCGTCTGTCATGCAGATCTGAGCTATGTTCATAGTTTCAGATCTCTAGCTCATCCGGAAGTAAGTTTAAAATCGATTGCAAAATTTGTACCGAACAGACAAGCAAACGGTAGTCTCAATCGCTCTTATTTGAGCACGACCAAGTGCGTCACTAGCAAGGCGAGAGATATGTTCATCAGCTGTCGATGTTTAGAAACAAAAAAACATCGATTGCAAAATTTGTACCGAACAGACAAACAAACAAACAGAGAGACAAAAAAGTGAGTTAACATTGCATTGGCATCCAGTTCCGAGCTATGTTTAAAGTTTCAAGTATCCAGCTCATCCGGAAGTTAGTTTAAAATCGATTGCAAAATTTGTACCGAACAGACAGACAACAAAGAAAGCAAGTTAATAAAAACGTGGTAAAAAATGTATAAACACGTCAGATTTAAACGTCAGGCGAGAAAAAAGACAAGTGTGATGCGATCGATGGCGCTCGGTGCCCCAATTCAGCACGCGTTATATGTCATGTAGGCTCACCATCTGGGCGACGCAGAAGCAATGCCTGAAGTTGTGGAACGGCACCTCGTTGTAATTGTTGTACACCTCGTAGAGAAAATGCCTCAGTGTCGACATGGGTATGGAAAATTTTTGTAACAATTCGAGCTCAACGAACATAGTTTGTAGCATCAGCAAAAGTTCCTCGTCTTCCCATTGTCGAGCGTCGAAAGCTGGCGAACGTAGCCATTCTCGTACACACGAAGATACAGCCACGTCACTGGAACATCGAATTAATCAAATGTCATCGTCGAGCGAGCTTGTAATCCAGCATCATTCGCTCAAGGGCTTGCCCTAGAAAAAAGGCCTGGCTAAGTTTGAAGAACGAAATTTCCTGCGGATTGGGTTTCGCGTGGACCATTTGTCAAAACTGCAAAAGTTTCGTGAGAAACTTTGATTAGGAGCTCGTTGGGTAGTTTTTCCGTATAATTTTTTTGTTGCTGCTCTCAAAACATTACACGTAACCAGTCACACGCATACACAAACACTTGTATATGGATCGATGATGGATAAGAGAAAATCAGCCCTTGGAATGAGCTATCTTGGTAGGCCAACCTCCGATGTTCCTGTGCAATTACTATGCGCTGCCGTAATCACATAATTGGCAGTTCTCGCGGGAGCTGCTGCACCGATACCGAGAAGTTGCGGTAACTCCTCGAGATATTAGCGTTTTTCTGCGCGCACTATCCTTCCATTCGATCCTGAGCTATGCGCGCCCAGCGAAACGCACTAGCGTGAACGTATCCGATCAAAATGGATACGTGATGAAAAACGCCCGATAGAAATAGCATATATGGAGGACTTCGTGTCATTGCGAACTAACATCCTGACTTTTCTGTATGGAGGTCGAAAGAAATTTAACACAGGACGTTGCAAAAAATATCCTGTTTTGGTTTACGTTCTTCATTTCTCTTCGACCATTTTTTAAATTAATATAGTAATAGAACTGTCAAAATTCGACGTTTTATTCATTATTACATAAAAATTCATAATAAATCATTGAATAATAATAGAAATTGTGCAAATTAAATAATATTAAAAATTATGAAAATTCGTTAGTTAAAATGAATTATTCATTAGTTAAAATTCGGAGTATTTGGGCTTGACGATTTTATTATCCTTATGAATATGAGGGTAACACAATTCTCTGTATTAAGGGGCCAGTCCACTTGGAAATTTTCAAAAAATCGAAAGCAAGCAAGTCTTGAAGAAATCGACGATGATGAGCAATCAGAAAGGATTTTGTATGGTGCAGGAATTGCCGATTGAGTTTAGGTAAGAGTTTTCCATAGTATAAACTTCAAACGCGTTTTTTCTCGAAACCACGTTTTCGACATCGCATCTCTAAAACGAATAAACCGATTCGCTTGAAATTTGAACCACATATTGTAATGATGATTCGCAACAAGATGACCCTTGATCGTTTTAAAATTTTGATTTTTACTCTTTTTTTTGCGCAAAACTGCGAAAAAAACGCGTTTTTTAAAACTTTTTTCGTTTGTCATCTGCGATTTTTTCATTTTTTGATAAAACTTTATATCCGAGCGTCATTTTGTAGCTGGCGTCATACTGAATCTAATGGACTTTGATTTTTTTGTTTCAGACAAGCTGTTGCCGAGTTGTGATGGAGCTACCTAGCCCACCTATTTTTGAGGCGCTACGTTAAACTATAGTTTTTGTACTAAAAAATAAATAGAAACGAATAAAAAAATTTTTTAATGCATTTCAAGACTTTATTTATCAAGCCCAACAACTTTTATATTCATATCTTTTATAAAACCCTCAAAAAATCGCGAAAATAGCCTTTTTCGTGACTCCAAAGTGGACTGGCCTCTTAAAAATTCAAAATTAAACTTTTCGCGATATTTCGACAGGAAAAATATCAAGCTGCCGCTGGATTATGGCAACACGAAATACTTGTCTAAAATCGTATTTGTTTTTCTATCACTCCACAGTACAGCTCGAAATGTGTTTCTTGCACAGTCGGAGATAATTATTTCCGAAACGTGTGCTGGGTGGAGTAGAAAATGAAACTTTTATGAAGCGACGGACGTATGTACACGAAGCATTTAATTCCGCAGTTCAGAAACTATAAACAGAGGAAGGAATATTAACGGCCTCGCTGAGTGCAACTGATTGCGAATTAATGACGCTATTAATATATTGAGCATTATACAGGAACCAGCATACTCGACATATTTTAAGCAGAGTTGCAATCTCGCAAAATCCATCTGATGCTGACGCATCCGTCAGCCAAGCATTTTCCCCATGCATGCTCGCATCGGAAGCCTCGAAACAATCATCCAGGGCTGCGCCATTCATCACAGTTCGTTCAACAAATCGTGTAACGTTGAACAAATATCCCGTTTTCCGGTTATCGTTGCATGTTAATTGAACTAATTGAAATTATTGCGGGGTTTATTCATTTTTAAGCTTTGAAACATACGAAAATAAATCGTCAGAATCTGCGAATGATGCGACGAAATTGCCAGACGCAAATAAATCCTGGATCTCTTTAGTATATATAAATATAGGGTGTCTCAAAATGACCTGGCATCTTAATTTATTAATAAAACGTTTTATTTATTTGAAAAGTACGAATATTTTAATTTTAATATAACGTACAGACATGGAGGTTATGTACGGAACACGATAAATAATACGTTCAATAAAATTAAATGTCAGGTCATTTTGAGACACCCTTTATACATAGCATCGAAATTAAGCGGCGCAATTAGGCAGGATTTCTGCATAAAAGTTCAAAAGGTCTGCATTTACGCTAATTTAATTATTTTTTGCCTTAATTTACAATTCGAAGTGAATACAAGAAACGCAAAAAAAAACAATGAAGCATTGTAACCCGTAGGTCTACTAAAAAAAATAGTCAAAAGATTCGAAAATCGTTCACAAGTGCGCTAACATTTTGATCCCGATTCCGCCGCGTTTGGCAGTAGTCACACCTCGTATGGCGAATTATTAACGGAATCCAACGAAAAAGTATATTTTTTACAATGTACTGCGAAACGTGATTAAAAAAACGGAGACAAGAATCGAAGGTAAAATGCTGAACGCACAAATGTGCACCGAGTATTGATGCGAGGTAGGGTTGGTGCACACGATTCACTTACGACCGAGCATGCAGAGGTGCGAGGGCGGGATAATTTCGATCATTTTTCCCAGTGGAGCTCTCGAGAGCGAGGTTACGTATGCTCTCTCTATTTTCGTTCGAAAATAGTGTGTGCTCGTGCAATTTCGATGAAATTGTGCAATCCCGTGATTTTGCGATACTCGAGGAGTGTCTCGCCTGTGAATTTCAAGCTTTCTAGAATTTCCTGCCACGTAATAACTTCCAACCAATTTTAATCGGCTTTCCAACCTTTGTCCCAGCTATTTCAGAGCACGACTAACAAAGAACATCACTTAAGTGTTCGCCTTCGATTTCGTCGAAACTCATGTATGTGATGAAGCATTGAAAACTATTAGACACGTGTTTTTTGTATCGGCGGAAAAACGGCTTCAAGGGGGGGACCTCAAAGGAAGGCGTTTAACCCCTTAATTTAATTTTTGTTCAATGCTTCCATAGTTGATTGTTCATTGCTTTACATTAGAAGAATTTTGGGTCTTATTTTATTCGGATCGGTGGGCTGCTTATGGGCGAAACAGAAAAATTACCCCCCGACACGCCTTTCCTTCAGGGGTGCCCCTGCCGATAAAAAAAAATACGTATCTGATAGTTTACAATGCTTTATCACATTCATGAGTTTCGACAAAATCGAAGGCGGACTAAGGAGGTTGAACGGTTAACCACAATGCAGGATTTAAAAAAAGAAAAATATATGTTATTGTCTAGACTATACAGAGTATTTACGAGTTTTTAAAAATGTTCACCACAAAACACCAGGGATTAAAAATCGTTCAGTGCATGTAATTTCACGTGCAGGGCAAGACTACAAGTGATGTAATTTTTTGCTATTCAACACTAAGATAAACCATTTCTAACAACGAATTGACGCAAACTGAACCTTTGTAAACATTTAAAAAAGGAAAAACGCGTTTTGCCCATCGTAAACCAAACACAGGGTACCTCAGAACTGAATGCGTTCACTGAAATGGGAAGTTGGGGGTGAAATTCTGAGTCGATTGATATAAGCATGTGTGGGTCTCAGATCAACCCCTCAATTATTATTAATTTTTCAAGGCGGGCCAATCAGGTGCGCCCGATGAGCCGGCGTACGTCGGTGAGCGATACGCACCTGATTGGCCCGCCTTTAAAAATCAATAATAATTCAGGGGTTGATCTGAGACCCACGCATGCTTATATCAATCAACTCAGAATTTCACCACCAACCCCCCATTTCAGGGAATGCATTCAGTTCTGGGACACCCTGTATATTCAATATTGAACCATCAAGGTTTGATCAAAGATCACGAATCTTGGCTGGCGAATCAAGAGCATTGCTGCCAACCAGGTTGCCCGCGACGTTGCCGTATGTCGGCAACGACTTAATATTAATGAATGGTGATAACAAATAATCTCGTGACATAAATGAAAACAGGCATAATTATAAATGGCTCCGAATTTCATTCTGAGTTGAATAAACCATTCAGTGACGCAGTTTGTTTCATAATAATCGTCGACAATGTTATACTTGTTCAAGTTGGTAGTAACACAAGAGTTTTTCTTATTCACGTGATAAAAATATGAAAATGCACAATTTTGCTCTTTAATTATATATTTGATGCAAAATTACAAAATACGTGTATACATTTTTTGAGGTTCAATGAAAAAAAAACATTCATAAACCGTCATTTGACTTACTGGACCGCTCCAACCTCCTTAAAGTGATGTTTCTCGTAAGTACCCTTCATTTTTGTCCCGCTTTCTACAAATTTAGCTTTCGAGGGCACAGTTCACATTTGAACTGTGAATGAACTTGAATTCTTCGAAGAAAAAACAATCAAACAATCAAGTTGACTATTTGATGGATTTATTCAAACTTTCTCTTTACCAATGCATAATCAGCTTACCAAACGATAAATTAAGCTGTATGAGATGAACGAAATTAATGACGATAACTTATCCCAAAAATACCGTATTCGCGGATCCAAAATAAAAGACTTTACATTGCTAAACTGTAAAGCGTGGATCACCAAACTGTATTCGAAAAAAAGAACCGTTTCGATCATCCACCCCGGATAGCGCGAGTGAAAGCTCTTCGCAAACAGAACGCTCGATGTAGGTACACGTGTAATTGACGTACGCTACTGCTGTTATCAGAGCGAATCGACGCCGGAAATGTGTACTACCTACATACGTATGTGCATCACTGAACAAATAATTAAATTTGATCGACTTGTCAAAATAAATAACCGTCGATATACATGACGTGCCGATGTGCCTGTTTATCTGCTTTCCCTACTCGTCATTTGTGTGTACGTAGCCATCGATCGGTTGGACCACCAAAAGCGACTGTTGCGCAAAAAAAACTTTACGAGCGTTCCCACATCGATAGTTGATTCATAAAATTTGCAGTTACGAATCTACGGCGAAATTTTTAGTCAAAAGTGTCAATATCCTCTGTTGAGGCCTTAGGCCACAGTAACAGGTATAAAATCATGTGCGAATTTAACATTTTTTTTCGTATGAAAAAGCTATTCACTCATAAAATTAATTACACATCTATTCAGTATGAATATCAAGCTGTTAGAAAATATATATATTCTTTTTTCGATGTACAAAATGGCCGAATACTAATATTTTCTTTTGTTATCTTTTTTTAGGCGCTCCGCGGAGTGACATTTAGCATTCATAATTTTTTACCTAAAACAAAAAACAAAAATTCTCGTTAATCTACATTGGAATACCTAGAGAAGTACGTGCGGAATTTAAAAAATATTGTTTTATTCAAAAGTTGTAGATATTTCAACTTAAGAAATGAATTTTCAGTGAAAAATTTCGTTATAACTGCTCATAAACTGCTCATAAAATGAAAAGTTTTCGATTAATCAGAAATTCCGTACGTACTTCTCTGCGAAATGCAATTAGGAACATACATTTTGAATTTGAAGTAAATCGAGTGAAAATTGTTGAAGTTATTTGTCACGCCAATTGGAAAAAAGCTGTTTCGAGAAGTTTCGAGTAGTCAGCCATTTTGTACATCGAAAAAAAAAATATATATTTTCTAACAGCCTGATATTCATATTAAATAGATGTGTAATTAATTTTATGAGTGAATCACTTTTTCATACGAAAAAAATTGTTAAATTCACACACGATTTTATACCCGTTACTGTGGCCTAAGGCCTTGAGGGGTTTCGCTACTGTGAACAAAAAATCGCTTGTCACTTGAGGCAACTTGAATTGAAGAGGAAGGTTCAACATATGGTGCAGGAATCGCAGATTGAAAGTTAACTTCTGATTAAAACGATAGAACTGCTAGTAAAACTTTAAGGTATTCCTTTCACCAATCGGAATATTTAATAATTAACTGATTTTCTTCTATGATCAAGCAAAAATTATAGAAGATGCTGGTAAAATTTCAAGCCAAGTCATCGAACTAATAACGAAAAATTACAACTCTAAACATCCTCTCATTTATACGGCACTTTATGGAGATGACACGTTGTTCACATTTCTAATAATTTATACACTAAATAACTATAGATGCCTGATGTAGACTGCTCAACGCGTGTGAAAAGTTCTAAAGACGACAATAAAAACAGAGGGTCATCGAAAGTTTAAAGAAAATGTTAATGATAAAACTTAGAAAAATGTGTCTAGCAGAAGAATTTTTCTACTCGTGACTTTCAGAGAAAACATAAAAAGTCTAAATCTACTGAATTGGCGCGAAATTTTTTATTCCATTTTATCGTTGGTTATAATAATTGATTCTGACTCATTTTATACCAAGGGTCACTGTAATTTACCAAAGATTCAAAAGGGCCTTTCTTATACCCCGAAAAAATACGGCCCTCCGCGAAGGCAACATCTTAAATGCGTTTTTCTCGAAAGTATGTTTTTCAAAACGGTGTACACGATTTCTCGACGTCAAATGAGCGGATTGACTGGAAATTTGGTACACTTATTCGGTGTGATAGTAGTTTAGTCTTAACAGACGTTTTTCTTCTCGACTTTTTATTCATTAGTTATTAACAATAATATCATTTTTCCTTGAAGAATCGAAAAAATAAAATAAAATAAAAACTTTTTGATGATTGAAACACGCTAACAAAAAAAACTCGGTCAAGTCTTATCCAATGTTATATATTTTGAGAAAAAAAAACTTGTTCTTTTTTAGTTTCAGATCAACCGGTGGCCACAATCAAGTACACCGTTGAGCCCCTACGTTCAAAGGTCCTTCACGAGATTGTTTATAACTTCATTAACCAGTAATATTTTTGAATGCAATTTGCTACACAACTTTTTAAATGTAAATACAAATAAATATCCAAACGATCATCACGAAATCATCTTACTTATTCCTTGAAAAGTGTTTTTTTTTTAAATAACCCTCATTTTCGAGCCGTCACAGTAGCCTCACCCCTTGATCCAAAAGCTTTTACATTCCTACACGCAAATAATTATCTATTTTCCGCTGAACCGCTTCATTTTTTTCCTCGCGATCCCAATCAAATTGTCCGCGGAAAAAAAATACCGCAACCTCTGATTGCTTCGTCGTTGAAAAAATAATAAGCGAGCACGGCCGAGTATAAAAAAAATTCGGAATCCGATAGCCGTCGACGGGCAGTATTCTGATGAAAATGGACCCCAAATTAATCTACTCGTATTCCATTAGTCCATGAGGGAGAGTGTTGGCGGAAAATCAATACAACAGTCAAATAGTAATCCAAATTCTCATCAACTCCTTCACTTTGGAGCCGTTCGACGAAGTTGGGGCTTATTGACTTGGGGCTACCAATAAGCGACTTAATGGTATCTTGGTCTTTTATACCTCTCTCTCCCTCTCTCGCACTCACCTCAGATGTATATAGGTCCGATAAGCACCCTCCTAAGCTTTGGACAGTTCAGCCTGCTACATATCGAAGAGAGAGAGAGAGAGAGAGAGAGAGAGAGAGAGAGAGAGAGAGATATCGCTTCAGCCGAGGGTCTATATGACACTCAATCTGAGGTCAGTAGAGCGCAAGTCTATAAATATATGTAGAGCACTATGGGATGACAGGTCGCTTCGGCGATATACGACTGTTACAAATGGATGCCTGTATACTTCTGAGTACCCGGGAATTCCGTTATATGGTATATATTATATATTAATATTACACACGATATATTATATACACCTGATATACATAGTATAGCTAGCTATAAAGGCCGTCCTCGTACTTCAAGTGCACACGATAGATATATGAACGTCGGTTTGCATCGATTCTCAGGCGCGTTGGATCAATAAACCATTGAGTTTGTGGACACGAGTAATCAATCGTATTTCCCTCTATCGCTCTCTGTACGTGGAGGCGTAAAATACTTCTATGAAAATAATTTACATCAAAATTGTGAAGAATATAGCGTACCGCAGAACGTATAGGAATATAAATAAATTGAGAACAACGTAAATTTGAATTTTTTACGGTATGGGGTAAACCGACCAGCCAATGGACGAAAGCTAATTTAGATTTGAAACAAGCAAAGAATATGAATTGTCGATGCTAACTCGAATTTCTATAATTTCGAGAAAAAAATCACAGGTGTCCTTAAGGGGAGGGTGGGGTTTCAGCGTAAAAAAACACTTGTTTGCGAACTTTTTTCATCTACATGGATAGAGTAAATTTATTGAAACCTTTTGTACAATGTTAAGTGGCATTTTAAGAACATTCCGTGAAATTTGTACGCCAAAATATCCACAAACAAGCCGATGCCGCGTTTTTCTTGAAACCACTTTTTCAAAGTCCGTGTTCACTGCTATTTGAAAACTACATGACCGATTTATTTCAAACTTGGTACACACTTTCTACATATAAAATACCTCCCCCCAACGGTTAGTTTGAGATTTTTTTTACATTGAGGGGGTTTTCCACCCCGAAAATGGCGGAATTCTTCGTGAGAAATAGCACTTTTCACTTTACATGACCACCAAAAATTTAGAAACGAAAAAAATAAATTATCAAAGACCGTTGTGGGGAGGATTTGACGATACTTTCACTAAATTTTAATGTTACTTGATTTCAGATAATTTCTAGCTGAGATACAGTGAACACCGCAAATCGTGTTTTTCCAAAGGCGTTCTTGGAAAAGCTTTGTCACCGGCTTGTTTGTGGATATTTTCGCGTACAAATTTCACGGAATGTTCCTGAAATGACACTTGACAATGTACAAAAGGTTTCAATAAATTTACTCTATCCATATAGATGAAAAAATCGCAAATAAGTGTTTTTTTCCACGCTGAAACCCCTACCCTCCCGTTAAAACAGATTCCCTCAGTTTAATATCGAATTTTAACGCTATATGGCATTTTTCCAGCTTGTGGTACTTGCTTTTAGTTACGATACGGCTGTGCACAGGAGGTGTTCTAAAGGCGAATAGTTTTTATGAGTTTTGAAGGTAGGTATTACTTTCGTTACTTAAGGGAAGGTTCTGCCTTGTTGGGCCTAAAAACGTTCGATTTTTCACCAAGTTTTGATGCGAAAAGTATTAAATAAAGAATGTTGATAATTGGTATGTTGACTAAGCGGTCTTTGTTGAACATCAAATATTTTTTCAAGTTTGATAAAACATGGTGGTGGGAGTGGGAGGAGTCACGTATGTCGATGCGCGGGCGATGACATTCTTCGCTTGAGGAAGTCCTAAGTCCCGGACAGGTGATCTGAAGCCAAAAAATCAAACATATTTTTACTTTGTACAATATTGTGTACAAGTTGACCTAGAATCAAGGAAAAAAATTGAAAAATAAAAAAATAGTGAGCAAAAAACTGCAAAAATATTTGGGGAAAAAAAACTTCCTTCCGATCGCTCACTATTTTTTTATTTTTCAATTTTTCGTCTTGATTCTAGGTCAACTTATACACAATATTGTACAAAGTAAAAATATGTTTGACTTTTTTGTTTCAGATCACCTGTCTGGGACTTAGGACTTTCGCAAGCGAAGATTGTCATCGCCCGCGCACCGACATACGTGGCTACTCCCACTCCCACCACCATGTTTTGTCAAACTTAAAAAAATATTTTGATGTTCAATAAAGAGCGCTTAGTCAACATACCAAATATCATCATTCTATATTTAATACTTTTTGCATAAAAAAATGATGAAAAAACGAACATTTTTTGGCCCAACAAAGGCAGAACCTTCCCTTAAAATACAATCAATTATTAATTGTTTCTAAATTTTAATAATAAATTCGTAGCAATCGGTTAGTCATGTTTGTTCACTGGTGCTGTATTCTAACCTGTTTCCAGCGAATGGACATATGGGCTCTATTCTGTTAATTCTCGGAGCAGAGTAACAATTTAGCTTATCTGCGAAAAAATGCAAAATTAATTATTGTTTAGTGATGACAACGTACATTTCATTAAATGTTGTCATAAAATCATTTCATGCGTTTTGTTAATCGTGGCTAAATTTAATTTTCTATTTCTCTGTCGAAAAAAACTTTGATAGTTTTTTTGAGAATGTCACGTTAAGATCCAAAAAAGCTTCGGGTATTTTCTACAAAAATACTGTACATTTCATTGAATGTTGTCATAAAGTCATTTTATTCATTTGTTAATTTCGACAAAATTTAGTTTTCTTATTTCTCTGTCGAAACAAACATTGGTACTTTTTCGAGAATGTCGCGTTAAGATGCAAAAAAAGCTTTGTGTATTTTCTACGAAATCATAATAACACAAATATGATACTATCGGTGTAAGATTATTATAATTTTTGTGCAACACAATGATCTCCAAACCTAGCAATTCATGAAAATAGATAATAAATCGTTACGCTTTACACACTCCATGTCCATTTACTGGTAATTTCGTTCATTAATTAACAATTTAGTAATTTCGCTACATATTTATTGACTCCTGCAATATTATTTGTTTCAATCACTTCGAATTTTTTTTCTTTCCACTATCAAAATAATATATTTTGTTAGCTATAGCAATTAAAAAATTAGTTTTCATGATATTTTCATTTTACGGTCCATCTGAATATCTACATTCACTGGTCGGTTTACCCTACTCAGGTATATGTATATATGTATATCGTGCGGAAAGACCGTATTTATTGCAAATACCTACGCGCATGCGTACGTAATTTCCGCATTGAGTAATCGGACCGTGGACCATTGGAATCCGTTGGAGCTTAGTATGGACGGATTATGGATGAGCTATATCTATCAAATGGACCCTGTCAAATGCTCCGTGTCGGGAGGTATTCCCGAAAACGCGTAATGGCCCGAGAAATTTCCGGAATCGTCACCCAGCCGCCTAATCGTCCGATTAATCGTTAATTCACTGTCACTTTGCAAACGGTATTTTGCGTGAACGATGAGGTTCCACGGGAGGTATGAAAAAAGCTCGGTCATAAATTTTCGACCGATTTTTCAGACCTAAACGACTTTACACATGAAAAGGCACGTGTTCCTTCGTACCGAGTACCCCAATTTACTGTAAATTACGTACCGAGTAGGCTCATAATCAATTCACGCTTGCTGGCGAGTCTCAAAATGAAATATTTCAACATTTGCCAAAGTCGCATATTTTGAAGCGTTAAAATATAGGTTTATTTTGTATAAATTGTAAAGCCCTCGAAATACGTCATATTTATCTCGCAGTTGAATTATCTTATAAGGAACATGACTTAAGTGTCCGCCTTCGATTTTGTTGAATCTCATTTATGTGATGAAGCATTGAAAACTATTAGACACGTATTTTTTTTGTCGGTGGAAAAAATGTTTTAAGGGGGGAAACCACCCCTTAAATAGGCGATTTAGCAGTTTTACCCACAAGCAGTCCACCGAGTTGAATGGAACAAAAACCAAAATTCTTCTGATGTCAAGCGATAAAGAAGCCACTATAGAAGTATTGAAAAAAAATTAGATTAAGGGAGGTTTTTACTTTGTTGGGGCAAACAAAATGTTCACGTTACTACATCGAAAAGACCCGATGAAGAGAAAGGCGTACCGTAGGGTCCTGGCATAGCAGATTAGGTGTAAGTGTGAAACTTTTCATTTTATTCGCACATAAATTTCAGTTTCACTTTAAACGCGTTTTTCTCGGAACCATGTTTTTCAAATGTATGGAAGTGCTCCTACACGCCCTAGATGAAAAATCGTTATGGAATTTGGCAGGCTACGTGTACAACAAATGTCATCCTTAGTTGAACTAGAATTATCCAAAAATCTCGAAACGTTTTTATTTTATGAACAAAAAACTGCACAAATGTTTGGCAAGTAACTAAACTTCTCCTCCGACTGATAACTCTTTTTATTAATTTTTCTTCTTAATTCTAGTTTGACTTATACACAATGTTGTACAAAGTGAAAGTATGTTTAATTTGTTTGCTTCAAATCACCTGTTCAGTACTCAGGACTTCCGCAAGCGAAGAACCTTCTCCCACTTCCGGTACCATGTTTTGTCAAACTTTAAAGAATATTATCATGTTCTGTAAAGACCACTCAGTAAACATACAAAAATTCAACATTCTATATTCAATATTCTTTGCATACAAAATTAGTGAAAAATCGATCATTTTTTGGCCCAACAAAGTAGAAACCTCGCTTAAGGGGTGACACGTCTTTCTTTGGTGGATGCCCCCCCCCCCCCCCGTAAAACCGTTTATCCGCCTATACAAAAATACGTGTCTAATAGTTTTCAATTCTTTAACGCATATATGGGTTTCGGTAAAACCGAAGGCGGACATTCGAGTGATGTTCCTCGTTAGCTCGAGTACACCGCAAAAGCTAGGCGTGTTTAACGTGTGTTCAAAGTATGTAGAAGTAACACAACATAAAGACTAGATACGCGTTGCAATGTTGATTCTACACACATGCATTTGATAATACGTAATGCGTTACAATTACACTTTCGTAGCTGTCCCCATCAATAACACGCTTATTCGAACACGCATGAAGCGTGTAGAATCAACATACGAGACGCATATTTACACCCATTGGACTAAACAAAACACTTTGATAGCAACACAAGAGCAAAAATAACACGGTAAAAAACAACACAGTTTAAGTGTGTCAGTTGCGGGTTATTGATCATGTGTTTTGAAAATCTCCTTGGTTACGGCATCACGTGAAACTCATTAGTTGATTTGACATCGATTGATTAACCGGTTAATTGAAGACCACGATTGGTCTTAGCTATTTGCTTCATTTACACATCTTTTTTGAGTTTGTCACGTGGAAGAACCTGAAATTGGAATCTATTTTCCAAAACCTCGATAGCTGCATTGAATCTTTAGCGACGTATTTTTGTTTCGAGGCCATCACGGACAAGCAAAAAGCGGCCTCATCGTGAAAGCTGTAAGAGAACCTAGCCTATGCGAAGACAAGAAAAACAGTGCCACCTCTCATACATACTATAGAGTAATATATAAGTACTGTTGAGTTCAGTTCAATGAATGCACATACTTTGATGATAAAAAAGGTTTTGTTATTCAATTTATTATTCAAACGCATCCCATGTATATACAGTATTGCAAAAATAAGTGTGTTGTTTTTGTACACTATGAGTGTGTCAACGGCTGTAGAAACTTTTTCCACGCTTTAAGGGGGTATACCAGTGTGACACTTTCAAAAAATGGATTTTTTTTGCCATTTTTGACAGTTTATACTTTCAAGAATATTCTGTAAAAATGTCAAGGCCGTATCTCTAATCATTTTATCATGCAAAAATCGATAGTTAAATCTTTAAACGCGTTTTTCTCGAAATGAGATTTTTCAAATTTGCTGACTGTAACTCAAAGAGGAATTATCCGATTGACTTGAAATTTGAACTGAGTACTCTCGAACTGAACTTGAACTTGATTTGACATTGAAGAAAACGACCATTTTATAAGCAAGAAAACTGAGTTTTTTCATAACTACGCCATTTTGTTAGATTTTTATATTTTCCGAAAATCCTACGTCATTGTACAGTAAATCCCTTCCAGTGTAACGACATTTTTTGCTTTTTCGGTTTCAGCTACTCAATCGGCCGGAATCATGTCAGCAGTGGAGGAACTTTTTTTGCGCCTCCGAAGGCAGCGCATAAGTCGCTTGGAACTCAATATTTTTCTATGGAAAAATTATGTAATATAAGTCAAATATAGCCTAATATATTCTTAATTTTCCGAAACATTTAATTGAGTACTTTTCTTCCAAAAAATTCCCGAAAATCACCCAAATTTTCAGCGTTCACACTGATATAGCCTCTTATCGTGTGTAAGAAAATAACACACGCAAGTGTGTTGTTTGAACGCATCTATCCGTATTATTTTTACACCGTTATTTTTCACACACGTGTCTAAAGTGTCTACAGCCATTTACACATCTAAAGTGTGTAAAAACTACACATTTGTTTTCGCAGTGTAATTCTCTGGCCGTCGATTCCAGATCGCACTGGAATATTTCCCATTATTTCTCTCTATGAATAATAGTGCAATCACGAAGAGTCCAAGTTTATCGAAACTCCAGAAATGGCTTCATCCATTCGCGAGTTTACTCCGTTCCCTCGGCAAGTAGAGTGGGTATATCCAGTGCTGCTTCTAATTCAGTCCGGTATATAACTGCGTACCTACGATGTATAAAACGGGATGTTGTATGTAGATATACAGGGTAGATATCGAGACGAGGGGCTATTGTGCCCGGGAGGACATCTTGAAACTCTGGGTGCAATAATATATATCCGTACGATAACGATCTCCGCCCACTCGATTCGTGTACACGTGTAGATCAGCCTGCCAATAATTTCCGTTAGTTCGAAAGAGACATTGATGATGATACAACGCTTCCTCTCGGGCATCTCGTACGCGAATTATCGGCAAGAGTTCTTTCAGCTGTAAATATTATCGTTATCGGCGTGTGATTCGCGTAAATAATTTCCTTCGGGACGCCTGCACCAATAGGTTAGACCGTATTCGGATCTCATCAACTAGAACGTTCTCCGCACGCAATTTCCTGCCCTGGTTACCTCGATGCACCGAGCTTTTTCCCCCTGTTTTCTTAGTGGAAAGCTCGTGAACTTGGCGAGCAATCGTGCAGATTTCGGAATCAACGATGCGGCGGAAGATACGCCAGGATTGCGAAGAGAGGATGGAACTGCTCAGGCAGTGGGCTGCTTTGCCGAGTCAAGCGTTTCAAGATTGTTGTAGGAGATATATTATAATTATGATACGAGTATCAAATTCGTAATTAACTTGGGCGTATTGCGATCGTGACTGTGTCAATTACATTGTCGTGCAGAATGTACAACGCACAGAACCAACTCAGATCACGGGAGAGTGCGTCTTGTGTTGTTAAAACTTTGCCTTCAACGATTGGATGTTGAGACATCGTCAAATTACTAGAATTCCCTTATGAATATCCTGAAATTGATTCGTTTGTACATGCCCCAACAAAATTTGGGAACGTAGCCTAAAAACGGCCATTGCCGAACTTAATCCGATTGAACAGATGCGTGAAAGCGGCTGTGCGGTACATATCCATACGTAAAGATAGCATGAGGTCATATTTCCCTTTCAGGATTTATTCACCGTCGCTTGTCGTTTCCCCTTGGGTTTGCTATAATTGAGTGTGACACCTATTCACCTCTGGTGAGCTTGACGACGTGTTTTATCCTCTTTTCCACGTAAACATTTGATTCGCCGTTCAAAGGCTCAAAAAGCGGCTTTGAGGGCAATGATGTCCGAATTGGAATCCCCGAAACATGGGAACAATGGTATGACCACTATCGAAGCAGTTTTCTTGCATGACTTGGATATCATACTGGCCACAAAAAGGGTTCAAATTACAATCCCTAAAATCCCTTACAGGAAAAAATGAAACGCTGAGCAATTATATCACCAAGCTGTGTTTAAGGCCTAAGGCCACAGTAACGGGTATAAAATCATGTGCGAATTTAACAATTTTTTTTCTTATGAAAAAGTGATTCACTCATAAAATTAATTACACGTCTATTTAGTATGAATATCAAGCTGTTAGAATTTTTTATGTACAAAATAACTTTACTTCAAATTTAAAAGTTATGTCCCTAATTACATTTCGCAAATAAGTACGTCCGGAATTTCTGATTAATCGAAAACTTTTCATTTTATGAGCAGTTATAACGAAATTTTTCACTGAAAATTCGTTTCTTAAGTTCAAATACCTACAACTTTTGAATAAAACAATATTTTTGAAATTCCGTACGTACTTCTCCAGGTATTCTAATGTAGATAGGCGAGAATTTTTGTTTTTTGTTCTAGGTAAAAAAATTGTGGATGCTAAATGTCACGCCGCGGAGCGCCTAAAAAAAGATAACAAAAGAAAATATTAGAAGTCGGCCATTTTGCAGATCGAAAAAAATATATATATATTTTCCAACAGCTTCATATTCATACTAAATAGATGTGTAATTAATTTTATGAGTGAATCGCGCATTCATACGAAAAAAAATTGTTAAATTCGCACATGATTTTATACCCGTTACTGTGGCCTAAGGCCTCTTAAGGCTTTATATATTTTCCTTAAAAATTAATAGATCAAACGAACTTACCAAGTGACGTTCGATCTGAATTATATGAAGAGCCTCGTTCGAGATGATTACAAGGTAGTACGCAAGTCTCTGTACGATGTCGCCACTAGTTTTAGAGAGAGAAACTTTTTGGGTTTCACTCTTTTGTTTCTATATCGGTGCTGCATATTTTTAAAGCGTGTCAAAAAAAATTCAGATGATTACGGGAATATATTTATGGGAGATAGCAAAACGCAAGTTTTTTGGGTGGGGTGTAATCATCTCGAACGAGGCTCTTCATATAATTCAGATCGAACGTCACTTGGTAAGTTCGTTTGATCTATTATTTATATTTCGAGCCTCGTTCTTCGAGATTACAAGGTAGATGTTGAAAGATTATTATTATTATTATAATTTTTGTTTGTTATGTTTTTTGTTTTTTTTCTTCCTCTTCATACATGTCACATTTGGTGATTCTTTAACGAAATATCAACCTTTTGTAATGATCATGTTTATCTTATTCTAATACGACTTCGGCGAATTTTGCCCTGTCCTCAGTTAACTTATTGTAAAAGCTTATTGTAAAAGACTGCGAAGACTTTCGAAATCTCTGACTAGCCTGCTGTATTTCGGATCACGCTTAAATCTAAACCTCGTTCGAATGCTGTTGAGGTAGACACATGCCTCGTGCTATGTGCTGCAAAGGTTTTTGTATCAATGCCGCTCTGACCAAGAGTTCTTTTAATCCATCTGCTTATTGTTTGTGAGGATGCCGCCTTATGCGGTTTTTTAATAGTTATAAATAATCTGTTTGTATCTTTCCTGATTGATTCTGTTCTTTTTACGTTTTCTTTTAGGATCTGAGCCACACATATTCCTTTTCTTTTATCAAAAAACGGTAAAATCAACAACGGTTGATGTGAACCAGGTCTAGAAGTTTTTATTAACTCGGGAATCTTTATTTTTGCGCCTCCCGCGTTGAAGGTTGTATTTTCGATATTTATCAAAGAAAATGTCTGTACTCTATTCCCGGTGGCTAAAGCCAGAGAAAGTGTTTGAAAGTCAATTTTTCTAAGTTTATCTCCGATAAAGGGTTTAATGAGCTTAAATGTTTTATAACCGGATCTACGTTCCACAGCTCATTATATTTTGGCTTTGGTGGCCGTAGTCGAAACAGTCCTTTGACGAAACGCCGTAACGATTCGTTTTTTGATACTTCTTGCTGAACAATCAATGAAATTGCCGATCTGTGTGAATTTAACGTTCCATAGGAGTCCCCCTCGTGGAATTTTTCCGTTAAATATTCCATGATTTCTTGTATAGATGGTTGAAACCATTTCACACTCGTTTTTTCGCAGTAATTTATCCAGTTTAATATAGATCCACTGTATTGTTTAAGCGTAGATTCTGCGAGCGATGAAATCATAATTTCTGTTGTTTTTTCCGGTATCCCTTTTAGTCTGAAAGCTTCCGTGATAATTCGCTTACAATTAGTGACAGTCGGTGCGCCAGTGGATGTTGTATTGACCCACAAGGAGAGGGTAACATACGTAAATGTGGTTTGATGACAAGTGAATCTCCGATTTGCAGTGATTTAAATATGAGGTACCATGGCTGTGTTGGCCAGTATGGTACAACTACTATTCCCTTTGCTTTATCGACCAGAATTTTTTGCAAAACTCTTAAAATCAGTGCAAACGGTGGGGGAAAGCGTAAGACCGTGGGTTTTCCCACGAGAGAGTAAAAGCGTCAATAGCGTAAGCTTCAGGGTCTGCGTGCCAGGAAATGTATAATTCACATTTTTTATTTATTCGCGAGGCGAAAAGATCTATGGAGGGAAAACCAAATTTGCGCGTGATAGAAGCGTATATATTGGGAGATAATTCCCACTCAGTGTCGATGTTTGATATACTGGAGAGTTTGTCAGCCTCGCTGTTTTCTTTTGAAGGTAGATATGACGCGAATAGCCATATTTTTCTTGGTTCGCTCCATTTCCAAATCTCTGATGTTAATTTGTTGAATTTTTCGTGCTGTATCCCTCCCTTTCTGTTTATATATGAAACTGTTGTTGAGTTGTCGATTCTCAAAAGTATTTCGCAATTTCTACATTTAAAGCATTTTAATCCGAAAAACACGGCAAGGAGTTCTAAATAATTAATATGATGTTTTTGTTCGGTATCGGACCAAAAACCTTGAGTTTTACGTTCTTCACAAAAGACACCCCAACCTGTTAGTGAGGCATCTGTGAAGATTTCTTTTTCAAATTTAAATTTTCTTATGGGGTTGTATCCACCGGGTAACATTTTAACCCACCATTTAAAATTCTCCTTTAAATATTTCGGAATATTCATTCGACAATTATAGTCCCCTCTCGATTTTAACAATGCTTGATATTTTTCCCTTTCTAAGTTCTTGGTGTACATCCAAGAATAATCTATTGCCGGGCACGCAGCCACTAAGGATTCGATTACTTATGCAAAATCTCGGATTCTTATTTGCGATTTTTTGCTGCGGTTCGAAACTAGTTGAATAAGTTTTTCTGCTTTTTCTTTTGTCACTTCTATTTGAAATTTCGTTTAATTTAAGATGAAACCGAGATATTTGCAGGAAGTTCTCGGTTCAGTACTGCATTTATTCTTATTTATTATGAAGGCTAACGACTCTAATAATCGCGAGGTTGTGATAAAAAATTTTCGACAGAGTTCTTCAGACGTTCCGAAAATTAAGAAATCGTCCAAATATGCGGTAGATACGTGACCGTTATCTCTAAGCCAACCAATAATTGGCTTAATTGTCTTAGTGAAAACATAGGGACACGAGGATAGTCCGAAAGGTATACACGTGAACTGGAAAAGTTTCCCTTCAAAGCAAAACCTCAAATATCTTCTACTATCAGGGTGAATCGGTATAAGGAAATATGCATCCTGTAGGTGTATACTACACATAAAGCATGCGGGGGTCAGTAATTTGACTGCAGTTCTGATGTCTTCGATTTTGAAATGGCTTGTTTCGACAAATTCATTCAACTTTTTAAAGTTCAGAATAAAACGTTTTTTACCATCAGGTTTGTCAACTAGAAAATACTTTGAAATAAATTGCCCTGCTTCTTGTATGCATGGCTCAATAGCCCCTTTCGTAATTAATTCTTTAATGGCAATTTTCATCTCTGTTTTTCTTTCTTTTCTGGTCTGTTTGCCTCCGATGGTATTATTGTTTGATATACCGTTGATTTCAAAGGGATGATATAGCCTTTCATTGTCTGAAGAATAAACTTATCTTTTGTGATAATGTTCCAGTTCGTCATGAATTTTTGTAACCTTCCTGCTATTTTTCCTACCTCTATCGGTGGTGGTGGTAAGGTTGGGAAGAAATCCGAGTTCTCGTTGGGCTCGAATTCCTCCTGGGGTATGTCGATGTTTTGTTGTTGAACCACCTATTTCTCGCCTGGAGAGGATATCGTGCTTGGAACACTCGAGGCCCACCCCGCACTGTCGGCTGTGTCGTCCTTGCAGGTGGGCCACTTCGGTTTAAAGAAACTATGCTTCGAATAAAAAGTTTTTTGGTGCTCTCCTGCGGTCTCATATTTTGTGCAATTTTTTCGATGGATTGGCTTTCTTTTATGCGTTCAGATAGTTTTTCTCTGTATAAGACTGAATCAGTTTGAACATTTTCCAGAACGTCTCTTATTTGCTTCGGCAATCCTGGTGAGATGAACGATTTCCTTGCTAAGGTTATTGAATGGTGAAAATCGGTAAGACTTTTGCCGGAGTCAGAGATACTCTAATATTTTTATTTTTTCGTTCAACCATTCCTTTTGTATGATAATGCGAGTTGCGCCGGCGCCTAAGGCCGCAATTGCAGAGCCCAGCGTATTTTGCAGAGTCAGAAAGTGTTTGTCACGCTTTATAGCGGACTCGTTCATAGAAGCGGCCACCTCCGGACTTAACCCGGGCGCTTCTAGTTTACAAAAACCTTTTCGAGAATATTTAGACAAGACTTCGACCTTCTCCTCCTTCGGCAGTCCTTCCGTTATCCATCCGTTCCACCGAGCCACGAGCTGTGAATGAATCGGGTGTCCTTTTGCTTGTTCCGTCGGGGGATCTTTCCCTAAGATCTCCAGAATCTCGTCCTCTATTTCCGGTTCAATTTTTTCAAGCTGCGTGTTTTCATTCGCATTTGACGCAGGTTCATTTCCTACAGCCTCATTTTCATCGTTTTCGCCTGTAAATACATGAAAACGTTGTCACATGCCATGGTCACAGCAACGGTTGCTATGTATCTCCCATGCGTTGGAATTTCCTCGTGATTTTGCTTGGTTATGTTTCGCCTCGTGTACGAACTCGGCCCAAGACTTTTCATCGACTATGTCTAACCTCGTGTGTTAGCTCAGTCGTGTATTTTTTTGTATTTTTTCTTACCCTGAGGTTCCTTTTCGGTAACCACATTTATTATTTCCTCATTTTCCGGCGTCGAAACGGTGTTGGGGGATCGCTCTCGCATCTTTTTTTCCTGTATTTTTCGAAGTTTCCTGAGTAGCCTGTTTTCTTCTTCTTCGTAACTGCGTGATCTTTTCCTCTTTGAAGACTTCCCCATCCTGTTGTACTTTTATACGAGATAATATTGAGTTTTAAAATTTGTATACGACACGTTTGAAAAAACCAGTGACGTCTTTCGCACTAGAAAATGCTATGAAGCACCGATATAGAAACAGAAAAGTGGAGCAGAAAAAGTTTCTCTCTCTAAAACTAGTGGCGACATCGTACAGAGACTTGCGTACTACCTTGTAATCTCGAAGAACGAGGCTCGAAATATAATATATATTTATAAAATATATATTTTAAAATATATATTTTAAAGCCTAGCCTTAAAATATATATTTTCCAACAGCTTGATATTCATACTACATAGATGTGTAATTAATGTTATGAATGAATCACTTTTTCATACGAAAAAAAAATGGGAATTTCGCATATGATTTTATACCCGTCACTGTGGCCTGAGGCCTTAAGAGACCTAAGGCCTTAAGTGGCCTAAGACCTAAGGCCTTAAGAGGCCAGTCCACTTTGAAAATTTCAAAAAATAGAAAGCAAGCAAGATTTGAAGAAATCAACGATGATGAGCAATCAGAAGGGATTTTGTACGGTGCAGGAATTGCCGATTGAGTTTAGGTAAGAGTTTTTCATAGTATAAACTTCAAACGAGTTTTTTCTCGAAACAACGTTTTCAAAATCTATCTCCATCGTATCTCTAAAACTAATAAACCGATTCTCTTGAAATTTGAACCACATATTGTAAACATGATTCGCAACAAGATGACCCTCGATGGTTTTAAAATTTTTAGTTTTAATCTTTTTGCGAAAAACTGCGAAAAACGCGTTTTTTAAAACTTTTTTCGTTTTTCATCTGCCATTATTTTATTTTTTGATAAAACTTTATATCCGAGGTTGATTTTGTAGCTGGTGTCATACTGAATCTAATGGACTTTGATTTTTTGTTTCAGACAAGCCGTTGCCGAGTTGTGATGGAGCTACCTAACCCACCTATTTTTGAGGCGTTACGTTAAACTATAGTTTTTGTACTTAAAAATGAATAAAAATGAATTCAATTGTTTTAAATGTATTTCAAGACTTTATTTATCAAGCCCAACAACTTTTATATCCATATCTTTTATAAAATCCTCAAAAAAATCGCGAAAGTAGCCTTTTTTCGTAGCTCCAAAGTGGACTGGCCCCTTAACGACAATTCCATTCAGTTGCATACAGCATACATGATATGTCATGCGGAATATCAATATTTCTGATCCAACTTTATAATCATTTCGAAACAGAAAAATTCTCAACTGAATATCGACAGGAGGGTATTGTTTATCCGCTGTCGAACACCGTAACAGCTTTCAAATGGATAATAAAATGATGAAACCATTTTACATAGGAATACTGGTAGACAAGACTGCACAAGCATGCAACGCTCGAAGGGGAAATAGAAAGAGGACGAGAGTTCTTGGGAACAGAAGGAGATGCGACGATATTTATTGTATTTAGAGATTCCAAGGGGTCCATCTGTACTTCGTCCGAGAAGTTTGCGCAAACACTTATAGACCCATACGCGTACAAAGCGAGGGAGGCGGGAAACAGCAGCACGATCTGCAGCGACCGTACTAGGTGTAGGAAGGGGGCTGAATATTTTGGTAAACCGGAAGACGCTTGCATAACTTCGCAAAATCGTAGGTTTCTTGTCCTAACTTTGCAAATCTCCATGTGCGCATTTCGGAATTTTCGTAGCTAACGTAGAAACGGTCCGAGAACACTTCGCCGAAGTCACGCTGTGATCTCAATAGAGACGAGACGCTATTATGACTGCACCAAATCCCCAGGTCTACTAGTCTACCAGCGGTATGGCATTCGTAAATACACTGTGGATGGTTATTCTAATTAATAGCAGCTATAGCACACTCAGCCAGGAAGGTCTGGTCCAAAAGCGCTTTCCACAGAGGTATATCGACCAAAGCTTCTCCGGATCATACCTTGCTCAGTGAAAATGTAATGGATGCTAAGCATAGTTTGATGAGCTGTAGAATGCAGACAATGGAATCTATGATGCAAATTAATTTTCCACGATGCTCACGGTTGCGCAAATGATTTCGTAGGAATTACGAACGAGAATGCTCGCAGGATGATCTGAGCTTCAATGGGTTCGGCGCGGGGATGTTGAATTGCATTAACGCGATATTGATGCGAACCAGAATATCGAATTTTGGAAGACGATGCGAACTATACTGAAATAAAGACATGGCTGATCTCTACCACCGGATTGTGAATTTACTCTGATGGATTCTCGATCAAGATGACACTCGTCAAGGGGCTACTTTTTAGGATATCAGGCGATTAAAATAATGAGCTTTTCTGCCGAGCAGAGTCCAAGGCGCCAAAGCAGAAAAATGGGGACGTAGAGCACAAAATCTAGATGACGAATTTTTCAATTTGGAATATCCTAGTGGGTGGCCCCTAAGTGTAAATCCAAGTTTTCGGCACCAGGGGGCGGGAGCGTTAGCCGCCTTGTTGAAAAACGCGTTTTTATCAATATCTCGTAAACGGTGCGTCGGGCGATCAAAATAATAAGGACCTTTTTTGTAGGAAATTTAATTTCCTATAACTTTTATATTTGACATTTTTCTTTATAGTTAATATTTTCCGAGATATCGTTAGGTAAAAACCTCCAATTGTGGTTTTTGTTAAATATCTCATTGACGGTTTGAGATGCAAAAGAAATGGTCACCATCAAATTTGCAGAGCATAAGATTCTCTATAAATTTTGTCTAAGGTTTTTTTTCGTTAAATGAATAGTCAATGAGATAATGAGAATGAGTGCGCTGAATAGTCGAAGAGTTAGGCATATTCAGTGAGCATAAAATCTAAATAATGGATTTTTCAACTGGAATGTGTTGGTGCGTGGCCCCTGAGTGTAAATGCAAGTTTTCGTTAATGGGGGGCGCGATCCCGTTAGCCGCCATCTTGAAAAACATGTTTTTATCGATATCTCGTAAACAGTGCGTCAGACGATAAAAATGATAAGGATCTCTTCTGTGGGAAATTCAATTTCCTATAACTTGCATTCCTTCGTTACATAAAAATTATTATTTGTATCAATAACAAATGTCGCGGTCGGCACTATTTATAATTCTCATGAATTAATTAGATATCGTTATCCTTGTATAATAAAAATGTTCCATTCTATTTTTTTCACATACTTCAACCAACATTTCCACTTATCGCTGATTTCGCATACGTAACGGCAACGTTTATTACACTATGTCTCATTAGTTGTTCATTTTACGAACAAAAAAATGCAAGTAAAATTTGTACAAGAACTGTTACTCTTCAAGATTAATTACTACCATTTCTTTTGTATTTCCAACCGTCAATGAGATATTTAACAAAAACCATAATTGGCATTTTTTAATTAGCTATATCTCGGAAAATATTAACTGTAGAGAAAAAAGTTACAAATGAAATTCATAGAAAATTGAATTTCCTGCAAGAAATGTCTATACCATTTTGATCGTCTAACGCACTGTTTACGAGATATTGATAAAAACGCGTTTTTCAATATGGCAAGTAACGCTCGCGCCCTCTGGTGACGAAAACTTGTATTTACCCTTAGGCGCCACCCATTAAGGGGTAAGAACACAGTAGAATTTTCAAAAAATCGATTTTTTTTTCGCTAAAACGGTGCTTTATCATCACAAGAATAAGTTACTATTCGATTTATAGGAAGACAATTTTTTTCACCGACTTTGAGCGTATAACGTAAGCCCATCTCTGGCACGGCCATAGAGTATCTAAAACTTTGAACGCGTTTTTCTCGAAACAGCTTTTTTCCAATCCGCGTAACAAATAACTTCAACAATTTTCACTCAATTTACTTCAAATTTAAAAGTTATGTTCCTAATTGCATTTCGCAGAGAAGTACGTACGGAATTTCTGATTAATCGAAAACTTTTCATTTTATGAGCAGTTTTATACGAAATTTTTCACTGAAAATTCATTCAAATACCTACAACTCAATTCAAATACCTACAACTTTTGCATAAAACAATATTTTTTAAATTCCGTACGTACTTCTCTAGGTATTCTAATGTAGATTGACGAGAATTTTTGTTTTTCGTTCTAGGTAAAAAATTGTGGATACTAAATGTCACGCCGCGGAGCGCCTAAAAAAAGATAACATAAGAAAATATTAGTAGTCGACCATTTTGTACATCGAAAGAAAAAAGTAAAAATATTTTCTAACAGCTTGATATTCATACTAAATAGATGTGTAATTAATTTTATGAGTGAATCACGTTTTCATACGAAAAATTGGTTAAATTCGCACATGATTTTATACCCGTTACTGTGGCCTGACCCCTTAACATATTCCAATTGAAAAATCCGTTATCTAGACTTTATGTTTAACCAATAGACCCGGCGCTTGCACTATATCGCGGGATGAAATCTCGGTGGCTTCAATTGCGTAAAGAATGGTGGAAAAACTGCTAATCAATCGTGGACACGTTGCTTGACACTTGCTACTTTCGTAATTTCTACATCCGGCGACGAGCAGTGTTGTGTCTATTCTTGAGATAAAAGAACGTTGAAAGATTCCCTCGTACTACCTACGCACGATGTAATCAAAGTATCTTCAACGTGAAACGCGATTCAGGCGTTTCTCATTCATCGGATGAAATCAGGCATAAACCCAAGCGGTCACGGGATCATGGCTCGACATCAAAATTATATTTGCCTCACAGGCCCTCCCTTCAAAAAGTTATCATCCCAAAGGTAGAGCAAACTCCGAGAATATTACGCGGAGATCTTAAGCCCTGGATTACTCTATCGCGTATATATAGAGAAATGAGGAGCGTACTTCGTAACGTACACGGATTGAATAATTCATGTGTGATCCGTCGCTACACAGGCGGAATTTTGAAAGATCCTTTCGTTGGTGTCTGAACGTTATAGTTACCCATAATGCCCTTTTGTCGTTTCACGCGATTTGCGAGACACTTCAACCTTGTCCCGAATTTCGTGGTATAGACGCTGATATGAGAAATTTTATTTCCCCTGGGCCACATGGGCATTAGTTTTAGAGGGACCTTTCACGTATCATCTTTGATCCTGTGTGCGCCTCCGCTTTTAAGGGATCATCACAGTGTACAATTTAAAAAAAATCGATTTTTTTTGCACTATCTGATAGTATAGAAGGTTATAAACATACTGTTCAATTTTTGGGGTTCCGGTTGCTACGCCTTTCTGGCGTGGACGGACGCGTTTTTCTCGAAATTGTCATTTTTCAAAACGGTGTACACTCTCAAAGAAAGAGTTTTTGAGGGATCCGTCTCAAATTTCGACACAACATTCTTCACACCATTTTTCATCTTGCTATGGAAGTTTTGTTTAATCTTCATATTTTTTTCACAACGAAAAACTGTCGAAAAAATAGGCTGAATTAGATACTTTTTTTCAAATCGCCCACAGTTTGTCAAATTTGATTTTAAAAAACCTCCATAGCAAAATAGCCGCTTTCATACTGATTAATAATCTTTTTACAAATTTTGTTTCGGATAATGTTTACGGCCACAACCGTGTACACCGTGGGACTCCTTTTTTTTAAGACATTTTCAACCGTTATAAAAATGTAAAAAAGAAAATATACGTTTAAAAATTCATGACCAAAAAAATCAGACTGATTAGCCTACTTTAAGGATGGAAAAAAATCGCGATAAACCGCTATTTTTCGACCAGCTACACTGTGATGATCACTTAAGGGAGAATATCAGTGTGACAGGCTGAAAAATGAGATATTTTTTGGGAATTTTTTTTTGAAAAAACGGCTCGATCAAATTATTTGGAATTTTGTGTATTAATTATTGAAGTTATGAAGCATACAAGGAATTTTTTTTCATTTATTTTTAGTACATTTTATTAAGCAGAGGAGCGATCGCAAAATGGCGTCTCAAAAAAGACTCCCCGACGGTTGACAGCATAAGTGCCACAGCCAGCATGTGAAATCAAAAATTCAAAAAGATTATTCAATGATAATAGTATAGCTATCGCAGCATCGTAGGAAATTTGAAAATTTGTATTAGAAAAAAATGGCAGCCATTTAAAAAAATCGAATTTTACACCAAAATTTTGCAGTAAATTGTTAATAAAAAAGTAAACAATTAAAAAAAACTCTACGATGCGACGATAGCGATAAGTTTTCTGAAGAGAACCCTTTTTGAATGAAGTCGATTGGACAAAATTTAACAGAGTTATGCTGTCAACCAAGTAAAAAAACATGGTTTCGAGAAAAACGCGTTTAAAGTATAGAAACGCCCGTATAGAAGGCTCTGAGAACGCCGACGCTTGGCGCCAATTTCGAATACTTCTAAGCCGAATATTGTTTTGAAAATTTGTAGGCATATTCTTAAAGGCCAAAACTATCTATTTAAGCAAAAAAAATCGATTTTTTTTTAATTCACACTGATATTCCCCCTTAAGGCGGAATATACATTTACAGCGATAAAAAAATCGATTTTTTTTTCTTTTTCTTCGAACGATAGAACTATATGTGTAGAATATTTTCCCAAAGTTTCAAAGCGAACTTCGAAAAACTTCAAACGTTACAGCCCGTCAACGCTGTGCCTCACCGCTCGGATTCGGAGCGGGCGTGAACTTCAAACGCGTTTTTCTCAAAACTGCATGATCAAAATTGGCATGCAGGATTACTCAAAAACTATTAAGCCGATTGAGTTGAAACTTGATAGAAATATTGATAATATTGGTACCTTCTACTCGACGAGAATTGTTTTTGAAAAATTGGAAAAAAACTACTTTTTTAATCCATATTTTACAGAAATGTTGCGTGAAATGTTGATTTTTATTGTAAATGCGTGCCATTTTCTTAAATTTGCATTTTCTTCATTTTAATAAACGTCAGATATAAACTTTACATGTTGCAACTGAAAAAATGTTTGAACTTTTTTGCAAATCAAAGTCTACGGGAAGCTAGACTGCACGCCGATTCGCAACTCCCGCGGCGACCTTGCTGCCACAGCTCCGTCATTTTCATGATGAATTAATTTAAAAAAATTGTTTTGTATACTTAAATATACAATTAAAATATACCTAAAGCTTGACAATTGTAGAATAATGATTTCTTAGTTTAAAAAATCCCTTAATATTGCTTATTTTTTCCTGTCTAATTGTATATCCCGCCTTAATTCAACACTTTTCCGCGTGAACGTAGAATCCGATAGATCTCTTTCATTCGATCTTCAATATCTCCGCGCATTCTCGAGAATTCATGCCGAGGCACTCACGTGAAGTCAAAGAATGGACGACGTGAGTCGAAAAGGAAAGAAACATTTGGCCTGCAATGTTAAATCCAACGAACGACTGGCGAATGAGAAGATCGCATGACTTCACTGGCGTATTGAAAAGGAACTTGACGTATATAAATATATATACATACACGAGATATGGTAAAAACGGACGCAGTATGCGAAGTTCTTTACAAACAAAGTTCGACTGACGACAATGCACTCCAAAGAAATGCGGCAAGTACTTCTTTTTGCACCAATGTGAACTTTCAAAAATCCTTACGGAATTCGGGATACAAGAATCCACTAATGAATACCTGAAAAAAGGGCTCAAGGACGTGTTGGACCACGCGTCACGGTGTCCCCCGCTAGGCACCCAGTTTGTGATATTTCATTAAAACTTTATGGGTTACACCCAGCTAGTAGCCGGAAAAAAGAGAAATTTACGTGCGTTTTTTCTGGAAACACGTGTGCAGGTTTTTATTTAGTTTCTTCAGGTACTTTAATTTAGTTAAATCAAACGCATTGAGTTTTTGCATGAAATTATCTAGTGCTTGGATGAAGGATTTAATAAAATATCGATTTAAAAAAAATGGTCGAAGTCCGAATTGAAAGTATTGATTTTCGGTGAAAATTCTCTGTTTTCGGTGATAAAAAAGCTGTGCATCGAAAAAAATCCTTCATTCAAGCACTGCTTTTTGATATGTAAAAAAGCTTGCAAAATTTGAAGTCAATCGGTGCACTGATTTTTTATTTATCGCGGGCACCGATTTTTAAAGTATAATACTTTGAAAATAAGTCGAAAAAAATCAATATTGTCAAAAATTTCAACTAGACGGGACACCACTGTGAGGGATGAAAAATCGATTTTCTTTTGAATTTCCTCAAAGTACCCATATTCGAGAATATGTGAAGAAAATTTCAAGTTAAAATATTGAAAACTGACCAAGTTACAAACGATTTAGTGAGAGCAAGTGCGCAACGATTTACGTATGCCAAATCTTCCAATACGCTTTTTTATCGAAACGACTCTTATCGACCTGGCCGAAATCACAACTCAAGCTACGATCGTCCAATTTCCAATTTAAAAAAAACCAACATTTCCAGTGCAGTAGCTGTCGTTGTACGTAGACTTTTTTTGCATTTAGTATTTTCCAAGTCCCTGAACATAAGGCAAAATATCGCGAAACACCCGCCATTTTGTAGATTTTTTTTAACGTCTACGTACAACGAGAACTACATTTATATAGATGATAGGACTTTTCTATTTTTCAGACCAACCATTGTCAAGTTATCGATCCTGGCTTTGGACCACATTTCTTATACTTCAATAACGTTGTCAATTTTTATTTATTTTTAAATAAAAAATTACACGCGTAAAGTTCAATGTATGTTTAACAACGTACCTTCTTCCCAAATCCTAAATAAATAATCTAGTAGACGAAAAAAACTATCTTTTTTGGGCCCGTCACACTGGTGTTTTCCCTTAAGGGGAGATATTCACGTAGATCGATCGAGGTCGAGGATTTAGAAGCTATGAACATTCCGTCGACCGTAGAAGACCTACACTATGGGCCTGGTATCGACGATTTCATGTAAGTTGACAAATTTCATGATTTATTCATTCCCAAATTTTCAAACGCGTTTTTCTCAGAAGCACGTTTTTCAAATCGGTACCCAAAATTTCTCGAAGACCAATGAACCGATTGCCTTGAGGTTTTTTGTGGTTATTCTATACACCAAAAATCACTATTTATGTTCAAACGTCCGCCATTTTGTCATAAATCGATATTTTCGAAATCGGCTATGACAAGTACTAGATTATAGTATCTAATTTAATCATCTTTTTGGTTTTTTCTTTCAGATGATTTTTTAAGAAACGCGAGCGGGTACCGTATACGCAGATTTTTTTACGACGCTCCAAGGATCATACAATATTCTTGTATATTTTTGATATTTTTAAATAAAGAAAATTAAACATATTTTTGAATGTATATACTTTTAGATAATTAAGACCCCAATCCGAAATTTCAAATAGTTTTCCTCGAAAAAATTCACAAAAATGACCTTTTTTCCGGCCCCTAGGTGTATATCTCCCCTTAATGTGAGATCGTCGAGCACGTTCAGAGTATTGTAGAAAACGGTCAAATAAAAAAGCCGCTTTGGAGCGTTTATTTCCTCGCTCCAACTTTCCGAAATGCAAGCAAAAAAGTTTCCATATGCACGAAGTCGATATCTCCCTGCATGACCCTTCATCGCCAGCCCTGTTCTTCGTTGAGCTTGAAGCCTCGCCCGCACTGACGGGACTAACTGGTCAATCAATAGAGGACCGTGTCCCATTCGTCTTCCATGAAAAAAATTGGCGCGCGCGCTCGTCCTTGATAGGAACGCTTAATCACGTGTTTAGTCCCGCGTATTCCATTGGGGATCAAACAATGTACAAGACGTCTACGGTGGATAAAGCGGACAGAGATGTTCGTGTTCGGTGGCTACCTTGGCTGAGCAAATGCGAGAGCTCACAACGAGGTAGCATAATGCAACGGGGGATAATGCGCTCGAATCCCTCGAAAGGGAGAGCCCCTCAAAGCACTCGGCCGTTTGCACGGAGAATCGAGGTCAGCCTCCCAACATCGTACGCACTTGTTGCAGATACGGTCGCTGATTATTCTCATTTTGCTTTCAGCGTTCGAAGGGCGTGACACGCGTAACAGTCTGGCTCGAAAGTGGACGAGCACTTAACGGGTTATACGCAGTTAGAAATTTCAAAAAATCGATTTTTTTATTGCATTTTTGGAATGTGAAAGTATGTGAGTATATTCCCTGAAAATTTCAAATCAATCCAGCGAATATTCTCGGAAATACACAGATATTTCTAAGGACGCTCGGAGCGCTACAGAGTAAGCGCGCGAAACTTCAAACGCGTTTTTCTCAAAACGGTGTTTTCAAAGTCGGTGAGCACGATTTCTCGAAAACGGCTCAACCGATCGGTCTGCAATTTTAACACAACCTTGTCAGATATATTCTTCAGGTATTGATCGAAGGAATAAGATTTCCGATAATTATTTCTATTTTTTTTCAACGATTTAACGAAAAAAATTTGGTCGAAAATCGAAATTGTTTCTTTCCGGAGCCACCATTTTGTCAAAAATTAAAATTTCGACTATTCCTTCGATCAATACCTGGATTCATCTATCCCCGAAAAGAATCTTTTTGGTTTTTTCATTTTAGATTATCCAAACCGGAGATACTTTGCTCACCGCTGGACACTTTTTTCGGGGACCTCCCGGAGACTCCCTACAGGAGCAATGTTAATGAATATTTTTGAAAATTAAAAATGCCAATCTAAAGCCAAAAGATGCCACTGCACTGCCTAATACTTTTCGTTTTGCCCAAATGAAATCCTTTTCCAGAAAAAAATCGTGAAAAAACGACTTTTTTGGCCCTGCAACTGCGTATAGCTCCTTAAGGCATTAGGCCTAGTTGTAAAAGCCGAAAAATAACTTTTTTCGACAGCAATATATTTTGACAGTATATCATGTCATGAATGTTATCTGAAAATTTCAAGGCGATCGGATCACAATTGACAGATTTATAGGCGGTTGTGTTGACGCCCGTCGGAACGCTCGGGGCGACGTTCGAAACTTCAAACGCCTTTTTCTCGAAAGCACGTTTTCAAAGTCGGTGAGCAAAATATCGCCAAAAGGACTGCATCGATCTTTCTGAAATTTTTAGGGATTTTTCTAGACGTAAAAATATAAAGGGTGTCCCAAAATGACCTGGCATTTTAATCTATTGATAAAACGTATTATTCATTTGAAAAGTACGAATATTCTTATTTCTATATAAGGTATAAAATGCAGGTATTGTGTTCGACAGATGACCTCCACGTTTGAACCTTATATTAAAATAAAAATATTCGTACCTTTCAAATAAATAATATGCTTTATTAATAAATGGTAATGTCAGGTCATTATGAAACACCCTATAGTATTTGATCGAAGGTTTTTTTTCACAATGAATACTTTCGATTTGATGAAGGAAAAATGCCCATTTTTTATTTCATTTTTCGGAAATTCCTTCGATTAAATAGGATAAACCAATATACTAACGAAATTTGTTTGATTTTTTAAATTAGATAACCTGTTTCAGATGGGCATTGCTCACCACAAAAGACGTTTTCCTTTTGAATATTTCTCCACAAAAAAGACAGTGTTCTTCAAATGATACTTTTTCAAATAGGGGAGCGCGGCGCTGAATGTGCCGAATTTGAGTAATTGCTTAAAATAACTATTAAAATCAAAATCCAGGATTTTCAATTTGTAGACCATCTAGTGTCAAATTCAATGTAGTTTTCCAATTTATATTTACAATAGTTTATGACTGAGACTCAAGTTAGTGGAACGAGGCTACGAGGCACAATTGACCCCGCTGTGGAGCGTGTTGTGCCGTTCGGAAAGTGGGCATTTCAAATAAAAATAAATGAGATAAAAAATAATAAACAAAATAATAAATAATAATTTAAAAATAATTAGTAACAAATTCAATTAAAAAATAATAAAAACATTGTGATTTTTATGACAATGTTCTTATTAATCAAATAATATCCACTAACCTCAATGAGTTCTTATTGAAATTAACCCTTAACATACTACATGAGAAAAATAATCAATATTTCTTCTTGTTTCAACTAATTGAACAGAACATAACTTCTTGATTTCTTCTTATTGAGAGAAAATATAAATATTTTTAGTCACATTTTTATATATTTTGTAGCAATAACAAAAAATAATCGCGATTGAAAAAAATTACTAGCTTTTCTCGCATCAGTCTCCAATCATTCAAAGAGAGTTGTTAAGTTAATCTTTTTTTGAACTAAAAATAATTTTTGGTCTGAAAAGGACTCATCGGAATAACAATTAAGGCACACAAACAAAACCTTTTTTTTCATCATCTAAATATTTCAAGTGTGCCCAGCTTTTACACGTAACACACTTAATCCATTTTTCATTTGATGCTGAATTGTAGTACGAGTCACAGTAAATGATGCACTAACAAACAAAAAATTATGCTATAACAATGGGTCACGTGGGGTGGGCTCTTTCGCGAACGACACTTTCAGCCTCGTTACAAGTACACACACTATGTATCAAATGAAAAAATATTAATTTAACCGAACTCCGGTTTCAATATAACTTTCGACTCGTAAGTCATTAACTATCGATTTAATGAAAAACCGGCATTCATCATTTTTTAAAGTTAGGCAAGAGGCTAAAAAGTATAAACACGAAAATATTTACTCACGTGTTGCGAGACCGCTCGATTACACGCTATCGCAGCACTCGCGGTCGCAACCACAACTAAACTAAACACTACCCCTACCTAATTTTTGTAGAAATTCATCATCACGATGTTCTTTAGAAAAATCCCAAAAATGAGCTTTTTTCTATTGTTACAACTAGGCATGACCCGATTAGGCGGGATATACATTTAAAACGATCAAAAAATCGATTTCTTTTTTATTCTTTAAACGATAGAACTATATATGTGGAATATTTTCCCAAAGTTTCAAAGCGAAATTCGAAAAACTTCAAACGTTACAGCCCGTCAACCCTGTGCCTCACCGCTCGGATTCGGAGCGGGCGTAAACTTCAAACGCGTTTTTCTCAAAACTGCATTATCAAAATTGGCGTGCAGGCTCACTCAAAAACTATTAAGCCGATTGAGTTGAAACTTGTTAGAAATATTGATAATATTGGTACCTTCTACTTGACGAGAATTGTTTTTGAAAATTTCGAAAAAAACGACTTTTTTAATCCACATTTTGCAGAAATGTTGCCTGAAATGTTAATTTTTATTGTAAATTCGTGCCATTTTCTTAAATTTGCATTTTCTTCATTTTAATTACCGTCACATAGAAACTATACACGTTCCAATTGAAAAAATGTTTGAACTTCTTTGCAAATCAAAGTCTACGGGAAGCTAGACTGCACGCCGATTCGCATCTCCCGCGGCGACCTTGCTGTAACATTCTGCCACAGCTCCGTCATTTTGATGGATTAATTTTAAAAAATTGTTTTATATACTTAAGGCAGTAGTCTGGTCTAGAAATTTGACAAAATCGATTTTTTTCATTCTATTATTCCTTAGACTTTTCTTAATACGCTCGTGAAAACCGTTTATTGATATTTCAAAAATTAGCAGAGAAATTGGCGCCCACGATATCTCGATAACTAATTGACCGATCGAGCTCAAATTTTGCACATACCTTCGGTAACCTCTTTCCGAGGACTGGTAGCAGAATTGAGTCGAACAATAATTTTACCCACATTTTATAACTCATCAAATACCCGTAAATGTATGAAATATCGTTAATCAAAGTTTAACAGGCCGCCATTTTGTAACAAAATTTTTTTAAGTACTAATTCTGCTACCAGTGCTCAGAATACTCATATAGATTGAGCATATATATATATATATATATATATATATATATATATATATATATATATTTTTTTCAGATCCATACATCATGCAGAGTGGGCGTCGATTGAGGCGGTTTTCGGCGGACCATGTTGTAAAAAAGTAAAAGACTACATGAAAATATTTAATATAATTTGTTTTTTTTTAATGTAGATACATTCTCAAAGGAACAATAAATACATACGTAAAATGTCATCAAGACAACTTGAACGGTTCAAAAGGTATTCCAACCCAAAAATAACGTCAAAAATCTCGCTCTAGACCAGACTACTGCCTTAAATATACCATTCAAGTATACCTAAAGTTTGATAAATGTAGAATAATTATTTCTTAGTTTAAAAAATCCCTCAATATTGCTTATTTTGTTCCTGTCCAAATGTATACCCCGCCTTAAACGGCCACTCACGAATCGCGAGAGCTTCGCGTTGAAACCAATAAAACTATGTTAAAGAAGTCCGCGACGACTGGAAAATGCACTAGCATCTACCGTGAGTTGAAACCCGATGGCTACTGGGACGCTTCCGCAACGACCGCGACAGCGAAGAACGAAGTTAATTGAGCAAAGTGGTGTGCCATTTTAACGATACAATTTGGATCGTCAATTTTTCTTACCTCGAATTTCATTATTAATTTCATCGCTGAACGAGGAGAGGAGAGCCCGAAGGAAGTTGATTCCAAGGACGAAGGCGAGAGACACAGGAGAGACTCTTGCTTGCATCAAGGTATAATGGGCCTGAAAATAACCTTGATGGAAAGTACTTGAAGCGGAGCTTCGGTAGTCGAGGCTCTCCTTCCATCGTTAGAACCAAACGAGCCATCGGCGATCCACTCAAATGTTATAGCGGTTATAGTGGTATATCGTGACCGCATCGAGCGGCTGTGCTATCGGGCAGTATCGACCGAAGCTACCGGGGCGACCGGAGCCTTTTACCGGGTGCACAATTCTGTCTCCGCGCCTGGCCCTCGCTTACCTCACGAAACGAAACGATAAATTTACGGGGAAAAAATAAAAACGTTACTCAACTCTCAGCATTGACTCCCCAGGGTCGAGACCTCGATCGGGTCATACGTTGGTGTTGGCCGTAGCGCCCGAGACACCATGAGTTTCGCTATCCCATTCAGGCTGACAAAACACACGTGCAGACACGAAGGCCGCGAGCAAGCGTCGTCGAGAATTAATTTAAGCGATGGGCTTTTGTTCCACATGTGAAACGGAAATTGCGCGACGGAGACGAACCGATGCAGCGACTCCAGCACCGAGAATGCATCGCCTACCTAACTTTGGGCCTTCCGCTAGAGCACTAATTTCCTTCGCGCAATCGATTATGTGTGACGATGTATGATCGCTTATACTGCGTTCAACGAGAGAACAACACGCGTCCGAATGTAAATTCGTCCGGTATGGTCAGTTCCCGCCTGATGCGCCACTCCCTTTACCCTCTCCACGTAGATTTTTAGGGGGGGGGACCCAATCGTTACGATGCTACGGTACTGAGCGGCGGGTGGGGATAGGAAACTCGAACGATCAATATTCAGGACTGATATTTCGAATTCAGTAATGACCAACGTTCCAATATAGACAGATCAATCTTATACCCGTGAAAAACGACGCAACCGACCCAACCTCGAGCCAGTGTCACGCCAATCACATTCTACCATTGGCCGATGAACGGCAGCACTACCGGCTTAGTGTTGCGCCACGGTAGGAGTGAACTCTTCGGCCCAACGCTGGCATGTACGGTTGGCCAATAATAGGCTTACCGGAAATACTAACAGTTGGCCGGGTATTGGCCCAACATTGGGCCCGTGAAAAACGACGCAACTGACCCAACCTCGAGCCAGCGTCACGCCAATCACATTCGACCATTGGCCGATGCACGGCAGCACTACCGGTTCAGTGTTGCGCCACGGCAGGAGTGATCTCTTCGGCCCAACGCTGGGATGTACGGTTGGCCAATAGTAGGCTTACCGGAAATCCTAACAGTTGGCCGGGTATTGGCCCAACATTGGGCTAAAGAGATCACGATCATTGGCTGTCGGTTGGCGTAATCACCGGCCCATAGTAGGGCTAAGGTCGGCTTCATATTGTTGGCGCAATATTCGGGCTAGTGTTGGCCCAGTGTAGGGCTGTCAAAACAACCCAATGCTTAGCCAACAATCGATCAGATTCACAAGTTTCTGTGCTCGATGATTGCTCATCGAAAGAATTATTAGATTCACTAACATCGTTATGTACAATCACTTGTTCGTGGGATGTTTCCAAATTTGTTTCACTATCTACTTGTCTTTTTGTTTCGTTGCCTCTGATCCTAACCTGCTGTAAAGAGTCTTCTAATTTTTGTCGTCGTTTTAACACTAGACGTTTCTTAATACTATCATAATAACTCGGCATTTTTTAATTCACCACAAAACTTTAGTATAAATCAATTTTATTTTTAATAAAGTGAATTTTAGATAACAGTCATTGTGAGCCATGCTAAAAATGCCATGCCAAAAATAAGCATTGGCTAAACAATGGTGTGCCGAGCTTGAATTGGAGACTGGCAAACCCATGATCAACCGATTGGCCCATGTTCGGGGCCAACACTGGGACCCAATAGTTGGCTGACAGTTGGTAATCGATATTTGGTCCAAGGTTGGGGGTGCGTTGGTTTGCCATGCTTCAAATGAGCACTAGCAGAATCATGGCCAAATTATTGGCCCGTATAAACGACCAACACTGGGTATTAGTGGTTGGTGCTGAATATCGTACCAAGCGTCGGCCGTATCTTAAGCGCCGGCAAATTTTTCACGGGGAGTAGTGTGTAAAATAGTTAATGGAAATTGTGAATGCAAAAATCTCGAAGTTGATTTACAGCGAAAACAAATATCAGATTTAACAAAACAATGAAATATATAATATCTATTCGCCTGTATATATACACACCAAACAATTCGAGACGTTCAATCGTCGAATTGTCAATATTACGACAGTTTACAATTTCGAACTCATAAAAGCGAAGGACCAAAAAGATCAGTTAAGCCACTTAGGCCACTCTAAAGGCCGAAAAATAGGCTTTTTAGCGATTTTTTTTATATTGCATAGTTCATTTGTGATTAACAATTATCTGATGACTTTTTAGGCAAATTTTTCACTTTCCAAAAATTTGCCTAAAAATCGTCAGATAATTGTTAATAACAAATGAACTATGCAATATAAAAAAAAATCCTACGTACTTCCATAGACAATGTATTCTTCAAGATATATTCAACATTTCAAGTGAATCGGTTGAAAATTGTCTGAGTTATGTTTCCGGCCAACTTAAAAAATGCAGTTTTGAGATAAACGTTGCACAGCCGCCATTTTTAAATTAATCGCTTCAAAAAAAAAATGATTGTATACAGTCACTGATATGTATGATGAACACCCTTTTTCGTAATCTCGATTTATTTTGTAGTTTTTCTGAAAAAAAATCCCCAAAAAGCTTTTTTTCGGCCTCTAGAGTGGCCTACCCCCTTAAAATAGCGATGGGCCAAAATGGCGAATGGTCCGGATAGCGAAAACTTGGGATTCAGAATGAAGATGACAGATGGCGTTAGTGGTCTGTCGGGTCAGGCAGCCATGCCATGTTCGCCATTGAGGTATTCGCCATTTCGGACCATCGATCATTTGCGTTTCGAAGTTTGTAGTCTCGATATATGGCTTTTTGCTATAGACGGTATTACGAATATTAGATACTCACTTTTTTTTCTATTTCGGAGATACGAATGTTGTAGATTGTTCGATTCTTTATTTGTATGACTCAAACTGCAGACTATCTGAATATATGTTCTCGAATAAATGAGCTTTCGAATAAATAATCCTTGGGTGTAATAGTTATTCGATTTCGTCATCGGTCCAACGATAAAATTTCGAATAATTTAACTTTCGTTATTTGGAGAGTTCATAATTCTGTCGTTTCGAAACCTTTGTCGTTCTATTAGGAGTACAACTTTGCAGTGACCGTTTTACTTAGAGAGCCACTGCGGCCGAAGTAGTGGCCCTAGCTCAATAAAAAAGTGGCATTTTAAACTAGAGGCTCTGCCAATGTAAACAATTTAAAAAAGCTAACGGATACGTGTATGCATTATAAAGTTATAGGCACTCAAACATGGCAACCTACGAACCGAATTCTCAGCATTTGCGGGAGGTTATGATTTACTTCTTCAACATCAAGAAATCTGCGGCTGAGGCCCACCGTTTGCTTGTAGATGCTTACGGGGAGGATTTTATTAGTGAGAAAACGTGTCGGCGGTGGTTTCAACGCTTCAAAAGTGGAGATTTTGAGGTCGAGAACAAGCATGGTGGCGGAAGGCAGAAAGTTTTTGAAGACGGGCTGACAGCTGGGCGTTGAGTACGATCAGCTGCTCAAACCATCCGAAACCATCACAGGGGAACTCTACCGACGTCAGTTGATGCGCTTGAGTAAGGCACTCAAAGAGAAACGGCCACAATTCAACGAAAGACATGACAAGGTGATACTGCAGCATGACAATGCCCGACCCCATGTTGCAAATGTCGTGAAAAAGTACTTGGAAACGCTGAAATGGGAGGTTTTATCCCCCCCCCGCCGTACTCTCCAGACATTGCCCCTTCCGACTATCACTTGTTCCGGTCAATGGCACACGATTTGGCTGACCAGCACTTCGGTACTTACGAAGAAATAAAAAATTGGGTCGATTCCTGGATTGCCTCCAAGGACCAAGACTTTTATCGACGCGGGATTCGAATGCTACCTGAAAGATGGGCCGAGGTCGTAGCTAGCGACGGGCAGTACTTTGATTAAAAAATATGTAGCCACTTTTTTATAATAAAGCCTTAAACTTTTGAAAAAAACGGTCACTGCAAAGTTGTACTCCTTATACATTTGGTCATTCGACACTTTGACCTCCACCCTGAGCGGTAAGTCCCCATTACCCCCACCCCCAGGCCGCGCTCAAAGCTGCGCGGCGCTGAGTCGTTCTCTCGTTGAACGCGGCATAGCTCAACATTCGTCGGTACATGTAAGCTGTGATCGTATACGTACCATATATGGAGGAACTTTTCACGGACGCGACGTTTCACGCTGTCGCTCTTCCGTCTGTACTGCAGTCTTCGGCAAGCCTCTGAGGATATGGGCTCCGGCAGCTGTTTGTAAAAGCCTGGAGAAGAAGCGGAAAAAACTGAAACCCACGTTTCGCTTCAGATTTATTTCGTAGGTTGTATTTGGATATTTTCTTTCCCGTGGGCTTGGGAGGCGAAAAGCTCTACTTGGCACGAAATAATTTTGACGAAAACTCCGCAGTTGCTTCGATGCAATATTCGGAACTCGTTAAACAAGTGGAAAATTCTCCTGTTGGCTTTGTAAACTGGGTCGATCCAGTCTACGAAGTTTCCCCACGCTTCATCACGAGTTTCATTCTCATCAGAATTTCTCTTGTATTTTCAAGCGCGACGCTTTAGGGCCACTCAATTAAACGTGCAAACTTTTATCATTTCAATGCGATAAAGATATAGCGAAAACTTGTGGATTTCTTTTTTCAGTTATGTACAACGCGTTGTCCAGTGAATCTCGAGGGCAGACGGATTCGAGTTGAAGTGTCGTTATAACGAAGTGACAGCTCGAGGCATCGATAGAACTTCGGTGCAAGAGAATCAGCCGCTGCGGTATTCGCGGACTGTCGGTGAGACTGGCATATTTTGACCAAGGTACACGAGTTCTAGACATTTGGCTGGGCTTCAGGAAAATTTGACGCGTGAATTTGAGTTGCGGACATCAGACTTTCGGTATATTAGCTATGGAGGATCTCGAAAAAAGCCTTGGCTTTCTTAACGCCTAGAGAGGAGACTCGGTCTGCGTTTCATCTTAGCTACCATATCGATGGCCAATTTCGAGGTTGCCGTTGGTACGCGGTGCCTAAAGTCGTTGAAGCAGGATATGAATAGCGTGAGGACGGTAGGGGCAGTAGCAATGGCAAATATTTATTCGCGGCAAACGCGATTTTTGGCAGCGTGGCTGTTTATCCGCTCATATATCCGTCATTCACTTCGGATGTGCGGGCCTCGTTTACAAACGTTTGGTAAAATTAAAAGTCCGGCGAAAATTTGCCGAAAATGGCGCAGCCGAGTTGAGCACTGTACATTTTTCTTTTCTATGGCGAATAATTACCCTGGAAAATGTCCGAATGCGTGGGCCATGACTGCTTACCAAGCCAACTGAGGTGCTCCGTCGTCTCGAGTTTGTTCTTGAACTCGTCCATCTGTTGTTTGAGGTCTCGAAGTGCAATTGTTGATTCCGAAGACGCAGCCTCTTGATGCTCGCGCAATTCACGCTCCAGGGCAGCGACGCGCCTCTCCAGAGCACGCAGAAGATCCGCCTCGATCATTCCCAAAGACGTCGGATGTGCTCCAACGACCTATCACACATGGCAAACGTATAGCTATGAAACGAAACCTATCGCATCCAAAAAAAGATACATTCGCCTGATCTTCTTGCTTGCTAGTGTCTTATCTTTCCTTGCCAATGTTTGGTCAAAATAGGACATGAATGGCCCAAAAAATTGAATTTTTAAAAAATTTTGTGCAAATGTTGAGAATGACAAAAAATGAGTGCTGACCAAATTTTAGCCCTTTAAATTAATATGTAGAGGTCCCTCATCGCGATTTTCTATTTCCCATTCATTTAACATGGTAAAAGTTTTGTTTGCCGCTTCTCGGCTTTATAACTCGCCTACAGGCAAACACACGGAAATGCCCAAAAAGATTTTTTGTAGAAAATTTAACGCTCTACAAAAAAAGTCCTTGGCCTTCATACGATAAATTGACTCGTTCAAATTTTATTCTTGGACTTGTGTGATGAAATTATTGATTTTTTGTTGTTTTTTCTGACTCATCTTGAAAAGTATTGCATCCTTTTTAAATTATTCCCTAGATGTTTATTTATCATGCTATGAGCAATTGAATTCGGTTTAAGAATATATTTTTGTACCAATGTACTTTCAAATAACAATGAATTTAAGGAGAGGGTAGGGATTTCAGCGTAAAAAAAAACACTTTTTTGCGAATTTTTTTCATCTATCTGGATAGAGTAAATTCATTGAAACCTTTTGTACATTGTTAAGTGTCATTTCAAGAACATTGCGTGAAATTTGTACGCGAAAATATCCACAAACAAGCCGGTGCTGCGTTTTTCTCAAAACCACTTTTTCAAAGTCCGTGTTCACTGCCATTTGAGAACTACATGACCGATTTATTTCAAACTTGGTACACACTTTCTACATATAAAATACCTCCCCCCAACGGTTAGTTTGAGATTTTTTTACATTGAGGGGCTTTTCCACCCCCAAAATAGCGGAATTTTTCGTCAAAAATAGCACTTTTCACTTTACATGACCACCAAACATTTAGAAATGAAAAAAAAAAAATATGAAAGACCGTTGGGCGGAGGATTTGATGATACTTTGACTAAATTTAAATGGTACTTGATTTCAGATAATTTCTAGCTGAGATACAGTGAACACCGCAAATCGTGCTTTTCCAAAGGCGTTCTTGGAAAAGCTTTGTCGCCGGCTTGTTTGTGGATATTTTCGCGTACAATTTTCACGGAATGTTCTTGAAATGACACGTAACAATGTACAAAATGTTTCAATAAATTTACTCTATCCATATAGATGAAAAAAGTTCGCAAAAAAGTGTTTTTTTCACGCTGAAACCCCTACCCTCCCCTTAAATCTATTAGGAATTTTAGAAACTATCTAGAGAATAATTTGGAAAGGATACAATACTTTCCAAGATGAAACAGAAAAAAAAACAACAAAAAATCAATAATTTCGTCGTAAAAGTCCAAAAATCTGACAAAATCATGAAATTTATCATAGATTCAACTTTGACGTTGAATAAAATTCGAACGAGTGGATTTATCGTATGAAGGCTTGGGACCTTTTTTGTAGAGCTCTAAATTTCTTATAAAATAATGTTTTGGGCATTTCCGTGTGTTTACCCGTAGGCGAGTTATAAAACTGGGAAGCGGCGAACAAATCTTTTACCATGTTAAATGAATGGGAAATAGTAAATCGCGATGAGGGACCTCTAAATATTAATATAAAGGGCTGAAATTTGGTTAGCATCCATTTTTTGTCATTCTTAACAACATTTGCAACAAAAATTTCAATTGAAAAACAAATGTTAAGCCTGTCAAATGTATACGTTGCTCCGCTAGAGTAATCACGTCGGACAACAATTGTGAAAAGCCACAATCCTACTATGCAAAGTTAAGCGCTGTTCTACAAGTCGACATCTGTTGATGGTTACTAGGTAAGGTAAGGACGGATTACCTGAAGCACGTAGGGTGTATCGGGTGTATTAGGGGGAAGCTGCGGTGAGATGTTAAGGAGTTTATCGCCCTTGCGCAGTTTCACGATGTCCAGAGGTCCAGCCTCCGCAGCGCTTCGAAACAGTTCTGTAACAACAAAACAACACGACTGTCTTTACCCCGCCAATATATTTCCATTGCGTTGATATCAGAAACGTACACGAGTGCATACTGTTCAATCGCACTCGTATCTGTCAGAAAGAAACGCAAGAATCTCTCCAGACATTTCCGGTGTCAATAAAATTTTTGTGACCTAAGGTGTTGAAACGGAGGTTGCCACTGAACATTACGAATTCTAAGTAATTTGCTATATTAATGAACGAAGATTGAAAAAGTCTTGCCTTATCGCTGGCAATTAAAAAACAGAACGTTGAAATTTGTATTGTCGGAATGGAGCGATTTTTTGTTCATTTTTTATTTCCTTATTTTTATGCTTATCCAAAGCCTTTTTAATTTGCAAATTCAGATAGCAAATCTGATGTTCACAGCCGAAAAAATCGTACAATTAAAAAGAATGTATTTTTGTTGCATTCCAAAGATGCAAATCCAACATCATAAATATTTGGATTCGTTGAAACTACGGTTTCTCGATTTTATTGCATCGAATATTAAGGCAGGATTCTACTTTGAAACTTTGAAAAAAATTTTTTTTTTTTTTTACGTTTTTCGAAAGTAAATATGTTCAAGAATGTTCGGTCAAAATTTTATAAAGTTCCAAGCAGTCTAACTATCCTTTTTCGCCTTTCGAACGCACCTACCTGAGCACCTACCTATCACTCACCAAAACTTTAAACGCGTTTTTCTCGAAACGACATTTTCAAGTACCGTGGTCGTGATAACTCAAAAAGTACTGAACCGATCCTTATGAAATTTGAAACACATATTCTATATGTGTGTACCAACCGACCTAACTACAATCAAATTAAAATTTTGATTAGAACTATTTTTTTATTGCAAAAAAGACCCAAAAAAACGCATTTTTTCGTATTTTAGCCGCCATTTTGTTAATTTTGCACGTATATAAAATATTCTAGTTAGGTCGGTTCCTGAAGACATACTGAACATGAAACTATTTGATTTTTTTGTTTCAGACCATCCGTCGGGAAGATTTCACGACCACGGCAACGGTACCTGCTTTTCGAGGCGTTGGCTTTAAACATGTTTTACGTGTACAAAAAATGAATAAAATACATTTAAAATGTTTTTTTATGTACTTAAAGAGTGTATTTATTGAACAGTTTAAACCCCATATCGATATCTTTAATAGTATTCTCAGAAAGAATTTACGAAAATAGCGTTTTTTTCATGGTTTCAAAGTAGAATCCTGCCTTAAATAACTTGGTTTCTGATATTTATAATAAATATTCGCGAGGAGTATTCGACGTTTGCGAATATTTGGTTTATTCACGTGCCAAGTTGACGTAATTGCGACAAATATTATTGAAATAACAATTTATATGCGAATGTAGTATTTTTTTTAGTAAAACGTAATTACGATTTCAGTACATATGTTGATAGATTTTTCGTTCATGCATACTCGAGGAAAATGGAATGTGCTCGTTTGTGCCTCTCCTTTACATAAGTAAATTATATATATATAGTACACCTGTACGTCAAAACACATTTAATTTTAAGTAAATGCATTTTCAAAAGCTCCGAGCAGATCTCTACATCCGACGTTTAAACGTCCCAAATGGGTTTGACTTTGAGATAAAAGCTGCAAAGAAAAAACAAGAGGAAAGCAAAAACCGAGGTAGGAATGTTCTGTGTAAAACTTTTGGGAAAGTCGTTGGTAGTAGAAGAGTCAGCGGTATAAATCCATGGGAGAATAATCGTCTACGTCAGTTATCCTGACTCAGGCTTCCGCTAACGCGACAATTTTGTAGGGAAGGGAAGAAAGAGACAAAAAGCAGGAAAGCGTCAGTGGCAGGAAATTCAGAGGCAAGCAAGGTAAGGTAAAGGAGAACATACCGTAGGAAGAGAGAAAAAGAGCCCCCGACGAGCTTTTGACCCGAGAACTGTATACTTTTTCTGCTGGTGTTGGCGTTGAACGCTATCGCGCTTCTTGTGCGACCGGTGGAAAATGTTATGTCACGTTTTCCTCCATCCGGTGCAAAATGAAAGGGAACGAGAATAGAAATAGAAATGAAAATAGCTACGGTCCACGGAAGGTGTAGTCCGTTCATCCGCTAAAGCTAGCAATCTTATTCCACTCGCAATTTATATTTCTCTATGATCATGAAAATAGATGTAAGAGATACAAGAATTAGAGTCATCAGATTTCAGATTTATCCACCAGAGACTGCCAACCTATGCGTGTAAATTCCGTCGTTAGATTACAAGCGACATCTATGGGTCAACATATTCTTTCTGTCTTGACAGCTTTTGTAGAATGGTCATTGTGATTCGTGGTGTGATCCAATGCAGATTATGATCATGACGTTGCATGGAACGAGAGAAATCACTTGCTACATCCATGGAAGCAAGCAAGTGTTTATTTGGAAAAAAAATCTCAACCCGCACTCGTCCGTGAGCGTATTTGCATTTTTATCAGCTCACCCATTCGTTCGCTCGTTGAAGATCGCAGCAACCCTTGTTAGTGGAACGTAGCAGTGAAGGAAGCTCCGATATAATTCCAATCATACTTGCGGATAAATTCGTTCGCTTTGAAAAAAAAGTCTCGCCGAGTTTCGGCTCGTCCTTGAGGGACTTTCCAATTTTCTAGCCGAAGGCATCCGCTTCGCTCTCGCCTTCATCCTTTGATGTCCATAAGATGATTTGTCGCAAAACTCGCAACGAGATCCTTTACCCAAAGGGCTACAAACTCGTTTGATCAAACGGAGATTTTTTTTCGAAAAACGGTTGTAGGCTTCCTTATTGCATAATGCAGGTTGATGCCAAAGTGATTGGTGGAGATGACTTTACTCGATGAATCTTCCTCTTGCAGTTGCGTCCAACTAATGTGGCGTCATTTTTCGTAATTGTGTACATATTATCGGTAGCCTGCGAAGAGGTGGGTCGTATGAAAATCAATCAAAGCAGCTCGTACAACCGCAGCGAAAGCCACACCCACATCAGAGTGCGTGGACAATTTTGGATAACGTTAAGAACGTCTCGCATCAAATGACTGCACCAACGCGAATTCAATTGATTGACAGCGTCCAGATAAATTCAAAATGCAGAACTCCTTCACCGGTACTGCACTATATCGACACTTTCCATTGCATGTAACTGCTGTAGTTACGCCTCGTCGCACGTATATCGGAAAAAGAGAGTGATGGCGACACACAGAGGAGAGCGATGTCCGGAAAATGAGCGTGTATCACCGGTTGGTTCAAAAAGTACGTTGAACCGATGCACAGAGAGAAACGAATATCGATACGAGTTCCGAGCAGCGTTTCTGGTAGTTTGGTAATGAACGGATGTGGTTTAATGTGCATTGCTGAGCATTCCATGTCAGTAGTTCAAATGTAGTCTTGTCAGGCGGTAAAAATGACACTTGTTATCCATCATCGAATTGTATTTAACTTAACTAGGGCACGATATTAATTGGATGATGGAGCAGTATGTTGTTGGGATATTGGTTAAACCACATCGCTATCATATCTTTTGCCTTCCAGTAGGCTAAATATAACTTCTCTGGACGAAATAGCTAAACGGAATTGGAGAATAATGTTCGCCATGTAGTACGCCATTCTCACGTGTGTTTTAGGGTTGAAATAACTATTAGTTGTGTCAGAGTATGCTGACTGCAGTTATGACTCTTTGGATGACCGGAGCACTATGCGACAGGGTGGTTCTGTTTACTCGCGGGAATGGCAAGTGAGCAAGTAGGCCGTAGTCGAAAAATGAAGCAAGCGCGGGATCCTCATTGGCAGAGAGAAAATTATTCACAAGTAAACAAAGGGTCCAAGGTGGGGGAAAAAATCATTCATTCATACTCCATGGAAAGATGGAGGGTGCTATGTCTGTGGGAGGAAAGCAAACAATACGTCAGAGAGAATATGATAAACAAAGTCAACCCTCTTTCCTCAACTGTCACGATGTATCGCGGAAACATCAAGGAGCAGTGGTGCTAAAATGTTCCATTATCACTTTTTTGTATTGTTAAGGGGTTACCCCCACTTGCGATTTAGAAAAAATCGATTTTTTTTATTGCATTTTTTTGAAGTGCAATTTGAAGTGCAGTTTTTTTTTGATGCCCGGAATAGATGACTATATGTAAGTTTACAAAAAAAAATATTTCCTTCGTGTAAACTGAAATTGAAACTTTAAATGCGTTTTTCTCAAAATGGCATTTCTGAAGTCGGTGACCAAGATTACTCGAACACTAATGAACCGATCTTCTTGAAATTTTGCAGGCTTATTTAATACATAAAAATGTAGTCATTAATCGTTCGATTTTTTTTTCGTTAAAATCAAACCATTAACTTTGACTGTCCGCCATTTTGTGAAAAATGAATATTTTTTAAAATCCTTCGATTAAAGACTAGTTTATACTTATATTTGACTAAATCCATCCGCATTTTTTTTTTCAGATGATCCACTTCGCCGCAATGTTGGTCACCGCAAACCGTGTTTATAAAAACATTATTTCATTGACGGCCATTTGCCACTAAACAATGTAATATTTTTCAATAAAAAAATTACTGAAAGTTCTTCAAGATGTGTTCTTTAAGATGGTATATTGATCGATTAAAAAAGTTTTGTAGTTTTCTTTAAAAAAATTCATGAAAAAGGCCTTTTTTGCGCTACAAGTGGGGGTTACGCCTTAAGAATAAAAAAACGCGAGTGTAAGTGACACCGACGAAAATAGATAAGTATACGGATCCATGTCTTCCAATCAGAAATATTCCACACCATCAACGAATGGTCGAGAATTCTATCTTACCGCAGCTGTTTCTACATGATAAAGGCATCTTGAACTGTTCGCGTGATGAGTTGAAACAGAAGGCCCAGTTTAACAATGAGTACCTTCTGAAGGGCCTACGCCTAATGGTGTATCGTCAGGGTTCCGGAAATATCCCTAAATGGATCTGTTACATTTCCAGAACTTTTTCACACGCGAAACAGGAATAATTTCGGACTCAGCCAACTCACTGTACCCACCCAACCGACCGCGTATATTTCTTTTCGGTACAATCTTCTCCTCTTCCTAAAGGTATAATGTAGTTATAAGAAATATGAAGTTTCAGGAAACGAATGTGATAACCAAACTAATGCTTTTGCGAATGAAATACCTTAAAGCATTCCGACATAAAGCCTCACGAGCTTCACCGAAGAGGGTGGAATGAGCTTGGTATTCGCGTTCCTCTCAGGGAATGAGCCAGCAGTGATCAATCTTACTCAGGGAAGAAACACGATGAAAACGGAATGATGGGAGTTGCAAAGGCCGGAATTCAAGGGCCTATGAAGAAAAACAATCAGCTGCGTAGGAAGATTCAAAAGATACTCTCGGAAATCAATTACGTTCGTTATCTTTGTGACCTCGACGTCAACTGGGTATCTAATGTAACACGCCATGAATAATAATATATGCATACATATAGGCAATACGTTTTGAGAGATAACATCCCATTTGACGGTAATTCCAATAATATTTTCGATCGTCATAGATTCGTAGTGATTAACACCAAGCAAAAACAAATAGGAAGCTAGTTCGGAAAATATGAAACCGTCAATTTAAGTTGAAAAAAAATACTATATTGCCGTTTCCTGCATGACGAGATACATTAAATTAAGTCTGTGACAGATAAATGATTCGCAGCATTACAGTAACGAAAATCCGATTATTCACACCAGGTCAAACGATCCCTATATACAGGGTGTCCCTCTTGTCTCTGCCACCCGAAATAACTCGGTAATTGTCGACGTCACAAAAAAATGTTCCAGACAAAAGTTGTACGATGTGAAAAGGGCCATCAAATGCGACCAATTGTTTTTATTTCGGTGGAGGCGCTGACGCATAGTGAAGGTCACCTCCACTTTTTTACATGGAATGATACATTTTTTTCAACCATATTGTGGAGCACCTTAAGCCGCATAAAAACATTAGGGGGCCAAAGTCGTTCAAGGCCATTCTCATAAACAACACTAGGGGGTCAAGTCGTTCAAGGTCATTCAAAGTTAGTATCGATGATACAAATCTAAATATCTCACAAATTTGGTAGTGATCCGAAATATTTAGATTTGTATTTCATTTTAATAGGTGACCTTGAATGACCTTGAACGACTTTGACCCTCTAGGGTTTTTTATGCGGCTTGATGTGCTCGACAAGATGGTTGAAAAATGTACCAATCCATTTAAAAAAGTGGAGTCGACCCTCATTGTGCATCAGCGCCACCACCTAAATAAAAAAAAAATTGGTCGCATTTGATGGCCCCCTTCACACCGTACAACTTTTGCCTGGAACATTTTTTTGTGACGTCGATAATTACCGAGTTATTTCGGGTGGCAGAGATAATAGGGAAACCCTGTGTAACGAAAGAAACAGCTCGTAGCCGAAAATGAACTCCATGAGGAACCGAGGCATTACCTCGTAGTCCCGGAATAGCAGATTAAGGTGAGAAATCCCTTTAGAATTGTCAAAAAATCGATTTTTTTAAAACATATTTCGAAAGTATGATACCCAAAGAATATATTGACCAAAGGAAAACTCGAAATATTGAATATTTGCGGTGTTATCGCATATAGTCAGGTAGCGAGTAAACTTTAAACGCGATTATCTCAAAACTACTTTTTCAAAAACTGCTCGTGTTGTAGCTCAAAAAGTTATCGACCGATTTGGATTAAATTTTGGGAGGTTACTCTCAGTAATATTATCGAACGGATATACCGAAAGTTTGAAAGGTAGCGTGTAAATAAGTCATTTTTTTGGGGTCAAATATGTCGAAAAAATGGTCGAAAATTCGAACTTTGGAGTAAAAAGGCTCCCAAATTTTCAATTTTGCACTTTTTCATATTTTTTTAGGTATATCCTTCCACTTAATATGTCAGTAAACGAATGACACTTATTAAATCTTTTTCAGATCAACAGAAAAAAGTGACAACTGCAGCACTTTTCGATGTCGCGGAAAACAGGCGTCCGAAGACCCGAACGCCGCCTTTTTTATTGGTCTTCCCAAAAAAAAACAAAATTTAACTTGAAAGTTATAATAAACTCATGTCCAAATTTGAAAATGATCAGATTATTTTATCCCCTCTAAAAAAATTCCCGAAAATACCTATTTTTCACGCTTCTAAAGGGATTTCTCGCCTTAATGGGTAGGTAATTTGGTCACTAATTTTTTGAGTCTTACAACTTTAAACGCGTTTTCCTAAAAACCACTTTTTCGCGAACTTCGTACAAGATAACTCAAAACTTATCTAATCGATAATTCAAAAATGTTGCATACTTTCAGATAATTTAATTACCATCTATGTGAATCTAAAGGTTCTCGAAAATTATTTTTTTTTAACTACTTTTTATTAACAATTACTACAGAAAATTTTTTATGAAAAATAGAATATTTTTTCCCACACGTACCTACCATTTTTCGAATTTTCACTTTCGTCCGATTTTTTAGTCTTAGAAATCTATCACTTCTTAGCTCTGATATTTCAGATCAATGCACCAGGCGCTAGGTTGTACGCCGTGGAACAACTCAGACGGAAACCTTCTCCGAAGCAAGTGTCGTACATGCGGCATTTTTGGATGTTTTTGAAAAATTATTTTTTTTCGCAAAATGAAATGATGTAATAATATGTACATAAAAATCGAATTATGTAAAATAAATATTTTTGACACAAAAAAAACTTGAAAATTCGCTTATCTTCGGCTATCTAAAGGACCCCCCCCCCCCCCATCTGCTTGCCCGTTTCTTTCGTCGCTTGGCGATGACTCGATGACGGGATATCAAGCGAGAAGAACGAGATTCACAATACAAGCTCGCGTGAATTCATCCCAAGAATTCATCCCAAATTTTGGTTATTGTCAATGAAGTTTCCCAGTCTATAAATCCAATGGAATAAGGCGCCGCTCGATTCTATTTAAAACTCATTTGGATGAAATGAAAGTACGCATATATTCCACACGCAAATTTTGCAGAGTCTGCCTCGAAAGGAGAATCTAGCCGGCAAAAGTGAGAACGATAAATTCCGAGGAGGCCGAGGCGACCCGAGAATATCTCTCGACGACTGCATCGTCGTGTATTCGCCATGCTGGTGCAATGCAATCCCAGATGCAGCCGCATGCGCTAGCGACTACTTTTCGCTATATATACGCACACATTTGTATCAGTGGCACATGCACAATATCATTGCGAGCTCGTACGCTCTCTTAAAATGGCAATTTGTATGCGAGTTAATTCGGCATGTGTATATGTGTACGAGGCTACAGTTGCTTTCGGCAGCCCGCACATAATTCCGACAGATCGGAATTATTTAGGTAGAAAAGTGAGGTATCATTGTGGCACGGCCTCCGGACAAACAAGTATACGCGAACCCATCCTACGGCACTTCACAAATACACGGTCCTGTCGCGATTTTAAGCAGGCGTGACACAACGATCACTAACACGAATTCTACACAATTGTCGCTCGGCCGTTGCACAGCTCCGTGCAAAAGCAAGACGAAAGAGCACAAAAGAGCCGAGCAGGTACACGAAAATGAGTTTTCCGAGATAAAAGGCAAAAGGTCAGATGTGCAATGAACGCCGGTGTGACAATGCGTCTACAGCACATGCCGTGACGACTGGGAGGAACTCTGGGTTGTATATAAACGAGCGTGAAGCATCATCGTACGGCTCGCTGCTGGTGTTCCGTTTGTTACTGGCCAACTCTGAGAGGTGGCTTAATTGGCTCGACGGTACGTCACCGAGTCAGCAGAGAGGAGATAGAAGAGCGAGGAGTGCCTGGCTAGTGCCAACATTCGTAAGTGTACAGAAAGGGAAAAGAAAACGAGAGGGAAAAAGGCTGATGGCGGCGGAAGAAATGATGAGTCCAGACGCAGCACACCCGTAGAAAATCATCCGGGCTTGGAGAACCGATAATATTTACGAGGTCCTTATGTAAGCTCGACGACCGGGTCATACGGCGCGATCGAGCCAACGATATCGGGCGGAATTGCCGCAATTAAGCGTAAGTAACAGCGCACAGTGACGCGACGTATACGCGTACCCCGTGTGTGATGGGTACATTGAAGTATATGTACCTGCTATTAGCAACAATAGAGATGGGGAAGGCCGCTGCTTCCTTTTATGCATTACCGTCGCGACGTTTGTTCGCTTCTTCGTAAACTTGATACGGTACCTATAGACGAGCGCAAGACGTTGTAGAGACAGTCCGGTTGGCCTAGCCTCCCTTTTCGCACTTTAGCTCCCGCGTACGATCGACCATTACTGCCATCGTGCACGCCTTCTCGTCCCTGCTTTACACGCGAGATGACCGTTCCCATTTCCGATCAGGAGGTTGAGCCGGGACGGCGATAAAAGAAATAATCGCCGAGGGAGTTGTTGCGAAAGATAGAGAAGCGACAACGGTGATGAAGAGAAGGAACGAGGAAGACGCTATGCTGGAACAGCGGGACCGGAAAAAAGTGCCAGGGCCGCGTCACTTGGAGGGACTCCCAAGTATGGGAGAGGGGACTGTGCCCCATTGCTGTATACACCACCCCATTCATTGACTCTAATAGGATAATGAAACGTGAATCATGGATGCACGATGAACGATTATATTTTTATTGTGGCCCGGTCAATTTATTCATTATTTTGCTGAGGCCAATATCATTGGCAGCACTTCATAGGTGTAAGCAAATCAAGACGTATAGCTGGGATTGTGGCTTGTTCGGCTGTAAAATTTTAGTCAGCGGATCGAAAAATGCGTGGAAGAGAAACGTGCAAATTGTTCTCGTCATAGTAGTTGAATGGAGAAAGCCCTCCATGGGTGAAAATGATCAAGCAAGTATGGAAAAATTTGTTGGGTCTGGTACAAGGTTGAACACTGGGAAAAGTGTACATCAAATCTGTACAAATTACACACGATGGTGAAGTTTGCATCGTTCGGTTTCAACGCAAGTTTGTTTTTATTTTTTCAATGTTTAATTTCAATTATCATTCAAAAAAATTCTTTACAAATTTAGGCTGAAGATCTCTAAAAAGGATCCTAAAAAAAGTGCAAGCGATTTTGAGGGCCTGAATTTGTAAAAAAAACAATTGGATACGAAACTTTCGTTGCGTTCCAACGATGCTAACTTCAGTATCATAATTACACTGCCTTATGGTCCCGGTTCTGACAATTCACTCTGGGGGAAAGCTAGAATGGAAAAGTTTCCATGCTCAGAGAGGAACTTTGTCATCGTATCTGGCTATGTATATTGAGGCAATGAAGCCAATCTGAATGAAAATCTGTCGCAATTGCGAAATTCATAGAGAATTATTCCTATGCAATGACCTAAGCGTGATAGGGGAAAGTAGGGTGGTTTCGTGCAAAGGGCAGATATGTACAGTAGCCATATGTAGACTACCCAACACATTGACGCGTTCATCTTTGCATGCGTGCCTCGCATTCACACGCCCACTCAGTTCGCGGAGTGCAGCGGCAGTGCGCTCGCCGGTCTTGTTGCGACAAGGCGCAACGTATTTTGGCACTGCCAAAAAGTAAGTACATTTTTCACGTAAGTTCAAATTTGTCTATTTATTGTAATGTTCGCTTCAATATGTAAATAATTCATCGTAGTTGCTGAACATTCGGTAGATTACTGTTTGTATCGTCAGTTATGGGGAGTCGTTTATAGATTTTTTAAAAACAAAAACGTGGTTTCTTTGGGTTGGGGCACACTCGTACTGTACGAATGTACTCCACGTACGTCTTTTTGAAAATAATTGTTTATTTCACCAAGAATATTATTATTTCAAAACTATGATGCAAAATTACAATGACGATGACATCTGCAATAAAGGAAATCCTGGATAAAACCATGGTTTGTATCATGTTCCCCCGAACATGATACAAACCCAATAACAAAGATGAAGAGCTTATGTATCAGATGTAGTTCAAATTTCACCAAAACCCAAATCTACTGCTAAGGACCGCTAGCATCTTTAACTTCGGGAAAGACTTTTCCGCTGACAATGTGTAGTAGGTTAACATTAAATTGAGTGTTATCTCATTTCAAGGTTGATTTCATCCTAGAAAAACAAAATGAAGAAGCTCTGGTTGATAAAAGAATAATAAAAGAAACGTTAATTAATATACGTTTCGTTTTTTTTTTTTGCAAAACGAAGAAGCGTTGGTTATCCGTGAATTGCCATGGGAATGTACATTATAATATGTATTAGTTAAGTGTTTTTTTTTCATTGCAACGCTGATTTTTTTGTTAGTTTGGTCTCCGAAAGACAAATCAAGAAGCAATGTTTAGTTAACAAAGATTTAAGTGTAATTTATCAATGCTTACAAGAAATGTTTTGTTAATAAATAAATACTTTCAGTAACCCCACTATGTACGTATGTGCCCTACATTCTGCACGAATGTACCCCACATATGGGTCATCGTTTCCCATCTTTTGTAAAATCAAACATTACTTGAATATATTACATCGTATCAACATTTACATACACTACTTTCAAAGCTAAATATACTGGCTATTTAGCAGCACAATAATCCGTTTGAAGAAGCAGTTAGTTTTTCTTCTTTTAATCATAAAGTAAAAACTGTACGAATCCACCCCACTTTCTCCTACGTTTATCGAACGCGTATAACGTTTGCACGTTGAATTAAGAATTTGGGAACACGTTGTGTCGGCGAAATATTATGTTGATCGGTGCTGTTATTACGTTCCTGCGGTCTGAACACCGAGACCGCTGACCGCGTGCGCCACAACTTATAGTCTACCTCTACAATTTTTCCGGCGATCGTTATTACTAAAAATGTGATTTAAAAGGTTCATAGTGCGAGACGCTGGATTATATGCGGATACTTAGAAAAATCATTAGGGTACATAGGGACCTTGTGCAAAATATGGATTGTAGGTAATATATACTCTGGTCCCTGTATAATAAGCCCTGGGATTAAGAAACAACCCATGGCATTAGAAAAAAGATCCTACCCATGGCAATGGAAGAAAGATCCTATCCATGTGCATTGAAAGAAAAATCATACGATCTCTACATCGTTTAGCAAAGATTAGAGACAAGAACGACTCATAGATGTGCCATCGAACCTCCAGATTCGGCCAATACATAGAGTTTAATATTCTGTATAAATCTCGCGACCGCAGTTATTTTATGATATTGAAATTGGCATCATTGGAACGCAACCAAAGCTTAGTAGCCCACAGTAGAAACCACTTAAACGTTCTTCAAGATTCTTGTCTGAAATCTGCTGCTTAAACTTGCAGGATAAGATTTTTTGCGATAAAAAAAAATGAATAAATAAAACGCATTTTCGTTGCATCCCGACGATGCAAACTTCAATATCGTGTGACTTTCCTCAACACCGCAATCATTATTAATCTTGTGGATCGTCTGTATTTATAAAGCATGCGTTGTTGACCAGCAATAGGAAATGCAAAGCGTAAAAGATTCCGTTATGCAGTCGCAATAAAGACAAAAATTAATGTCAGTATGCACTCACGTTGGTATGACAAAGCTGTCTCAAGATTCAAAGATATATCAGGTGTAGTAAAAAGAAATCCATTATTTTTGGAATAGATGGCTTTAGTCATCTGTATCTCGCGTTGTATAAGTGTGATCGGATTAGGCTAGATGGCGTTAGAAAGATAAGATTTCGTACTAAAGTAAACATCTCAGACAGTTTTGTGATTGCTTGACGCAATATTGTTTGAGCCTGCGTCAAAGATGGCCAGAAGCAAAGTGAAAATACGCCATATTTTACAGTTTTTCTTCGATAAAGGCGAAGACGCAATCCAGGCGGCTGAAAATGCGAATATTGTTTATGGTCCTGATACTGTAATATCCAATCACGCGCAATTTTGGTTTCGTCGACCCGTTCCGGTAATTTTGATGTCAAAAATGCACCACGCTCTGGAAGGCCAATTGTCGAAAATGTCGATAAAATAATGAAAATCGTCGAGTCCGACCGTCCTGTGAGCACTGCTTCGATTACCCAGGAGCTAAACATTGCAGGAAAAACCGTTTGGAACCACTTGAATAAGGCTGGATACAAAAAGAAGCTCGATGTATGGGTGCCACACGAGTTAACGCAAAAAAACCTCATGGACCGAATTTCCATCTGCGAATCGCTGCTGAATCGCAACAAAATCGACCCATTTCTGAAGCGGATGGTGACTAATGATGAAAAGTGGGTCACTTACGACAACGTCAAGGGAAAACGGTCGTGGTCGAAACGCGGTGAGCCGGCGAAAACGGTGGCCAAGCCAGGATTGAAGGTCAGGAAGATTTTGCTGTGTGTTTGGTGGGATTGGCAGGGAATCATCTACTATGAGCTGCTCCCCTACGGCCAAACTCTTAATTCGGACCTGTACTGTCAACAATTGAATCGTCCGAAGGAAGCAATCACCCAGAAGCGGCCAGCTTTGGTCAATAGGAGAGAAATTGTGTTCCATCAGGACAACGCACGCCAGGCCACACACATCGATAGTGACTCGCCAGAAGCTCCGGGAGCTTGGTTGGGAGGTTCTTATGCATCCACCTTATAGTCCGGATCTGGCACCAACTGATTACCACCTGTTCCTGTCTATGGCAAATGATTTTGCTTGTGAAAAATTCGCCTCAAGAGAAGCTTGTGAAAAGCGACTGTCCCAGTTTTTTGCCAATAGGGACGAGGGTTTCCATGAGAAAGGTATAATGAAATTACCTTCAAAACTGCAACAAGTTATCGATCAAAACGGTGCCTATTTGACCTAAATCGGATCATTCTAACTATGCTAAATAAAGCCTTCAATTTCATACAAAAATATGGATTTCTTTTTACTACAACTTATATGAAGACCATCTCTTCTGCTTTCACGCATTCACGTATTGATCTACCTTCCGAAAACATTATTGCTTGTTTAAGTGTATAAAAAAAATCTAATTCAACTCAAAATCGTTTTTTTTTAAATTCAAACAATGGCTTCATTATAATTTTTTAAATTCCAATATACACAACACTGGTCGCCAATTGGTGGCGTTTTTCCACGCACCGTTGCAATCAAACGTAAAAAAGTACACGACAATAATTTCTTTCATTTATACATATCCTAGAAGGATCAATTAACACGTGCATTTATTTTTTCAGTTATTCCATCCTAAAGACCACCTCCGAATCAGCGCTCTCTAAAACAATACTGCCTTCATGGTTTATCTTGTCTTTGCTTTCTCATGAGCTGAAATAAGTACTCGCAAAACAAGTAGTCTCTCATTAGTTCAAAGTTCAACAGGGAAAACTCTCATTGCTATCGAAGGACATGTGGCCCAACATGTCGCTGGGTTTCTAGGAGGATCCGAAGTACTTTGGACACGTGATCTCTATATCTATTATTCCGAATATAATCAGAATCGCCTCCGACAGACACAAGGTAGCTTATATCAGCTCGTCGTGCTTTCTCCCTCGTGGTTTCGTAATTTCCGCCAAATCGTCCCGACGTGCACCCACACGTAGACATTTATATTACGGTATATACAATAGCGTGTGCTGAAGCATTATATAGTATCGATCGGAGCTTCGAACGGAACGGTTGCTGCGAGACGAACGCGACAGGGAAGTGCATTAATAGACGTCTGCGGGGGACGAATCGATTCTCGGCCCTCACCCTCTTTCGCCTCCTCCAGTTAAAGCTCTTGTGCTTAATATTGCAACCTATTAATTGTACTATGCATGTAGCAGACAGCATATAGAGTCACATGTCCCCATGTCTTTCCCCATCCCCCTCTGCCCCCTGTTAATTTCTGCCCTACTGAACTAGAGTTCGATCTCACACTAAGCTACCCTGAATCATTCAGTCACCATCCGCTGTTCAAAATACCACGAGAAATTTGGTCGCAAGCAGCCGTGCCATTGTGAGGGAAGTATTCCATTATTGATCAAAGTTGAAGAACAATGTTGTAGGATGATAAGCTGGCGAATCGGATGAAATCAGTGACAACGTTGTTAATTTTCTGGATTTGATTTGGGTTAGTCTCTTCCGGTTTACGTGTGTGGATACGATTATCATATTGTACAGTTGGCCAATCGGCTGTTAAAAAGATCGTGTCGAGAAGAAATAGAGAGGAAGTTGTTACCCTTGAGCTCCTTGTTGGTGACGTGGTCGGGTCGAAAGGTGGCGGTTTCCATCCGGTCGCCGACGAAAAAGAAGACATTCGAGTAATCTTCGTCGATCTCACTTGTTCCGTTCCTCGTCTCGTCGAGGTCCATGGCCCGTTGATTGTTCGAAGTTCGATGCACTCGCTGTCGTTCGTTGATCGTCGTTTCAGCCGCGAAGCATCAGCAACGATCGTAGACACAGCAATCGACGATCTCGTGCCCAACAGCACGCTTACACTGAGTCCACAGTGCCAAGAGTAAACGAACCCGTTAGTTCGGGGGTGTCGGGTGACGCGCCGCTGCTCCTGGGCTCTCGCCGGACTCATCGTCGCATCGCCACCCTGGCACCCCCAATTAAGGCTGCCGGTCTCGTCGATAATCCTTGCGACTCGTCTGACTCTACGATCACCAAGTTACGCACGACAATCTCGGCCACGACGTAATCCAACGCTAGTGACGAACCTGTAACCGAGGCCTTCGTTATCTCGCCTATCCGAAATCCACGAGCTTCAAAGGCATCTTCCATTCTGCAACATGAAACAACAGAAAAAAACCTATTTAAACGCTCGAGTGTGATGCGTGGTGTGAAAAACTCCGAGGTAGAAACAAGTGGACATGTCTGTTGTCATGTGGATCTGGCATGTCCAGCTATATAGTTCAGGTTTGTGACATCTCTATGGTCGTAGCACAGAAGATAACTTATGTGGTCGCGTAACTTCTAAATACCCGGAAATACCCAAGAACGTTCCATGTGGATAAGATCTCCAAGTATGCTATCCATATGCATGACATACCTGTTTAAATTTCCCTTGGAATTATACGAAATTCCGTAAGCTCCCGTTATTACTAGGGACTCACGGTAGAGACAGATGGTACCGCCGCAGTATGCACGATGTATTTATATTTTATACGCAGGGTTCTTAGGGCTGAGGCGCTTTCGGGTCCTTGCTATTCTACGTAAGCAAGGCCGAACGCAACAGCCCTCTTTGAGATATTTATGCAATACAAAAATACAAAAATGTATACTGGGCCCTTCACGGTACTCCGGCCACCCTGGTTTTATGCCAAGTCCACCAAAAGTTTCCTTAATAAATGTCTATGATCTACCATTTGGTCACGGAAATATTGAAGCTTCGCGACCTTACAACGCTTCCATTTTTTTTTCGAATATTCACTGTTCTTCAGCTACATCGAAAAATGACACCTTGCTCAAATCCAACGTCGATGTTGAAATCGGAACACTCTACTTTGAGTTTTTCTATTTAAAAAAGGGAAACCAATAAAAACATGATGCTGCCATAGTGTTTTTTTCGTTCTATGCCAGAGATGTTGATCCTTCTCCTTTCAGTATGGCAGAAAAAATGTTTCTTGAAAACAATCGCACAATTGATAACGCGGAGCATCGAAAATTCGCTGCACTCACGAACTAACAAGGTCGCTAACTAAAGTTCCCTAACTGAAAGGTTGGCTACGAGAGTGTAAGCGATCGCGCTAGGCCTCCATACTTCCGTCGGAATCACAACTTTTATGATTAACGAGGAACCTCTCCACGAGAGACGTGTCATGGGGAGAATCGATAGAGGCAGACGCCAAATTGATGATTGAATGAGCATCGCGGGAACTTAACGAAAACAACGAAACAGGTATGTCGCCGTAAACGATGATTAATAATAAAAAAAAAACAAGCTATTTATAGAGAACAAAAATAAACACTATTAGGATTTCGCCAGGAAAAGGCACACTGACATCGAATAAAACCGGCCGAGCGTAGTAAAAATCGTCTTTTTACGTTGAGGGAGATAGGCGGTAACGTTAATTGTCCATCGGGAAATGCCTCTACGGGTCATCCATGGCGACCTCTTGTTTCAAACGATTCGTGGCGCGAGATTGTAATCTCCCGATATATCAGCGTGTATCCCGTTAGTGTCCAATAAAATGGAGATAGACGGGCATAAAAATATGCGTGCATCTACGTCATTTGGCAATGTCCATTAATCGAACGTCAATCAGTGTCCTTTGGGTAGCTTCATCCGTGGTAACGAACAGCAAGGACTATTTCCCGACACAAGCCAACGGAGGGAAAGAGGACGGCATCATTCCTGTAGGGCTATTAATCCGATTCAATGGTTCTCGCTTCTGCTTGATATCTGGACAAGACGCGATATGCGGTTGAGGTAATTGAATGAGAGAATGGTCGATCGACGAATCGAAAGACAGGCGGTGATATATCGACATGTACGTGCCGTTTTTTACATTTGGATATAGCTCTGTCCTCGCTGTTCTACGAGAAAATGCCGGATACGCTAAAACCAATCAGTGTCGGGCGATACAGCGGAGATCGCCAGGCCAAGCCAATCAGCTCCAATCCCCTATCAGGAAGGACTTGCGTTGACGGAAGAAGTGAGATTGCTAAAGTTTCAATCTATCGAAAAAAAAGACAACGTATCCGAAATTATTGAATCGAGGGATGTTGCGGATCATCCAAATGGTAGTAAATGGTAGAATGGTACCCATCTCTCATGGGTATCAAGCGTCAGAAGTTGATTCATGATGAACCGCCGATTTCTCCTAAAGTCAATGAAATTTCCGTAGAGCTGCAGTTTTTTAATTACGCCCGATATCATCCGTAATTATAGTTGAACACGAGCGTTTGATTTCTTTTGTTTTTAATATACTGCGAAGGAATGTACCTTCGGAACTCACAAGCTACCTTCGACCGCTTTGTTTTTATCTAACGTCGCTCGTCGCAATTTTGTTGAGCGTAACGGTACCACGTTTCATAATTTCATTGACCTAGTAACGTCGCAGCGTGGTGCGCCAGCAGCGACGGGGATTCGGTGCATTTTCGTGCGGTGTAAATTCGTTATGAACCTTGGAATACACGTTTATGTGCATCTGTATACACGTGTGGGGATGGATGTTCGTTCCGAGCACGCCATTTATCGGGTGGCTCGAACGCTCGAGTCAGAAAAACTTCTGCGTTAATTGTCAGGTCGTCGGACGAAGTGTAGGAACGCAGGGATCGGCAAACATCGGGGTTTTAATAAAATCGTCGACGCGTACCTTTTGAAACGGGTCTTCTCACTTTAACGCTAAAAAGGCTATTTTCATGCATTTTTTTTATAGGTTCATATTATAGATATTCATATAAAAGTTGTTACACTTAGTCAATACACTTTCGGAATACATTTTTTTTAATGTTATGTATGTATATAACCCAAACAAACTTTAAACGCGTTTTTCTCGAAACAACGTTTTTCGACGGCTTGTTGATAAAATCTTCGAAACTACTGAACCGATGGTTATGAAATTTTAACCACATATTCTTTACAACTATACCTATAGCGCATATCAAGAATTTTCTTTGAATTTTGATATTTTTTTGCCAAAAAATGTGAGAAAAACACGTTTTTTGTTTTTTTCGAAAGATGTCCGCCATTTTGTTATTTTTGCATGTATCAAAAATCGTATGATACGCGCTATAGCCATTCACATACTGAATCGAAAACCGTTTGATTTTTTTGTTTCGGGTGATCCATTTCCGAGATTTCATCAACAGCGTAGACCTACAATTTTTTTAGGACACTTTTATAACAACCATTTTCGTCTATAGATAGTGACTTTAATAAATAAATTTTTCAAATGTATGTCGAAAGTGTATTTATTAAGTGTAACAATTTTTATATCAATATCTATAATATAAACCTACGAAAAAAATTCATGAAAATACACTTTTTTTACGTTCAACGTGAGAAGACCCCTTAAGGACTCACTGCGTTATCGTGCCGATTTATATCATTATCATTAATAGGTGTCTAGCTCGTGGCCGGAAAAAAGGAATTCTTGTGATTTTTTAATGGGAAAGTGTGTGCAGGTTTTCAATTTTTTTGACACTAAAGAGTGCGGTTTCAAGTATTTTTTACAATTTTTGTATTGAAAAACATTTATAAATGAGGTGACTACAATGGTTTGTGCAGACCGCTGTTTGAAAAATGTCCTTCGCGGTGACCACTGCTGGTCGGAAACAAATCAATCGAAATTTAAGAAAATCAATCGCATTTAGTTTCTGCCAAAAATTATCGAGTGCTTGGACATAGGATTAAATAAAATATTGTCTTTTGGCAAAATGGCCGCTGTCTATGTGAAAGTATCGATTTTTGATAAAAGCAACGCTCTATTTTGGTTGAAAAAAAGACTTCGTTCAAGCACTGTTTTTTGAGGTGTAAAAAAGTTCGTGAAATTTAAAGTTGATCAATACAGTGATCTTTTAGATATCGTAGTGACTGATTTTGGAAAAGTCATTTCGAGAAAAACGCGTTTAAAGTTCGCCGGTTCACAGTTTGCAAAACCTACCCATAACATCCTCAACTTTGAACGGATCGACTTCAAATTTTCAGAGTATATTTTTGTAATGTTATATTTTGAGATCCTCCGAAAACAAAAAATCGGTAGTATCAAAAATGTCAACGAGGTGTAAGCTCGTCTAATTACCACAATTTAACTCGGCACCTCTTCCAAATGGTATTAAAGTTTTTTTTTTATACTTGGTACTACATTTTTTTAATACTTAGGCCACGAAAGTTACTGAACCATTTTTAAGAATTGTCATTAAGAATCTATAATCAAAGCCTGCAAAGAAAGATGTCAGATAATAATAAAAATGAAGAAATTAAGAAAATTACGAAAAATGTTCTTTGGATCCCAACGATGGAAACTGCAACACCATTCTCCCGACACCAAATTAACTACATCTATGTTCTTAATCATCTAGCAGTCTACTACTAATACTACTGTATTTTGACTAAAGTCTTAAGTGTTCTTATTTATTTGCAGTTACAAGAAAACTAGAATTAGGAATTTTGAGGAATGATTTATAACTCTTTCTCAAGGAGCGCGACATTTTTTTGAACCCTGTATGCAAGTATCTATATTATGTACAGGCGGATGCCCAATGCGGTTTGCGGATGGCAAACACACCACAACAAGAGTAAAACAATTTCCGTCGTTTACTTAGATTGTTAATTTTTTTGGACACGAGCATGATTGCTATATGCGGCGCAGAGCGAAAAAAGGGTGGACCATTGTAACCTCTTGAAGGTTGCATCGTTCGGATGTAACGATTCTTTTTCTCCATATATTTATCTCCACTATCGTCCAAAATCGTTTTTCCGCAAATTTAGGTCGTAAATCTCCAATGAGAATCCGTAAAAATTTATATGTTATTTTCGTAGCTCTAAGTCCGCCAGAAAAAAATAGCGAGCAATGTAAAAAAAATGAATTTTCGTTGCATCCTACTGATGGAACTTTTAACATCATGAACCATTTTGATTGAATATTGGACCATTTGTCCAATATTCATCGCAATATATTTTGTGATGGAATAAACCCCTTGATGTCATAATGCAGAGAATTCCGGAGAAGTGCCAATACGATCGAATTGAAAGAACTTTTCACGATAAGAGCTTGGAACGCTTGGAAGAAAAACGTCTGTAATGGTTTCAAGAGCGAATATAAAATAAAGTCGTATACCAGCAGAAATGCAGAACTCTTCTTCACTCGTTTACGTGACGCAAGATATTCCGTGCCCTCTCGTCTGTGATGGGTGAGGACCGACTCGTGATATTGGCATCACGAAGCATCTCGGTTTTCCAATAAAACGCTTAAGGTGGAAAAACAAAAAGAAATACGGGATCACAGTCGACGTTCCCATTCTCGGGCGCATCGATCGCATTTGCCTCTGTACTCTTCGACCGTTCATCGGCAGTCCTCAACGGTTGGTTCGTCGAGTTTTCCAGGCAAGCGCGGCCGGTTCCGATAAAAATCTCGAGATTAAATGGATCGATCGACGCCGATGGACGATTCGATCTTTCCGTCAACACCGGCTTCCAAAGGGCACCTCCACCCACCCAGACACGGCGAACACCTCGATGGCGAAAGTACACACGTATCAAGAGCGTAGAGTTTCATTGGTGATAAGGGAACAACGGCATTGATTTTCCTTTCGCTCACGTCCGTTGCGATCAAAACAAAAGAGAAAAAAGCGAGCAACGCGGGTTTACCCGATAGCCACTGCATAAGCCTTTTTTCCCTCGTTGACGCCAACTTCCGTTTGATCGCCGTTTAATTTCACTTTTGATCCCGCGCCACCAAGGGTGTTCGTGCGTTGACAAAGACGAAATTCACAAACTTTCGCGTAATGAGAGATTTTTTTAATCCACGGGAGGCATAATCCAAAGAAGAAATTCTCGAAGTATTTGTACGGTCGCGAACAAAAAAAAATAAAAAATAGACCGCTGCCTGATACACGATGAAGTTTGCATCGTTGAGATGCAATAAGGTGGTCGGCTGAGCGGTCGTCAGGGATGGCAATGAAGTTTGCATCGTTGGAATGCAACAAAAATATTTTTTTTGTTATTGTTTAATTTTTTGGCCCATTTAGGCTACACATATCACGGGAATATTTTTGAAGATCCTTGTGAGGGATCCATAAACTAAAGGTACAAAAGAAATGTTTAGATGGTAATAAAAATGAAGAAATGAAAAAATTGAGACGGATTTTCGGTGCATTCCAACGATGCAAACTTCAACACCATCGTCGGGATCCTAGTGATCGTTATGCTTACACATTAAGGGGTTTTCTCACTTTAGACGCTAAAAAGGCTATGTTCATGCACTTTTTTGATAGGTTTGTATTATAGATATTGATATAAAATTTGTTACACTTAATAAACACACTTTCGAAATACATTAAATTTTTTTTTTAATTTATTTAAGTCCCCACCTATAGACGAAAATGATAGTTAAAAAAATGTCCTAAAAAAATGGTAGGTCTGGGATGTTGATGAAATCTCGGAGATGGATCATCCGAAACAAAAAAATAAAACGGTTTTAGATTCAGTATGATATTGGCTATAGCGCATATCTTACAATTTGTTATATATGCAAAAATAACAAAATGGCGGGAATTAAATAAAACGTGTTTTTTTTCACCGTTTTTTGGCAAAAAAATAGTAAATATCAAAAATTTTTTAAATCTTTCATATCCGTTATAGCTATGGTTGTAAAGAATATGTGGTAAACATTTCATAAGGATCGGTTCAGTAGTTTCGAAGATTTTATCAACAAGCCGTCGAAAAACGTTGTTTCGAGAAAAGCGCATTCAAAGTTTGTTTGAGTTACATTAATACATACATTTTTCAAAATGTATTTCGAAAGTGTATTTATTAAGTGTAACTTTTATATCAATATCTATAATATGAACCTATTAAAAAATGCATGAAAATAGCAGTATTTTCATACATTTTAGAAATAAGTATTTTAAGATAAGAATCAATCGTTCGTGCAGATATTAGGGTCCAGGAGATATTTACTATGTTGTATTACGTTGTCACACTCGTAAGTATACGTATTCAAGAACATTGGAATTAAATATATTCAGCCACGGCGTTTGGCTGAATGGATTTGATTGATTGAATATCTGCGAATTCAGTCGAATCCGTAATTTGGAATTTAAAGTGAACCGTGTCACATCTCGAGTGATTTGAGAATGCCTGGGGACTTATGTGAGGTGAGTTTGTCTTCGAGTTATAAATAAGAATCTTAGTTTTCCGTTCAGCATAGAAAATTATAGTTTTATGCTAATTTTAACGAGTTTTCGTACATGACGATTACCGGTTCAGCAATGTAAACACTCTGCCGATTAAGCACCAGGGCTGCCGTATGTGGGACAAGGTTGGCAAAAAAATCTTACGAATCGAATATTAATTTGTAGAAAAAAAAATAAAATATATTGGATCCGTAATTAGCATTGTCTGAAGAATCTGCGAACCAGTACTCGTCATACACATATTCGCGATAGTAAAAAGATATACATATAAATGAACGTTTTCGCTTACTGGGTCGTGACCATGTCCATAACTGGGTACGTCTCGAACACAAGTGATCTCCACTCGACCGAAAAGATATTAAAAATTATTTCATGCTAAAATAGCTGTTTATCATTCTTGAAAACGAATAAAAAATGATCATTCTGACGTAATAGCCATAATTCGTTTTATATTGTTTAATTAATTAAATTGTTTGTGAGAAAAATGTATGTCTTAAACTGTTTGTAAAATATTTTAACAAAAAGCAAAAAAGTATGTGACTGAGGGCCTAAAAATTATTCTGCAGCCCTATATGCAGACGAAGTTGAGTCAACAATACGAACTGCATAAATAGTTAAAGCAGTTTGAATGCATGTGACGATTAGTGGAATGTTCACATGGTGATTGATAGACCAACCGTCATGGCGGCATGGAGATGACGCGCACAATAGCGTCTTCTAACCTTTGCGAAATATTTTTTCGAAAACTGGACCAGGTACAAAAAAACTTCTACTCCCTTGCCAAGTTGAGCTAGGGTCAGTCCGGGATAGTTGGTCACAGTTCTTTCAAGGATCCGTCAAAATAAAAGCACAGGCGTTTCTTAACTTGTCTTCATTGGTAATGAAACTTTGAACATTTAACTTTGAGATAATTTATGAAATTAAAACAAACTCGTATCAGATCAACCTTAAAATTACTTTTTCTTTTAAATCACGATTGGCTGTCTCTCCCGGAGGATCCGGGTGTGATGGCCATAGAAGTAGAGGTGAGATGGCCAGTTACCCAGTATTGTACTCTCGGTTTTCTCTTTGGTTTTATGTTTTGATTCTTAATTTTTTTTCTTGTGGCCACAACTGGAACACATATAATCGAAATCAGTATAATTTTGGTGTACCCAAAGTTGGCATACTATCCACTGAAGCCAGTTTTCGACGAGTTTCATAATAATTTTCTTCGCAACATTTTTTGTCATTGTTCTTGTATCGTCTTTCTAAGGTCTTCCTAGGTATTTCCTAGGTCCTAGCTGCCGCACGAACCGACAATTCTTCATTTTTTACAGCACCAATAGCTGCTTTTAATGATTCTTGAGTCCAGTTCCCTCAGTTCCCCAGTTCAGTAAAGATGAATCATCTGAACACATTACAACTAATACTATGGCCATCACACACCGACTGTACGTGGCCATCTCTCCTAAACTCCCGGGGGAGATGACACATCTAAATTGTAAACAAGTAGAAACAATACATGCGAAAGCTTGAGCTTATAACAAAGCACTGTTCGTGAGCTATTCAAGAAAAACAAAAGTAACCATTACTTTTACAAAACAACATCACCACAATGTGAAACATGAAACCTTCAAAAAAATTTAGCAGTAGACAGAATAATTAAAAAGGACTTTACTTGTTTAACTTTTTTTTGCCAAACTTTTGCTCGTACATTTGCACCTGCGCACGACGCGAAGCGAATTGAGCAGTAACAGGTGAAATCTAGTGCGTAGTTCTCTGAAACATTTCTATTGGCCATCTCTCCCTTATGGCCAACTCCCCCGGAATTGCCCTATATAAATTTGCAAAGTCGAGCGATTACTGGGCCAACTGCTTTGTATGTTTTTTTTATGACCTCAAGTTTTTGTGGACCAATCTGTGGTACGGCAATCCCTCAAACATTTTTTAGACTCATCATCAGAGATTGTCAAGTAAAATCTTCGGAGAAGATTTCGGATACCAATAAAAATCGGAGAGCGAAGGACAAAAAAAGAATTTTTGTTGCATTCCAACCATGAAAAGTTGAGTATACAGATATACCGGCAAGGAAAAATCAACGAGGTTCGAAGGCACTGACATTTTCTGTAAAACTTCCCCGAGCTTCCGCAATATTCAGATCGCACTCATTACGATTGATCGGAAACGAAGTAATATCGAATCCTATCTCGTAAACAAATCACCTACACATGCTCGTGTGACGGGTCAAGGCGGGTTTTCAGATCAATAGAAGCAGTAAGGAAATTGGAGTGCCAAAGAAGTAATAACAAATGCCCACTTTCATAATCGATCGATCGCTGATGTACAGCGGAATTTCGACGAGCCATACGTGATTGTCCGTAGGATAATAAGCCTTTTGGTTCCCCCAAGTCTCGAGGAACGGAAATTTCCGAAGTCATATCAAAGAGGGACGAATTTGGACGAGCATAAGGGCGGATACGGACACGCAATGGAACAGTTACACGTGAGACAATCTATCGCGGGCGCGATTTGCCGAGTGGCCAGGTGGAAGAACTCGGTCAGCCCCAATGTGTTGGGTGATGAGGTATCGAAAATCGGATGTGATCGCGAGCCAAATGACAGCAAATCAGCTGAACCGCTCTCGCACACGTACCAACTGGTTGAACATTCGAGTGGAAGATAAGAAGATCGTGTCGTCCTTTCGACTTATCATCCGATACTGTAACGATCATAAAATGAATCTCAACACGTTTCGTACTCCGGGGCGAATTTTGATCGTTGTCAAAGGTGCCTCGTTGTAAAAGACGAAAAATCACTTTTTTCGAAACCAACATATTTCGACAGTATATCATCTCATAAATGTTCCCTGAAAATGTCAAGGTGATCGGATCAAAATTGACGGATTTATAAGCTGCTGTGTCAATGTCCGTCGGAACGCTCGAAGCGTCGTTCAGAACTTCAAACGTTTTTTTTTTTCGAAATTCTGTTTTCAAAGTCGGTGAGCAAAATATCTCAGAAACTACTGCATCGATCTTTCTGAAAATTGTAGGCTTTTTTCTAGATGAAAAAATATAGTCTTTGATCAAAGGATGTTTTTTTCGATCTATACTTTTGATTTGATGAACGAAAAATGCTCATTTTTTTCGCAAAAATCTAGACTCACTTTGAACTCGCATAATTTTTTTTAAATTTTATATTTCGGAAATACCTTCGATTAATTATAGGATCAACTAATATACTCACGAAATCTGTTTGATTTCTTGATATTAGGTAACCTGTTTCAGAAGTCCATTGCTCACCGCGAAAGACGTTTCCGAGAGGTGGTTCCCGGGCATCGGTTGTAAATCGATTGTAATGAAATATTTTTACACAAAAAAATTACAGAGTGTTCTTCAGAGGATCCTTTTTTAAATACCCAATGTGTGTAGAAATTTGACATCAAAATTTGCTAGAAAAAATCCCTAAAATAACCTGGTTTCGACTTTCAACTAGGCATAACCCGTTGAAGCGATGTAACATAACTACGTCAATGCTCACTTCTTGTGAATATAATCATCTCGATTAACGGGTTACCCCCACTCGCAGCACAAAAAAGGCCTTTTTCATGAATTTTTTAAAAGAAAACTACAAAACTTTTTTAATCAATCAATATACCATCTGAAAGAACACATCTTGAAGAACTTTCAGTAATTTTTTTTATTGAAAAATATTACATTGTTTAGTGGCAAATGGCTGTCAATGAAATAATGTTTTTATATACACGGTTTGCGGTGACCAACATTGCGGCGAAGTGGATCATCTGAAAAAAAATGCGGATGGATTTAGTCAAATATAAGTATAAACTAGTCTTTAATCGAAGGATTTTAAAAAATATTCATTTTTCACAAAATGGCGGACAGTCAAAGTTAATGGTTCGATTTTAACGAAAAAAAAATCGAACGATTAAAGACTACATTTTTATGTATTAAATAAGCCTGCAAAATTTCAAGAAGATCGGTTCATTAGTGTTCGAGTAATCTTGGTCACCGACTTCAGAAATGCCATTTTGAGAAAAACGCGTTTAAAGTTTCAATTTCAGTTTACACGAAGAAAATATTTTTTTGTAAACTTACATAGAGTCATCTATTCCGGGCCCATACTTCTGTATGGGCCCGGATACTTATACTTGAAAAAAATGCAATAAAAAAATCGATTTTTTCAAAATCGCAAGTGGGGATAACGCCTTATGGCACCGCGGCCGTAGTTGCACGAGTCCAAGTTATCGAAAAACCTCATCATTGACAAATGAAGGTACGAAGTGAGTCTTCTCAGAGACTTGCCGAACGTGACTCGCTCTTCGGCAAACGTTCCCGTCTTCAACCGAGCTGCTTTCGTATTCTCTACAACTTATTGTTCCCGATCACTTTTCTCCCTCACCTCTCTATTGCCCACATCTCGGTGTTTCGTCATCTCGAATCAACGAGTCAATTTATCGATGGGCTCGCTCGTGGCTCAGTTACTCTGCCGGTCGTGTGAAGATCGTCGTCTACGTCCGCGCTTCTTCCGTTCGTTTATTCGTCGCTTGGTCGTTCTACCGGAATGAGTCAGGGAAAAAGGAAACGTGCTAACGAGGCTCGGTCAGCATTAATTGTAACATCCTCCGCTTGATGCTGCGAGCTGTGGTTGCTACGTACACACGTAGCGGAGAACTTCCGTCGCGCGAGAATCGCCTCGGGCCTCAAAACTCCGGAGAGGAAGCTGCCAAGACGACCTCAACGCCCACGATCACCGACAAAAGGGCTTGAACATTTTGATCAACTATATAGGCTACCTACATATCTACACAGACTGACAAACACACATAAATATGCGTGCGTGTTCGTTTTTTATGCTTCTCCTCTTCGAATTGAAACGAAAGCGAGCCAGTGACTTACGAGCGATAAGAAAATGGCAGAGTCAACATGAGATGAACATCAAGCATAATAATATGGCAGCTTACATTAATTTTAATCTATAGGCCAGTGGGAGAACAGATTGAAAGAGTTTTGCCTTCGTGCGACGACCTGCTGCCAATCAACCTTGTGTCGTTCATTTGGGATTCTATACGTCATTCGTTACGCACGTACAATTTAGTGATATGATAAGTTAAATGTATTCATGGTTGGAAAAAGAGGTGGATCATAGAAATGGATCCGATCAACGACCACCAGTCGCCTGCAATAACACTAAGGACATCTGCGGATATTCGGATCAGCCTAACCAGGCCTAATTCGTTAGTGACTTCATCGCATGTATGTTCATGGTGATAAGAGTGGAATTGAGAATTGACGGTAATGAAAAACAAAAGGGATGATGTTTTTTGTCTACAGCCGTCAATCGTATGCTCTGTCTCACAAATAATAATTGCAGATATTTTGCTTCTCTATGAAGAACACCTACACAGATGCATGATAAACTAGCAATAATGGAGCACACCATCCCATATAGGGTCGCCTATCGTAACAAAAATGCCAGCATTCAGCCATTAAACGGTTTGCTGATAATCGGCCAATAATTCGTCGACCAGCATTGGGGTACTGTAGGCGGATGAACGGCTTGCCAGATCTATGCCAGCCATTCGTGGGCCAATACTATCGCACCGATAATATGGCGATCAGCATTGGGGTATCGTAGGCAGATGAACGGCTTGCCAGATCTATGTCAGCCATTGGTGGCCCAATACCATCGCACCGATAATATGGCGATCAGCATTGGGGTATCGTAGGCGGATGAACGGCTTGCCAGATCTATTCCAGCCATTGATGGTTTATTTTTGGGCGTTTTGCAAATGCAGGTCGTTAAACTGTAACACGTAAAAACAAGGGATAAGGTTTCGAAAAGCATATCCTACTGATGAAGCTGAAATTTTGCACCGACCTTCTTTTCAATATTTTAAGAGAACCTTTAAAAGGATATTGGCGACTAGCAATAGTTTTCGATATATCGGATATTGAAAGTTATTTATTGTACTGCGCTTTTACTATATTAAATAAATCCAAACAAAGCCATCCCACATGGCAAGTGATATGCACATACGGGCGAGCACTGTTTGCCAGGAAGCAGCGCGGCTGGAGGAGTGGGGGGTATCCATGGGATATATAGATATACTCGTATGGCGTGAAATAATAAACTTTACAATGCGATGTATGGAAAACTATTGCTAGTCGTCAAAAATCCGTTAACGGTTTCTCTTAGGATAATGAGAGGAAGTTCGGTGCAAAATTTCAGCTCGATCAAAGGAGTATGCTTTTCGGAACTTCACCCAAAACGAGCGAGTTATTTTTACAGCCTAAATGGACCAAAAAAATTGTCGGTAAACTTTAATGTCACGAATAAAATTATCGGTATAAAAGTAAGGAACGAACAAACGATGGAGTCTGTAAGTGTTAAATTGGCTAAGTGGGTAGGGCGCTCGACACTAGAACGAAAGGCGCAGGTTCGATCCCGATGAAAGGTAAAAATTTGAACAATGCAGAAACTGTTTTTAATGCAATTATTCTATGTACATGGACATAAGTAAAGCACAAGAAAACAAAAAAGATACTACTAGAATTTTTATATTCACAATTTGTCAATTTTTTGTTTTTCATTTCCGGCAGAAGATCCGGCAGCCGTTGCTGGGCCAATATGGGCGTATGATAGTTGGCCCAATCTTAGCAGCCATTCATGGTTTACCATTACCAACCATGCATGGTGCGGATCTGGGGCCCGTTTATATAGCCATTACCGCGCCATCGTTTGTTCTCTGGCAACCAGTCGTGGGCCATTACTGTGCCGATTGTAAAACCCTATTTGGGATTCTGTAATGCACCATACCCCACATTGGGAACCAATATAATAAATAATCCTCACTCATATGGATATGACACATCAACCGTCCGTAAAATGAAAACATTTGTTCGTCAGAAACGACTAGGATTAATCACTTCGAAGAGAAATGAGCTTTATTCCCACTTTTGCTTTTATTTCTGCAGAAGTGGATCATCCGGAATTCGCGGAAAATATTTCAATAGGGGAATCCAATGTACCGAAATACAAATGGAGCACGTTATTAAGGTAGAGTAGCCATGGGAGAGAGAGAGAGAGAGAGAGAGAGAGAGAGAGAGAGAGAGAGAGAGAGAGAGAGAGAAGAAAATTGCCTCAGCGGATCGAACATGCGAGGTCAGGGGTGCGAACGTCCCAGGCTCAAATAGTTATCCATAAAATATTAGGGTCCACTCCGGTTGTGCTTCCCGTGAATTTCACCGCAATACCCATGGGAAAAAGAATGAAGTAAATCTATTAGACTTCGCTGCAGGACTGTCACGCGTCTGAGTCAACATAGCTCGTCTCTCTCAGAGCTGTGTTTGACGTCACATCGTACACCGCCCGCAATTCCAATATTTACCTGTTCCGCACCTCGATCAGCCAGACTGGATAGCGCGTGCCTGGCTTGGCCGAGTTCAGGTAAGTCGAAGCGACAGGTCAAATTGGAAAACTATATTGATTAAACGATCGAAGATAACGCTCCACAATTGTGAGAAATTAATGATACGCAGATATATCAATTTGATCGAGTGAATAGAAATTAATGAGGCGTTCGTATCGTTACACTCGCTAATTTTATGGCGGATCAGAAAAAGTAAAATTATAAGACTTTACAATTTACGTACTAAATGGTCCGAAACTCGAAAATGTATCCTTTAGGGAGGGCGCCACTGTGGCGGGCCGAACAAGGTCGTTTTTCCGTTTTTTTTTTGTTTTACTAGATAATCTATTTGGGATTTCGAAAAAGGTATGTTATTGAGCATACAACGCACTTATTTCTTGGCAATTTTTTAGAGAAAATAAATAAACGTTATTGAGGTATAATAGAGCCTCTGTATATACAATGTGGTCTGATAACTTGATAATCGTTGATCTGAAAAATTAAAACTAAAAGTTTGATAATTCATCAATAATAGTTCTCGTGGTACGTGGCCGTGTTTCGAAAAAAGAAATCACAAAATGACGGGTGTTGAAAGAAGTGTAATTTGGGCGAAATTTTTACTTATATTCGGGGACTTAAAAGTACTGAATTTAAAAAAAACGGCTACATACGATAGCTACTGCAATTACGGAAAGTTTGGTTTTGAGAATTGCAAATCGGAAATTATAGCTAGAGTTATGATTCCGGCCAGGTCAAGAAAAGCCGTTTCGGGAAAACGCTATTGAACGTTTTAGAATACGTAAATCATTGCGCTACGAGCTCTCACTACATCGCCTGTACCTTGGACAATTTTCAATATTTGAACTTGACATTTTTTCCACATATTCTTCAATATGTATACTTTGAGGAAATGTTTAAAAATTGATTTTCCGACTCGACACTGTGGTGACATCGCCTTAATTCACACATACCTCACATTAATTATTAGACCTAGCGAGTTTCGAAATTTTAAATATAATTTCAATCAGATTTGACTACTCAATGTACGATGCCAATTGTTTCATTGTTAAACAATTTATATTATTTAGTTTTTGGGTGTATTGTTGTACCAAACAATCGAAGTTTAAATGAACTATTCTGTATTACTCTGAAATAATTACGCAGTTATATGTCAAATCAAATTAATTGACTGAGAAAAAATGGATGTCCATGTACTATTTTACATATAAAACACACCGGCCTGGTTGGAATTCAATGAAAATTGTTTTTTCGTTTTTATTTCTCCATTTCTTGTACCGTGCAAAATCTTATCCCGCAAATTTGGGCTGTCGATTTTCGATCAGGATCCTAAAAACGTTTAAGGGGAGATATACACCTAGATGGTCGAGGTCGAGGATTTAGAAGCTATGAAGCTATGAACAGAAGCTGTCAACATTCCGTCGACCGTAGAAGACCTACACTATGGGCCTGGTATCGATGATTCCATGTAAGTTGAAAAATTTCATGATTTATTCATTCCCAAATTTTCAAACGCGTTTTTTCTCAAAACCACGTTTTTCAAATCGGTACTCAAAATTTCTCGAAAACCAATGAACCGATTGCCTTGAGGTTTTTTGTGGTTATTCTATACACCATTATCTAGTACTTGTCATAGGATTTCTTTTCCCGTTACTTAGTTTTTGTTTTATAGGCAAAATAATAACTAATTTTTGGCCCAAAAATCACTATTTATGTTCAAACGTCCGCCATTTTGTCATAAATCGATATTTTAAAAATCGGCTATGACAAGTACTAGATTATAGTATCTTATTTAATAATCTTTTTGGTTTTTTTTTTCAGATGATTTTTGAAGAAACGCCAGTGGGTACCGTATGCGCAGATTTTTTTACGACGCTCCAAGGATCATACAATATCCTTGTATATTTTTGATATTTTTAAATAAAGAAAATTAAACATATTTTTGAATGTATATACTTTTAGATAATTAAAACCCCAACCCGAAATTTCCAATAGTTTTCCTTGAAAAAATGTACAAATATGACCTTTTTCGGCTCCTAGGTGTACGTCTCCCCTTAAGTGTTTTTCGCAGCCTAATCCTTATTACTATAAATTCTATTATTGCCACGCAGCAAGTATAATAACTGACACAAACTTTTGCATCAACCCTGACGTGAAACTGTGGCATCAACCCAATGCAATGCTATCCATTTCGAGTATTGAAGAAGTTTGGAGTATTCGTGGCGGCAATAACAACACCGTAGTCAAATTCAAAGCGTGTCGACCCGCTTTGCGCTTGGTCGTCTGGCGTTCATGCGGGTCCAAAACGGCCGATTCGTAGTGCCTTTATGGCTATACCGATGGGCTTGGAAGAGATCATAATTTGCATACCCGCGGGGAAACACCAGCCGCAACATTGGACACGGTGGAAAAGTTTGCCCCGAAACGTCGCATTTCAATTTGATACGCGGCGTTTCAACATCTTCTCGTTCAAAAATAAAATTGAATGAACCGTCATGAGGAGTCAATATTTAAAGAAATAAATAAATAAGGAACAATGCTTTAAACGATGAGCATGTATGGTGTATAAAGTAACCAGCGTCTAAAGGTCATTATAGTTCCCCCCCCCCCCCCCCCCCCTCAAAAGTCCCTGTACACTTTCTTCTACCCATCTTTCCTGTTATAATGATCACCCTCAATAAACGGATGCGTCGATGGCATCATCTTGACCGGACTCGTAGTTCACCAGCGTCACGGGCACAAGGCCTATATTTAGTTGGATAGAATTCTCAAAGTTTTATCTGACAAAGGGTATTCAGATGCTAAGAATGGACACAAAGAAGCTTTGCACCAAAAAGGGATGCGCCCAATGAGGAAATGCAACATACGTATAAATGTCAGAAGGCCATCCTAGCACTCGTCTTTTTGCTTCAAGCCTTAACGTTTAATTGCTTGTAAGCGTTTAGAAGAATGTCTTCATGTATGAGGACATTCGCATTTTTGGTATCGGCAATTCCAATTGTTCAAAAAAATGAACCTACGGAAATCTTGACGGAAGCCAGGATTTAATGCCCTTTGTATGATTCTTCTTCAACTAAGCATGCAACTGTATATGAGTTCCGTGTGATCATGCACATTAAGGGGCTATATCAGTGTGAACGCTGAAAATTTGGGTGATTTTCGGGAATTTTTCGGAACAAAAGTACTCAATTATATGTTTCGGAAAATTATGAATATATTTGGCTATATTTGACCTATATTACATATTTTGTTCATAGAAAAATATTGAGATCCAAGCGACTTCTGCGCTGCCTTCGGAGGCGCCACAAAAAAGTTCCTCCAGTGCTCACATGATTCCGGTCGATTGCGTAGCTGAAACCGAGAAAGGAAAAAATGTCGTTAAAGTGGAAGGTATTTCCTGTACAATGACGTAGGGTTTTCGAAAAATATCAAAATCTAACAAAATGGCGTAGTTATGAAAAAAGTATGTTTTCTTGCCTATAAAATGGTCGTTCTTTTCAATGCCAAATAGTCCATTTTCATCCAATGAAAAATATCCTACGTTATTGTAGAGTAAATATATTCAAGAGTACTCAGTTCAAATTTCAAGTCAATCGGATAATTTCTCTTTGAGTTACAATGTCAGCAAATTTGAGAAATCTCATTTCATATTCTTGAAAGTATAAACTGTCAAAAAAGGCAAAAAAAATTGATTTTTTGATAGTGTCACACTGGTAAAGCCCCTTAATACATTCATACTGAACAAGAAAATCTTGATATCGAATCTCGTACGATTTTCTCTTTCCTTTGATATTCGATATTCTGTGTTATTGATTAATTTCAGTGGTCGAACTTCCTACCGAATTCATTTCTTCCTTTGAACGCACCCATTGCCTTTTTTGCTGCCTCTTCAGTTTTTATATTTTTATATTTTTATTCAATTTTATCCATTCACTGGTTTTAAAATGACTCTAATTGATAATCAGATACGTCTGTACGATTTATTCGCAGCACACCAAAAATTGCAGCCCTTTTCACAATCTCGTCTGTGATAATGGTGTCAGGGATTTCGAACGAGAAGGAACACTCTGAAATTCGATTCTCGTGTAGCCCAAAACTGGTAATAACATAAGGGCTCTCGTATTGTGTGCTTCATATTGTATTATCATGATGCCCGAGAGTACTGACAATAGGAATAAGCAAACAATGCATACGATTTACCTTCATTCTCCTATGCTGGATTTTATTCTCATGAAAAACACCACCCAAAAACTAATTATCTAATAAAACAGAAAAAAGCAGTGAAAAAAGTAACATCGTAAAAACATTAATTAGTTGTACAATGAAAACGTGATGGTAATTAATATTGAAATGTATTAATTAGAATAAGCAATTTTTATATTTATTAATTGTAGTCATTCATATTTATATCTATTAATATAAATATTAATTACTATAATAAACTTACTACAATAACTAAAGATAATAATTAATATTTATATCTATTTATTGAATAGTAATTAATATATTCAGAAATAGGATTGCCTTCTTTAAGAGTTCAAAAATATGTAAGAATATTATCGAAAAATCGTTTTTTTGTTAGCCAAATTCTCTTGTTCTCCAATTTCATTTTCGGAGTATAAGCCAAGCAGTATGTAATGAATTTCGAGATGCTATATCATCATTCGCAAAAATATTCGTCACTTGTAGATATCACCATTGATACGTTTGAGTATAGCTTCACACGAAGTCAATACGTGTAAAACGACCGTCGCCCTCCAACGTAGCTCCATCGACCCTAATCGATATGCAGCTAGCTTTGTCGATTTTCTCGATCAGCTCCGCAGGGTCTTTCCGCATATATAACGCCGTCGCACTTGTGATGCACCAGAATATATAAATATACGTGTGTGTGGTAAAAGTAAGGGCACAAACTCTAGTCGATTGGATGAGGTGAACTACTCTTGTGGCTTCACGAACGCAGAGTGGAAACATCTCAACCCCATCATTTCGTCGTCGTCGCGTAGCTCCGGTGCCAAGGTATATTACATTGTTATATGCGTTTACTGCGGATGATGCACCAGCCATCGGCTTATTTACTTCCAAGAACTTGCGAGTATTTCGCAGGTGTTATGACGATACTTAATTTCATTTTATAATCCTGATGAAGGCATGTTCGATGCTGCGCCAGGTCGTATAACGTATGCATAAATTGCATTCTGCATAGTTATTGGTAGCCAAGGTATGGGGAAAAAACCGACTACTCTGCATTTTCCCATGACAGACTAAAGTAGGACGATTCTTTAAGGGGACTTCTCACTTTAGACGCTAAAAAAGCTATTTTCATGAACTTTTTTGATAGGTTTATATTATAGATTGATAAAAGAGTTGTTACACTTAATGAATACACTTTCGAAATACATTTGACTTTTTTTTAATTTATTCAAGTCCACATTTATAGACGAAAATGATAGTTAAAAAAATGTCCTAAAAAATGTAGGTCTGCGCTGTTGATGGAATCTCGGAGATGGATCATCGGAAACAAAAAAATCAAACGGGTTTGGATTCAGTATGTTAATGACTATAGCGCATATCATACGATTTTTATATACGCAAAAATAAAAAAATGGTGGACATTTTTCAAAAAAACGTGTTCTTTCACAGTTTCTAGCAAAAATAATAGTAAATATCAAAGTTTTAAAAAATCCTTGATATTTGTTATAGCTATAGTTGTAAAGAATGTGTGGTAAAAATTTCGTAAGGATAGGTTCAGTAGTTTCGAAGATTTTATCAACAAGCCGTCGGAAAACGTTGTTCCGAGAAAAACGCGTTTAAGGAGCTATACCAGTGTGGCACTTTAAAAAAATCGGTTTTTTTGCCTTTTTCGACAGTTTATACTTTCAAAAATATCCTGTAAAAATTTCAAGGCCGTATCTCTATAATTTTATCATGCAAAAATCGATAGTTAAATCTTTAAACGCGTTTTTCTCGAAATGAGATTTTTCAAATTTGCTGACGTTGTAACTCAAAGAGCAATTATTCGATTGACTCGAAATTTGAACTGAGTACTCTTGAATATATTTACTCTACAATGACGTAAGATATTTTTGATGAGATGAAAATTGACCATTTTATAGGCAAGAAAACAGACTTTTTGTTTCATAACTACGCCGTTTTGTTAGATTTTGATATTTTTCGAAAATTCAACGCCATTGTACAGGAAATACCTTCCAGTTTATTGACATGTTTTCCCTTTTTCGGTTTCAGCTACTCAATCGGCCGGAATCATGTCAGCAGTGGAGGAACTTTTTTTTGCGCCTCTGAAGGCAGCGCATAAGTCGCTTGGATCTCCATATTTTTCTATGAAAAAATTATGTAACATAGGTCAAATATAGCAAAATATATGCTTGATTTTCCGACACATTTAATTGAGTACTTTTCTTCCAAAAAATTCCCGAAAATCACCCCAATTTTCAGCGTTCACACTGGTATAGCCCCTTAAAATTCGTTTGGATTACATCAATTCCTTTGAAAAAAAAAATTTAATTTATTTCGAAAGTGTATTTATCAAGTGTAACAACTTTTATACCAATATCTATTATATAAACCTATCAAAAAATTCGTGAAAATAGCCTTTTTAGCGTCTAATGTGAGAAGACCCCTTAAAAGGTGACGCCTAGTTGTAACAATAAAAAACCACTCATTTTTGGGATTTTTTTATAGAAAATCGTGATGATACATTTTTAACAAAAATTAGGTATTCGGCAAAGTGCAATCTGAAGAACACTCTGTAGTTTTTTTGTGTCAAAATATTTGAGTATAATGCATTTACGTATTTTGCGGTGAGCAATGCCAGCAATGCCACCTGAACCAGGTTACCTAATATAAAAAAATGAAACAGATTTCGTTAGTATATTAGTTTATCCCATGATTAATCGAAGGAATTTCGGAAATATCAAATTTAAAAAAACCGCGCTTTTTCAAAGCGAGTATTGATTTTTAGGAAAAAGATGGGCATTTTTCCTCAATCAAATCGGAAGTGTACATTGGGAAAAAATCCTTCAATCAAATACTATATTTTTATATCTAGAAAAAGCCCTGAAAATTTCAGCAAGTTCTATTCAATCGTTTTTGAGATATTTTGCTCAACGACTTTGAAAACGGATTTTAGAGAAAAAAGCAGTTCAAGGTTCGAGCTCCGAGCGATCCGACGGGCGTCAAAATAATAGTCTATAAATTTGTCAATTTTGATCCGATCACCTCGACATTTTCAGGGGACATTTATATCATGCTATGCTGTCAATTTATATTGGTTTTCAAAAAAGAGATTTTTCGACTTTTACAATTAGGCATAACGCCTTAACTGCTAAAGGTTAACTATTTTCAACTTATGCTGATTCGGTGTCAGAAGGAATGGACTCATAAGTCCATTTCTAATAGTTAGGTTTCTAATCGTCACTATTGAGCTGTGCCTTTCACCATTGTATGGATGATCGGATAACCTCTTTTTAGATCACTTTTCTTTGGGAAACATTTCAATTCTTGAAACGGGTACGTTTTTCAAATTTAATATAAATCCTCATGTACATAGATGTACACGTACGTAGCACCATGATATCTGAAAAAAATCCTCCAATAACCCCCGAAAAGCGAAAATGAGATTTCACGAAGGGGAACTACCGCACGCTGCGTCTGATAGAAAATCGAGTTCGCGTTTGTCGAGCATCAGCCACGGTGAAAGAAGGATTTCTATAAGATAAAATTCAAGGGAGAAGCCTGGGCGAGAGGGAATATACACGTATATATCACCTCTCGAGGATAAATGAAACTCGTCCTTTACGACTAGACGTGGCCTTCGAGATATTTCCAGCAAGCTTTCGATCCCAAGAGCATCACTTACTGTGGCAAATAGCGTTCGCAGCATCGTCTTCGCCTCGCGCCTCTCATACTGTGACGAAGACGATGAGCTGTGAACTATTTTAATGGGTTGCCATAAATGTGGCGTGTGAAAGGGTCGAGATATCGATCTTTTCGCGACCTAGTGCGCAACACATGCGGGACATGCGAACTCAATGCGGTGGCTGGAAGATTGCATAAAATCATCAACATGTAGCGAATGTACGCGAATCATTTTTTTTTATTCATCATTTGCCCTCAATGAATATTGAATATTCTCAGGAGACATTTTTCGTCGCGATATACCTTTTATGTACAGAAAAGATTAATCGACCAATCAGTTGTTTCATTTTTTCACGAACCTCTAAAAACCTCCCGGGTCGAAAATAACTGAAACGAATTTTTTTATCACCGGACAACTTGAATTTTTCCCCCAGTACATTGCGGGAAACTTTCGTTGATTCATGTAGCCGAACCGGCAAAATGCTCAGAATGATTTTCTGCTCCTTTTGTAAGTTTCAATGCCAATAAAAACTTGAGAAGGGATGAAAGTCCGCATACGTTTATGTATCAACATTTTTTAGGTGGTAGAGCTTAATTCAACTCGGATCTTCGGAGAAAGAATCGTATCAAACCGAATTGGTCCATTTAAGGGTCATTATACTCTTGAATAATCGCAAGACCGAAGTCAGCTGGCAACACTAAATTTCATTTTGAATCGCGCACAGTGTGCTTTCTAAAAATTTCAAATAATTCGTGAATATTCGTGGCACTTTTGACGATCTCAAGAAGTGAAGTAACCATTGTTAGTTTAGTAAGTTAGTAACCAACGGAAAACCCCGACCATCGACGTTCGCCATATCCCAACACAAATAATCCATGAATGGCTAAAACGCATATAACGCGTGTTATAAACATATTATTAGCTCGGGGGAATCTCTCGGAAATGTGAGGTATAAGGGACCCTGCAGCCGTTCTTGAATAGAAGAGCAACGCAATGGCGAAATTTGAGCCCCTCAACAAGATTGACACGTGAATAACAACACAGGGTAAGGGTCTGAAACGCGCATCAAGTTCACTCCACAGTATGACTTGCTATCCATCTCAAGGCTGTTAATATTTGTCAATGAACGCCGGTCATTTCTCCATTCACCAGGAAGACATCTAAAGCAAAAGTGTAATCGGAGCACCTCTGTATCATCCGTATAAGTGAAGGTTACAAGTTTTCTTCGTCTAGAACAGCGGTTCTCAAACTTTTTTGGCGACGGAACCCTTTTACCAGACGAAATATTTTACGGAGCCCTAAAATCAGCAAAACCTGGTTTTATATTTATTTTTTAATGAAAATCGAGGGATAGTACGATATCCGGGGCGTTGATTCTTTGTATTTGAACCAAAATAATGAGAATTTCGTGAATAAAAAAATTGCCTTTTTCACTTCCTTAAGGAATTATATGTCAAATGTCGCTCTTCGATGATTACGTATGCAGCGCTCTCTGCTGCTGGTTTTATTCACACGCTTTAGAGTGCTTAGCAACAAAAAAAACGTAGGTGGCCCGTTGTTCCCAGCAACCGCCACCCAGCCTTGTTATTTTTCATTGTTTTCTGGTGTGTTGGATAACTCACATCGTGCTACGAGTGCTCTATAAATCTTAGCGAATATCATGGGAAAAATGAAGAAAAAGAAGCGCACGAGAGAAGAGGAACAAGAATACCTTCAGCATAAAATTAAAAAACTAATGAATAGATGGGAAAGGGCTAATTCCATCGAAGAGCCTCCACCAACTAACCCAACGAGCGATGTCATAAGCAACGACTCAGTGGAGGCGTCACCTGAGTACAACGAAGGTAAAGGAAAAATATACATAGATATATATACAGAGGCGATGACTTTGGCTAGAAGCAAAGCAGGTCGCACTCACCGTTTCTGGTAGAACTTATCCTCAAGGACAGTCACCCAGATTGGTTGGAAATCTTTTCCTTTGTTTTTCTCGCTCTAGACAAAAGCAAAGACGCGGAAAAGGAAAATGAGGCCCAAAATGGCGTCACTAAAGGTTCGGCCGATAACCCACCGACGGAATCGGAAAGGAATGACTCTGTCGCGGGAAATACAACGGAGACACCAGCGAATTTGGAGGAAGATGTACTTCGAGCTTTGGGGTTACCAGCAAAAAAGAAAATCGAAAAAATCAAATTACAGTGTGATCTCAAAGAACTACTAATCGAATGGTTGACAACAGATCATGAAAAGGATATCAAGGACGTTCTCTTACCCAAATATCCTCGCGAAATTGAGGACTGCTTCATCGAAGCCCCTAAGCTTAATCCTGAACTTAAAGCGTCTTCAGGAGCACAAGCAGTCAAAAGAGACGAGCATTTCATCAGCAATCAGAAAATCTCGGGCTCGCTGATTGCGTCAATATCACTAATTCTTCAAACACTCTTGACTGAGAACGAGGACATTGACAAGTACGATTTAATTGAAAAGTCGAGTGACTCTATAAAAATGACAGCCCAACTTCATCGAAATTTCTCCACAGCGAGAAAAGGATTTATTTCCCCAACAATTCAAAATGAAATCAGGTCGGCTCTGGATAAATCAAAAACAGATTCCTTTCTATATGGCGAAAAGTTGACAGATAGAGTAAAATCGGCTAAGGCTATGGTCAAAGTTGGAGAGTAGTTAAAGTCAAAACCGATTCAGCCAAAGGCAGCTCCAAGAAGAACTTTAAACTGGAGGGCCCTACCTGCACGCCAAGGGAAGCAGCATCAGGGGGGCGACAGGACCGTGAGCTTCTGGAAGACGAATTTTCGAGGAAAATCACAGAGCTCATTGAGTCGAGGCCAGGGTCGGCACCAATCACGAAGTCAGACATACCAGAGACCAACCTTTCGAACAAAGTAGTAGAGGTGACAGCAGGCAACACAAAAAACTATTTGCAAGCCTGGACAGAGATCTCGACCGATCCATTTATAATACAGTGTGTAAAAGGGTACAAAATACCATTCATAGGTCAGGTAGTCCAATCAAAATTACCTCGAGAGCCAAAACGAGCTATTAACGAAATTAATGAGATAAAACAGGCTGTAAACAAGCTGATTACAAAGGGGGCTGTTAGCCAATGTCAACCAAGTAAGGGGCAGTTTCTCTCAACCTTTTTTCTTGCATCAAAACCGGACGGTTCAAAGAGATTTATTCTAAACTTAAAAGGCTTGAATAAATTTATTCACCAAGAACATTTCAAGATGGAGGACATCCGGACTGCAGTAAGACTTGTGTCGGAGCAAGTTTTCCTAGCCTCAATAGACTTGAAAGATGCTTATTTCCTCATTCCGATCCATCAATCTCATTGTAAATACTTGAGATTCCAGTTTTTTAACCAAACTTATGAATTCACCTGCCTCCCATTTGGCTTAGCGACTGCCCCCTACGTTTTCACCAAAATAATGAAGCCTATAATATATCGACTTCGGTCAGAAGGATTCATCTCGTGGATCTATTTGGATGACATTCTGTGTGTAGGTGACACCTACGCAACATATCTCGAAAATATCAATCAAACAATAAGTGTCCTACAAAGTTTAGGACTTATTATTAATTTTGAGAAAAGTACCTTAACTCCGTCAAAACGATGCAGATATTTGGGCTTTAATATTGACACGGAAAAGTTCACTGTTGAATTAACGGAGGAAAAGAAAACGAAATTAAAATACTTGGTTGGTTCCTCCCTCAAAAAAGAGAAATGTAAAATTAGGGAGTTCGCGCAGTTAATTGGCTCCTTAATTGCCGCATGTCCGGCAGTACCATATGGGTTACTGTACTGTAGAGACTTGGAAAGAGCAAAAACGTTTGCATTAATCTTAAATGGTTATGATTATGACCGTATTATGTATATTCCCCATTATACACAGAGAGATCTCCTTTGGTGGCGAAGTAGGCTAAGGGATGCCTGTAATCCCATAAAAAGAGCACAGTACAGCACTGTGATTTTTACAGATGCATCGCTTACCGGTTGGGGAGCATCCTGCGAGGGAGTATCTTCGGGGGGTCTATGGTCATTTAACGAAAGGAAAGAATCTATCAACTACTTGGAATTATTAGCTATCCTTTTTGCTCTAAAAATGTTAACGGCCAATCTGACTAATTGCGAGGTCCTTCTACGTGTTGACAATACCACAGCCATTCATTATGTCAATAAAATGGGGGGAACGCGGTTCCAAAAATTTAACAAGTTATCAAAACAAATCTGGCAGTGGTGTGAAACGCGAAAGTTATGGATTGTTGCTGCATATATACCATCAAAGGAAAACATTGAAGCAGACCGCGAATCGAGAATTAATAACGTGGATATAGAGTGGGAATTGTCCTCCTCAGCCTTTCGTCAAATAGTAGGAAGCTTTGGTACGCCTGAAATAGACCTGTTTGCTTCCAGAATAAATTCCAAATGCAAAACATACTGCTCCTGGCACAAAGACCCCGATTCGTACGCGGTAGATGCCCTTACTATAGTCTGGAAACCTTGGTACTTTTACGCTTTCCCGCCCTTCTCCCTAATTTTGCGTTCTCTTCAAAAAATTAAGCGCGAGCAGGCGGAGGGTATTTTAGGCGTGCCACAGTGGCCTACCCAACCATGGTACCCGATCTTTCAATCGATGACGAGAGGAAACACCCTAGAGTTCAAACCCTCATTGGATCTTTTGTGTTCCCCGTGTAGGTCAATAAGCCATCCACTAGCTACCAAACTTACTCTGGTGGCAGCACGTGTATCAGGGAGGGCTTCTTAAAACAAAATATTTCGGAGGAGGCTGCAAGGATCCTCTTGGCATCTATAACCGAATCTACATTGAAACAGTATAATTCACACCTCAAGGAATGGTGGAATTTCTGTGTGAACGAGTCCCGCGACGTGTATGCTGCCTCAAGCAGTGACATTTTGGAATTCCTGACAAGGAGGTTCCACGGGGGAGCTTCTTATAGTACACTTAATTGTGCAAGATCAGCAATTAATATGTTGTACAAGAAGGAGACCACCGAAGACTCCTTAGTTAGTCGTTTTTTAAAGGGAATATTTAACATAAAACCGCCTAAACCAAAGTACGAAGAAACCTGGGATACAGGAAAGATTTTAGATTTTATCGAGGATTTGGGGGCGACCGATGACTTATCCTTAACACGTTTAACGGAAAAGTGCGTTGTATTACTAGCACTATGCACTGGTCATAGATTACAGACTCTGGCAAGTCTAGATATAAATAATATATCGCTACTAGAGTCAGAAATAAGAATAAAAGTTCCTGCTAGATTGAAGACCTCTCGGCCAGGTGCGGTACAACCCCTTCTAACATTACTATTTTTACGGGATAAACCAAAACTGTGCGTCGCCACAGCATTACTGACTTATTTAGACCGTACAAAAGCGTTGACAGGGAAAGAACAAAGTTTGTTTATTGCAACAAGAAAACCGTACAAAAAGGTCTCAGCACAGACGATTAGTCGGTGGATAAATCTAATTTTAGAAAAAGCAGGTATCAACACCGATATTTTTTCGGCCTATAGTATTAGACATGCATCTACTTCAGCAGCTCTAACTAAAGGAGTAGATTTCGAAACGATCAAACGGACTGCAGGATGGTCTAACAAATCAGTCATGTTTGCGAAATTCTACAATCGCCCCATTGTAGCAGATAATAAGATTTTCGCTGTTTCAGTACTTTCAAAAAAGTCATATATCCCAAGAGCAGTTAAAAACTGCACGTTTGTATAACTTTGCCACCTTAATAAATGTTTCGTTCATCCCTGAAAAATCGAATAATTTACTAAAAACAATGAGAAATTGTAAACTCTAAACAGCTGCATACGTAATCATCGAAGAGCGACATTTGACATATAATATACCGATCAAACGAACTTACCTGTACGTGAAGTTCGATCGTTATTATATGAAAATGTCGCTCGAGATGATTACCTCCCTCCCTACCCAATAAGAAACCCATACAACATCTAAAAAAACAACTCTAAAAAATGAAAAATAACAAGGCTGGGTGGCGGTTGCTAGGAACAACGGGCCACCTACGTTTTTTTTTGTTGCTAAGCACTCTAAAGCGTGTGAATAAAACCAGCAGCAGAGAGCGCTGCATACGTAATCATCTCGAGCGACATTTTCATATAATAACGATCGAACTTCACGTACAGGTAAGTTCGTTTGATCGGTATATTATGAGCGCTTTTAGCGGTAGTTGAAAATACGCCAAATTCAACGATTGATGTCGGCTCATGCGTACAATATCCTTATTTTATCGCAAATAATGGAAATTGACCGGGCGAGCTTCAAAAAGTATTTCGTTGCTTGGGTTTGTTTAATGGTATCATATAAATACCACTAAACGTAGTATTTATATGATTCTCAACATAAATTCCAATATTATAATGCTTTATTTATCCATATTCCCGGTTTATTTATAACAATAAGAATTGTTCCTCATAATTACTACAGCAAATTACTAAACGATATATTTGACATAAACTTAGAGCCTTACAAGTCCGAAGAGGAATGAACCGTACACTTTTAAAGCCTCTTCGGACTCCTAGCGATTAAAATTACTACTTTACTATCTGTCTAGTCGCACTTATAAGCGAGGAAAACATGGTAGTGGTATTTAAAATACATTTTTGGCTTCCGTGACACTTTTGAAACTATAAATTTCCAAGTCACCTTGCCTGATATTACTCGAAATTTCTAAATTCGAAAAAATCGTCATTTTCGATAACTATCGAAAAATTCTAATTTGAACGCAAAATAAGCGAAATATCAACTTTTACCACTCCTCATATTTTGTTTATTTTTACTCGATAACCCTAAATTTACCGTCAAATCTTGTCGCCCCGGATATCGTACACTTGCCGAAAAATCGTACAAAAATGGGTACTTAAGGTGTTACCCCCACTTGTAGCGCAAAAAAGGCCTTTTTCATGAATTTTTTTAAAGAAAACTACAAAACTTTTTTAATCGATCAATATACCATCTTAAAGAACACATCTTGAAGAACTTTCAGTAATTTTTTTATTGAAAAATATTACATTGTTTAGTGGAAAATGGCTGTCAATGAAATAATGTTTTTATATACACGGTTTGCGGTGACCAACATTGCGGCGAAGTGGATCATCTGAAAAAAAATGCGGATGGATTTAGTCAAATATAAGTATAAACTAGTCTTTAATCGAAGGATTTGAAAAAATATTCATTTTTCACAAAATGGCGGACAGTCAAAGTTAATGGTTCGATTTTAACGAAAAAAAAATCGAACGATTAAAGACTACATTTTTATGTATTAAATAAGCCTGCAAAATTTCAAGAAGATCGGTTCATTAGTGTTCGAGTAATCTTGGTCACCGACTTCAGAAATGCCATTTTGAGAAAAACGCGTTTAAAGTTTCAATTTCAGTTTACACGAAGAAAATATTTTTTTTTGTAAACTTACATAGAATCATCTATTCCGGGCATCAAAAAAAACTGCACTTCAAATTGCACTTCAAAAAAATGCAATAAAAAAAATCGATTTTTTCAAAATCGCAAGTGGGGGTAACCCCTTAACATAACAATGTATTAATTCCACTGTAAAATGATGAAATTATTTCCGTTTATTGGAAGATATGAAGTTGTTTTTTCCTTCGGCGGACCCCTAGCAGAGGCCTTCCGGAGCCCCAGGGCTCCGCAGAGCACACTTTGAGTATGGCTGGTCTGGAAGTATCAAAGAGATAATCAGCCGTAAATAAGAGCCAGTTTCCACTGGTGACAACGGAATGTGTAAAAACGTACAAACGTTATCTACGCAAGAAACGGTATAGCGATCGTCACTATTGTCAAAAACGTAACGCGGCGCGCGTAGATTGCGATCAATGTAGAATCTCGGATTGTCCGGTGTCTTCTGGACAAACGTCACAACCGTTTTGCACCAGTAAATCAACGCGCAAACTTCGCCAGAGTAACAGCAGAAACTCCGTCCGATTCGGTTGTTCGTCAATTTTGTCAAGCACACACGTCCGCTCTCGTGTCATGAACGCGACGAGTGTTCGCTGCTCGGGCAAAAGCTTTCAATTATACGTAATTGATGTATCCACGTGGAGTCATAACCGGGTGCTGGGCCGATACTGTACACGTCCCACAATCGTGGTCGTGTTAAGGTAAATCGCGTTATGACCAAAACGGACTGGGCGAATGTGTGCGGTGCACATTGGATACGACCGTCGGAGTATTTGCGGAACGTACATGGGTCGGTAAACGTCGAACACACATCGTTGCCGAGATAAGTATTAAGACTGGCTCACGTACTGCATACGCGTGCACGCCGTTACATCCGCTCGAAAAGTCGATTTCGAGCATCACGTGCGACCAATCGAATCGAGCAACATTCGCATTGTGTGACGTATACGAAGCTGTAACAGCGGATGTTGTAGCATACGTACATACCGGTACATTATACATGCATGATGTTACCAAGCACTCGATGTATCTCCACATGACTGCTGACTCGGCATAAAACTCGATGGCAATAAAGCCCAGTCATAGCGAAGTTTCGCGTGACCAGCTTTCAGGATGAAAAGGTTCATCTCGCCTCGTCCTTTTGCTTTTTCTTCTCCCACGTTCTAGTCCATGCGTCTCCGTGGAACTTGGTTGCCGAATTTCATCGAGATTATCACCAGGGACAACTGATCGAACGGTAAATTGCGTCAGGAATTGTTTAGTTATAGTCTACAGGCCGCGGGGCCACCAGCCACTTTGAAGTTGGCTAAGAAAAGTACGACGTAATAACGCGTAACAAGATAGGGTTTGTGCTATATCGTAAAGTGAAACAGGGAAGAAGATCCGTGCTGAACAGAGACGGACACTTTCTCGACGAGCTGCCTTAATTAAGCCGGAACTCGACCCTGTGAGATCGCTTTAAAGCTGTGACCTAACTTCGGGACCTTCGACCCTTGCCCCAATACTGCTACTTCTCTGATGTTTGCCTGGGTCTTCATCCTCCGTTATGCTTCATACTGTATTTATGCGAGGACTAGGTGTATCCGTTTACTACGGAGAAATCATCGGCGATGTACCAGCCAAGAAATGTCCGATCATCAGGAATGATGCCATCCGATTATTACACTACAGCTTTACGGATAACTTCGCGCTGAACTATTCTACCGGTTGGTCGGTAGTAATCGTACAATCCATGTTCTTCGAATGAGTTTGCTGCGTGCCGAATTTTGCGTCTGCATACCCAATTGCGAGAGGGTTGAGCAAGGCGATAACATGGACTGATCGTGCCAGTTTATGGTATAATGGTGTGGTAAAGCTGTCATGTCCATATGGATCACGAGCCGAAATGGTAACCTCCGTGAGGCACGCGTCACTTCGGAATTTGTGGGAATATATTCGAGAACGTGGGTATCCTCCAACACAAGCGAATAACCGCACAAGCATCATAGCGCGCTTTGATGGGTATCCCATCGCCCGCAACAATGCAAAGCCTGCACCGTTGGCATCATAATCGTCAACGATGCGTTGATTAAACACCGTATCGATTTTCATGCTCTACCATTCATCCCATTCATCAGTAACGGGATAACGAGAAAAATATTGATATTGATACGCCGTGCGACTGTAGCTTCGACGCTGCGGAAAACCAGAACAAGCCGATCGATGGTGGAACTCACAGGAAGCGTGCTCTGGTTAGTTGTTGCTAACCCAAGGGGCTGAGAGTAATGAATTGGTTGTATTATTAGTTCTGGCCTGAAGCACCGATGGAATGATGCTAATACGTAATGGGAGTGGACCTGGTGACCAGCAGAAAATTTAAGCATATGGGGTTAGGTTTTCTGTCATAAGCAGAGAAACGTATCCAATTCCCTTAATTTCTTTCTATTTATTTCATACAATGCAAGGTCGATATTCCAACACATGCGTATATCATATATTGTTAGAAAATGTTATGGTAATTCGTTTTGCCTGATAGCATGCTCTGCGTTGCAATTATCAGTGAACGTGTCGTTGCTTATCTGACGAGAGCGATCGAGGGATATCGTTAATCAATGGAAGGTAATTAGCAATTACGCCGCGGTGATTTCATTAAACGAATGCAATTGGGTTATCGAATGGTGTTTGATGACAAGCTGCCCAACGACAGCGGTCTCTCACAGCCCCTTCCTCTCATTAATCGGAATAGATACATCTCATGGCTTTGAAGCGATAGTGGTATTTTGCTTAAATTTATTTGCTCACTCGGCCTGTACTTCCATCCTCTCTTTCCTTCTCTCTCTATATGCTAACCAGCAAGATAGCTGTGGCATGACGATTTCGCCATTGCAATCCGTAAATATTGTGCAGATAATTAAATTGGGCGTAATCCAAAATATGACAAGCAGATAGATGATGTACCCTTGTTCGAAGATCCGTAATATCGATTTATAGAACGAGTTGGACGCACGTATATAGACTTTGTGACTACTCGTTTGAACATATAGCCGAGGACCCAGAACTGTACGCCTAGCTGCCACCCACCGGATTATCACGGCAAGAACAGGAGTCCTCTATTCATTATTATCACACATGCTGTTTACATGATCAGCTGATGTTCCAAATTTCCAGTTGTCACAATACACTAGTAGACCATTGGCCGAAGCCGGGAACTACTCCTTCAATAGGCTTGATCTTCAGAACTGGATTTGTAGATTTGAGGGGCTATACCAGTGTGACACTTTCAAAAAATCGATTTTTTTTCCTTTTTCGACAGTTTCTACTTTTCAAGAATATCATTATCATTTATATCATTTATATCAATATCATTTTATCTTGCAAAAATCGATAGTTAATTCTTTAAACGCGTTTTTCTCGAAATGAGATTTTTCAAATTTGCTGAAATTGTAACTCAAAGAGCAATTATCCGATTGACTTGAAATTTGAACTGAGTACTCTTGAATATATTTACTCTACAATGACGTAAGATATTTTTTGATTGAATGGAAATTGAGGATTTGGCAATGAAAAAACGACCATTTTATACGCAAGAAAACAGATTTTTTTCATAACTACGCCATTTTGTTAGATTTTGATATTTTTCGAAAATCCTACTTCATTGTACAGAAAATACCTTCCAATTTAACGACATTTTATCCTCTTTCGGTTTCAACTACTCAATCGGCCGGAATCATGGACGTGGAGGAACTTTTTTTTCGCGCCTCTGAAGGCAGCGTATAAGTCGCTTGGATCTCAATATTTTCCTATGAAAAATTATGTAATATAGGTCAAATATAGCCAAATATATTTTCAATTTTCCGAAACATTTAATTGAGTACTTTTCTTCCAAAAAATTCCCGAAAATCAACCAAATTTTCAGCGTTCACACTGGTATAGCCCCTTAAGGGGACTATACACTCATAAGGGACACATAGCTGTGTGATTTGCTATGGCTCATAGAAGATCTACATATGATGCTAATATGAGCGACGTGTGTCTACCTGGGTTGTGTATTTGTCTCGTTGGACGTGCACGAGAACGCGAGCACACACAATCGTGAATTTGCCTAGGTCTGCCATGTACGGATGATCGACACGTTTCGAGGTTGTGCAGAGTCTTATTCGGGCGAGTGCAAACGAATTTGCGTCCACGTGAGGGCCACGTGTCTCGCGTGCAACATATACGTGAAAGAGCTACGTGTTCCGTGCTTTCGCCATACTGCGGTGAGGTAAAGCGCGAGAACATATATTCTTTCATGTTACTGACGCTATGTGATGCGATGCTCAACGGAAGAAAACAAACACTCATTAACGAGTCGCATCAGGGCAGATTGAAGAGATTTCCTGCCGCGAACGGCGCTCACAGCCTTCTGCATAGGGCCCCGGTGAACGCCGCACTCGTCGGTGCCCTCGGTGAACCCCGGCCCTCGACCGGGCATGGCAGAGGTTAATTTATCGAATTAAGCCTGAGTACAATTGTGTTACGTGTTCGAGGCACGACGACTTTTATCACTGCTGCTACTACAAATATATGGGATCGCTTGGAACGGTTCCTCTTTGCTCACAACGATTTTTACTGTAAAGCCCTGTCACTTCATTCAACACTTCAAGGCAGTATTGTTGTCTAGAGCACTGTTTTGCAGGTGATTTCCAGGATGGAATAAATAAAAAAAATTAATACACATGTTGATTTATCCTTCGAGAATATGTACGAATTGAGAAAATAAATTTATTAATATGTACCTTTGTGCGTTTGTTCACAACAGTACAACGATTTTTTTTTAATTGCTTCATTTTGATTGTTTTTCGAAAAAATGTTTGCATCTTGAGACCGCAAATCCGTGATAAAAATATGTAAAAACGTTGGCATGATTTTCAAAGGCTAAATCGAACAACATAAATTTCATCAGTAAAAAGAATGAATTTTCGTTGCGTCCCAACGATGCAAAGAAGAAAAACTAAACATATTGTCAATCTGTATGGGTGTTGTGATGTTTGGTTCCGGATTCAGCAAAAAAAATTATAAAATAGCGGCACGCTAAACTTTGATTATCAATTTTTCCTTTTTTTGAACATTTTACGAGTTATATAAGAAAAAATATATATATTTCGACTTAACGGGGTCCTCTAGTTTCTCGGCTGTTTTTTTTACGGCTTTTTCAATAATTTTTTACGGGCAAAGCATCGAAATAATCAATCTCATTGTTTTTGCATAATCTTTATTAACATTTAAATAAGCTTTACAAATTTTTTGAAGTCAAAATATATAATAGAATAAACGTTATAGTGGCCGACAGGAAGACATCAAGTAAAAGAGGTGCTTGACGGTGACCAAGATTGCGGCTGTTCTGCTTATCTGAAATCAAAAAACCAAACGGCATTTTAATATTCATATTTAAGACTAGCGATTGAACTAGAGTGAATTCTAAATTACAAAAATTGACTTTTTTATACACTTTTGAAAATTACATTGTATTTTTTACTCATTTTTTCTTAAGTTTTTCGCTCGTACAAAAAAAAATTATCGAAGCAATCGTGATAATCCTAGTTCAATCGCTGGCTTATAACATATTAAAGATGCTGTATAAATTTGAACAAGATTGGTGCAGTAGTTTCTGAAATATCGTGGTCACCGTTTCGAAAAATGGTGTTTCGAGAAAAACGCGTTTGAAAGTTCGCGCATGTGATTTATACTTGTGAACCACTTCGAATATCGAAAAATCCTTTGGCACACATTTTCTACACATGTTGTAGATGTGATTTGTGAAAAAAAAAATCGATTTTTTCGACCCGAGAAACTAGAGGACCCCGTTAATTCTGCTACCAAGGTTGAAAAACAGTCTACTGCAGCTGTATGCCAAATTTGAGCTCCATTGGTTATCGAGGCGAAAACGCGTTTAAGAGGCACGCATTTAAGGGGTGTATGTGACGCTTTCCAAAAATCGATTTTTGTTTGCATTTTTCGATAGTCCATACCTTCAAGTATACCTTACTAATATATCATACCTTATACTTATATCGATTTATAACAATGAAACCAATATTTGTATCTGTCAACGCGTTCCTCTTAAAACGACATTTTTCACATTTTCTGCAGTTCTAACTCGAATACAAATCATCCTCAAAATAAAACCAATTTTTTTTGCAATTTCTTAAAGTATACATATCCGTAAGAATATGTAAAAAAAATCGTTAAAGTACTGAAAATCGACCAAGTTACAAACGATTTAGTAAGAGCAGGTAGCGCAACGATTTGCGTATACTAAAACCGTCAGCCGCGTTTTTCTCGAAACGACTTTTCTCGATCTGGCCGGGATCATAAGCTTAGTTAGAATACCCGATTTGCATTTTTTTAAAATCCGTAATTGCAGAAGCTATCGTTGTGCATAGCCATTTTTTTGTTGACACTTAGTACTTATTAAACTCCCGAATATAAGTAAAAAATTCGCCAAAATTAAACTTTTTTCTAATATTCGCCATTGTCAAACATTTTTTGTCTTAAAAAAATCTCTACGTTCAACGAGAACTACATTCATAAATATAATAAAACTTTTTTATTTTTATTTTTCAGACCAACCATTGTCGAGTTCGCGATCCGGCCGTTGAACCAATTTTTTTTTATACAGGCTCTCTTATACTCATACTTTAATAACGTCGGTAATTTTGGATTTTTATTCATAAATATTTACACGAAATAAGTTCAATGTATGCTTATCAACATACCTTTTTTCCAAATCCCAAATAAATAATCTAGTAGATAAAAAAAACGAAAAACGCTTTTCGGACTATCACAGTGGTCTCCCCTTAAGGCGGGATATGAATTTAGACAGGGAAAAATAAGCAATCTAGAGGGATTTTTTAAACTAAGAAATAATTATTCTGCAATTGTAATGGCATGCACTTACACAAAAAAATCAACATTTCACGCAACATTTCTGTAAAATGTGGATCAAAAAAGTTTTTTTCCAATTTTTCAAAAACGATTTCAAAAACGCGTGTAAAGTTCACGACCGCTCCGAGTCCGAGGGGTGCGGCACAGCGTTGACGGGCTGTAACGTGTGAAGTTTTTCGAATTTCGCTTTGAACCTTTGGGAAAATATTCTACATGTATAGTTCTATCGTTTAAAAAAAATCGAAAATTTTTTTTAAATTTTTTTGTTTTTTATTTATTGTTGTAAATGTATATCCCGCCTTAAAAACGGAAAACCCACATTAAGTAGGCACTACCTCGTTTTCAAACAGGTTAGCAAGGCGTATTTATTATTGGATATTTTAAACTCTCGACAACAGACATTTTTATGCCTTTTACAGCGACCTTCAGAGCTGAAATTTTTTTACTTCAATCTCTCCAAACTATCAGCAGCCGCGAGGAACCTATACGAACCACAAAGCAGCTTGGAATTTTCATTCCATCCGCGCACTTCTCTCAAGTGCAAACATTTCTTTCGTGAATGCAAAAACCCAATGTTGCGCGCGAACAATCGGACAAGAATAAACTCGATTGAGTGATGCGTGAAAACGTACGAATTTTTGCAGCTCGGAAGTATTCCGTAAAAGCACGGAATACCATCGGTCTTTGTGCCCGATGCAGAACGTACTCGTGTGCGGAACTTTTCCGGAAAATATATACGCACACGGGGAGCAATCTCCGTTTCTCGTGGTTTGCATTCATTTCCATTGTATTTTCGAAATTTGTATTCACAGCAGCATACGTGCATTGTAGCATGCACATACATTAGCATGGGTCGGAGCGATAAATATGTATTGTATAAGCGAGAGAAAAATGTGCATTGTCAAATGCATAGATATTAAAATATATAAAAATATGTGTACACGTATACGTGGGTCATTTGACAAGTACCTAGCCTCACCGCTAGATGGTGCCACTATTGCAAGAGAAATACACTATAGTGTAGTACCGTCTTGTAGACGGCTACTGACAAAATTTCAGCCGGATCGGACTTGTAGTTCTCTTTTGAGAGCGTGTGAAAGCAAGTGTGTCCGTTGATTTTTGAAAGAATGGAGAAAGCACAATATCGGTCGGTGATTCGATTCTTGTTTTTGGAAGGGAAATCGCGCAGTGAAATTAAAAAACGCTTGGATGCAGTGTATGGGGATGCTTCTCCTTCGATGGCGACCGTTAAATTTTGGTATAACGAGTTTCAACGTGGTCGTACGTCGGTTTTTGATGATCCACGCCCAGGTGCTCCAAAAACAGCCACTACGGAGGAGAACGTGACAAAAATACACGATATCGTTTTGTCAGACCGCCGATTAAAGGTGCACGAGATAGCTGTGATAGTAGGCATCTCAGAAGAACGCGTGTGGCATATCCTACATGAGACTTTGGGCATGAGGAAGCTGTCGGCAAGGTGGGTGCCGCGTTTGCTGACTGCAGACAACAAGCGCATTCGTGTGACCACTTCAGAGCAGTGTTTGGAGCTGTTTAATCGCAATCCAAAAGAGTTTTTGCGTCGTTACGTGACCGTCGACGAAACATGGATTCACTGGTATACTCCAGAGACCAAGGAGCAGTCAAAACAGTGGACCTTACCCGGTGAACCTGCTCCAAATAAGGCGAAGACGGTCCCGTCGGCTGGAAAGGTGATGGCCACTGTTTTCTGGGATTCTCAAGGTGTGATTTTTATTGACTACCTGGAGAAGGGCAAGACGGTCACGGGACAGTGCTACGCCGAACTATTGAGCCGATTTAACGCCGTGTTAAAAGAAAAACGGCCCCATTTATCGAGAAAGAAAGTGCTTTTCCACCATGATAATGCACCTGCTCACACCTCCGCGCTCGCCACGGCTAAATTGGTCGAATTACGCTATGAACTGCTGCCCCATCCACCGTATTCTCTAGATTTGGCTCCGTGCGACTTTTTTTTGTTTCCGAATCTAAAAAATTCACTCGCCGGGAAGAAATTCCACTCCAATAACGAAACAATCGCCGCCACGGAGGCCTATTTTGCAGACCAAGAGATAACATTTTTTTTCAACGGGGTTAAAAAAATTGGAACACCGCTGGGCCAAGTGTATTCAACTAAAAGGAGACTACATTGAAAAATAAATTTTATTTTTAGCAAAATTTTGGAGTTTTCATTTGTAGGCTAGGTACTTATCAAATGACCCACGTATATTTATGTTGCATTGTGAAGTGCATATATTATATTCCTCAAAATGATGTCGAAGCAAGATAGGAGTAATAACTGTCCGGCAAGCATCATCACAAGTGACCGCATTTGATGTTGTTGAAGTTCATATATGTGATAAAGCAGAACTATTAGACGCGTATTTTTTTATTGGCGACAAAAGTGGGTTTCATGGCGGAAACTACTCCTCGAATACGTATCACACCTTAATTTAATTTTTTTCAATACGTCTATAGTAGATTTTTCATAGCTTTATATTAGAAGAATGTTCGTTTTTGTATCATACAGATCGATGGGCTGCTTGTGAGTGAAAATGCAAAATCACCCCACCACACGCCGTTCTTTGAGGGGTGGTTTCGCCCTCAAAAACTTTTTCCCGCCGATGAAAACGAAAACGTGCCCAATAGGTTTCAACGCTGGATTATATGTAACGACGCTGAAGTTTGCATCGTTGGACTGCAACGAATTTAATTTCTTTCGGCAGATTTCGCCTACGAGAGTCTTGCAACAATTTTTAAAGGCATTTGTTCAGCGGCCTTCATTATAAATCTATAAAGAAATATTGCCTATAATAATAAAAATATGGAAAATATAATATAAAACAGAACTTTCGTTGCATTCCATGGATTCAAACTTCAACACCATTTATACATATGAGTTTTGCCAAAATCGAAGGCGGACACTGAAGGGGTTAGGCCACAGTAACGGGTATAAAATCATGTGCGAATTTAACAATTTTTTTCGTATGAAAAAGTGATTCACTCATAAAATGAATTACACATCTATTTAGTATGAATATCAAGCTGTTAGAAAATATATATATTTTTTTTCGATGTACAAAATGGCCGACTACTAATATTTTCTTTTGTTATCTTTTTTTTAGGCGCTCCGCGGCGTGACATTTAGCATCCACAATTTTTTACCTAGGAATAAAATAAAAATTCGCGTCAATTTACATTAGAATACCTAGAGAAGTACTTACGGAATTTAAAAAATATTGTTTTATTCAAAATTTGTCGGTATTTGAATTTAAGAAATTAATTTTCAGTGAAAAAATTCGTTATAACTGATCATAAACTGCTCATGAAATGAAAAGTTTTCGATTAATCAGAAATTCCGTCCGTCCTTCTCTGCGAAATGCAATTAGGAACATAACTTTTGAATTTGAAGTAAATCGAGTGAAAATTGTTTAAGTTATTTGTCACGCCAATTGAAAAAAAATCTGTTTCGAAAAGTTTCGAGTAGTCGGCCATTTTGCACAACGAAATATATATATATACATTTTATAGCAGCTTGATGTTAATACTAAATAGATGTGTAATTAATTTTATGAGTGAATGACTTTGTCATACAAAAAAAAATTGTTAAATTCGCACATGATTTTATACCCGTTACTGTGGCCTAACCCCTTAAGTGATGTTCCTTGTGAGAAACAAAGAAATGTGTCGTAAGCGAAAAGTTCTGAATTTATTTTCGCATCACTAAAACAAGGTATACGGTGTTATTCGATAAGCGTAGTTTTTTGTGTTAGCGATTGTTAGTCCGCCGACATACTAAGTAGTGATCAATCCAGCTCAGTGACATTTATTCGTTTATATCAAACTTTGTCGATACCGTACTCACCATGGTTGCGGAATGTCACCAGGGGCCTACATTACACATATTAAATCCGTCAACTTACCTATTTTGGGTATATCGAAGGGTTGGGCAAGTAATCAAGAAGGGTTGAAAATAGAGAGGGACACTGCCATCCCGAATGATTGGGTCGATTTGGAAGCTTATCTCGTGCCGGTATCTCGTTACAGGCCAACTTATCCGTAAGAAACCACCGGCGTCTAATTAGAGAACGCTTCTCCATACACCCCGCTCGGATAATATCCAAAGAGCATCATCTGAACGTTCCACCAAAAGGATCGTGCGATGGGAAAAGCCAACCCTTTTGTGGATAGCGCTCGTACGAGTCAACTACCCGAAACGATAAACTACTCCCCACAGCATAACGTGATGCTTTCCTATAATCGTAACGGGGAGTATCATAATGCGTTGTCATGTTCACAGTTATCGGGGTATCATTGAACAGGCATATTGATTGCACTTGTACGTCAATCAAATTTTTCCTATGGACTTTAGTTGGTAGGGGTATGCTGGAAAAATCAAGAATCAAGCGGAACTCCACTTTATAGGGAGCTTGCCAACCTGGGTAGTGTATTGAGGGGTCTTCTCACTTTAGACGCTAAAAAAGGCTATTTTCATGATTTTTTTATACGTTTATATTATAGATATTGATATAAAAGTTGCTACACTTAATAAATACACGTTCGAAATACATTGAAAAAATGTCTTTGTGTATTTATGTAACCCAAACAAACTTTAAGGGGCTATACCAGTGTGAACGATCAAAATTTGGGTGATTTTCGGGAATTTTTTGGAAGAAAAGTAGTCAAGTAAATGTTTCGGAACATTAAGAATATATTTGGCTATATTTGACCTATATTACATAATTTTTTCATAGAAAAATATTGAGATCCTAGCGACTCGTGCGCGGCCTTGGGAGGCGCCAAAAAAAAGGTCCTCCACTGCTGACATGATTCCGGCCGATTGAGTAGCTGAAACCGAAAAAGGAAAAAAATGTTTTTAAACTGGAAGGTATTTCCTATACAATGACGTAGAATTTTCGAAAAATAACAAAATCTAACAAAATGGCGTAGTTATGAAAAAAAAGTCTGTTTTCTTGCCTATAAAATGGTTGTATTCAATGCCAAATCGTCAATTTTTATCCAATCAAAAATGTTCTACGTCATTGTACAGTAAATATATTCAAGAGTACTCAGTTCAAATTCCAAGTCAATCGAATAATTGCTCTTTGAGTTACAATGTCAGCAAATTTGAAAAATTTCATTTCGAGAAAAACGCTTTTAATGATTTAACTATCGATTTTTGCAAAATAAAATGATATTTACCATAAAAACTGCTAATTACAGGATATTCTTGAAAGTATAAACTGTCGAAAAGGGCAAAAAAACATAGATTTTTTTAAAGTGTCACACTGGTATAGCTCCTTAAACGCGTTTTTCTCGAAACAACGTTTTTCGACCGCTTGCTCATAAAATCTTCGAAACTACTGAACCGATCCTTATAAAATGTTAATTACATATTCTTTACAACTATAGCTATAGCTCATATCAAGAAATGTTTTAAATTTTGATATTTACTATTTTTTGCCAAAAACGGTGAATAAACACGTTTTTTTTATGTCCACCATTTTGTTATTTTTGCATACATAAAAAATCGTATGATATGCGATATAGCCATTGACATACTGAATCTAAAACCGTTTGATTTTTTGTTTCGGATGATCCATCTCCGAGATTTTATCAACAGCGCAGACCTACAATTTTTTTAGGACATTTTTTTAACTACCGTTTTTTTTAAATGTATTTCGTAAGTGTATTTATTAAGTGTAACAACTTTTATATCAATATCTATAATTTAAACCTATCAAAAAAATAATGAAAATAGCCTTTTTTAGCGTCTAAAGACCCCTTAAACTATTTGAGGTAGGTTTCTACTTCGGTGGGTCAAAAAATCGTCGATTTTAATGATTTTCATTGAAGGAAGACTATGAAAGGCGAGCATTCCAATAATGCAAACTTTAACGTCATCAAATGTGTGCGCTGTCGACTTGGAAAGATTTTCGGTAACTCCAAACGCGAAAAAATTAGCCAGTCATAACGATATACACAGGCAATTATTATAGAGCGCTAAATATAGTTGTAACATTGTGGAACAATGAATAGCAGAAAACTCGACCGTCGTATTACCGATAAAAAGTAAAATCGTAACGGGAAGTATTATGATGCGTCGACATGGTCACGGTTTTCAGAGTATCATTGAACACATTTATTGTTTGCACTTGTACATCAATCAAATTGTGCCTATGAACTTTAGTGGCTAGTGACACTGCGTTTTTATTCCGCGTATCGGGGGATCATGGAGAATCAAGCGGAACTCCACTTTGTAAGGAGCTTGCCAAACTTGGCAGTGTCTTAAGGCGTTACCCCCACTTTTAGCGCAAAAAAGGCCTTTTTCATGAATTTTTTTAAAGAAAACTACAAAACTTTTTTAATCGATCAATATACCATCTTAAAGAACACATCTTGAAGAACTTTCAGTAATTTTTTTATTGAAAAATATTACATTGTTTAGTGGCAAATGGCCGTCAATGAAATAATGTTTTTATATACACGGTTTGCGGTGACCAACATTGAGGCGAAATGGATCATCTGAAAAAAAATGCGGATGGATTTAGTCAAATATAAGTATAAACTAGTCTTTAATCGAAGGATTTTAAAAAATATTCATTTTTCACAAAATGGCGGACAGTCAAAGTTAATGGTTCGATTTTAACGAAAAAAACGGCCGTTTTTTGCCTATAAAACGGCCATTTTTTTCGAAAAAAAAAATCGAACGATTAAAGACTACATTTTTATGTATTAAATAAGCCTGCAAAATTTCAAGAAGATCGGTTCATTAGTGTTCGAGTAATCTTGGTCACCGACTTCAAAAATGCCATTTTGAGAAAAACGCGTTTAAAGTTTCAATTTCAGTTTACACGAAGAAAATATTTTTTTTGTAAACTTGCATAGAGTCATCTATTCCGGGCATCAAAAAAACTGCACTTCAAAGTGCACTTCAAAAAAATGCAATAAAAAAAATCAATTTTTTCAAAATCGCAAGTGGGGGTAACCCCTTAAACTCGTTGAGGTAGATTTTCTACCTTCGGTGCGTCGAAAAATCACGGATGTTAATTTCTTTCCGTAAAGGAATACTATGGAAGACAAATAAATACATTTTGTACACATGTGAATATATTATTATTGTTGTCAAAGAAAATTATTTTCTTCACAAACAGTTTTTCAACTCAATTATAATTACATCTTCGTTTATAGGGAGGTTGACGAATTCTGGTGGGTTAAAGATTTAAGAACTAGCACGTATACAAACTCAAACAATTTGTACCTCCACTTAGACGTCATATTTTGAATTTCCATTTGACTTTTCACCATTCTCTAAACACCGAACTATCATAAAATGCAATAGAAAAGGACAATATCGATTTTTATCAACCCAACAAAATAAGCGACTTCCCTCAATAGCGAAGCTTGCGTACATATTTCGACTCGAAGGGATAAATGTTCAGCTTGGCCAGTAAAGTAACTGTCGAGAAGGCTTTCATCCAGTGGGCATGATAACGACTCGTTTTCCATAATTATCTAAAAAATTACGCTCACTCTTACGAACGCACTCTTCATCAGAGGGACATGAAATTTCGAGAGGAGGCCCAGTGTACATGCCACGAAATCTTGTACACGCCTTGCAGCTATACTTCAATATAGGATGTGGATGTATACGCACATATTGAGATGTTTCATACATCTCAATGTACACATACGAAGGAAGATTTACGTCCTATAATAAATACTGCCAGAACGATCGTGTCCAGATGATCGAACTCTCCTGAGCTGGCACTCGTGCACGACCAATTTCTCATCCAAGCTTCCACTCCACGGCTGGAGTGTTCCGTAAATACTGTTACCGCATGTGTACGTATACGGAGAACGAACAATCCGCTCATCGATTATATCCCGACGGCATCGATGGTACCGCCTCTACTGCGAACTTTCCGGTAGCTCCCTCCGTTGAATTTATCGATGCTTTTGCAACCGAACAAATTCAAATTGTACGGGTTCGAATCCTGAATCTGTTTTGTCGGTAATTTAGATATGTTTGCCAAACAACGCTGAAAAAGTGAATTGTGTTGCATTCTAAGACACAAAGAATTTCTGAACTTTCAAAATCTGAAGCAATGTTGCACTTAGAAGTATCAGAGCAATATTGAACTCAGAAGTATTAAATTATTCTTAAGGGGTCTTCTCACTTTAGACGCTAAAAAAACACTATTTTCATGATTTTTTTTTGATAAGTTCATATTATAGATATTGATATAAAAGTTGTTACACTTAGTAAATACACTTTCGAAATACATGAAAAAAAATATATATGTATTTGTGTAACCCAAACAAACTTTAAACGCGTTTTTTTCGAAACACCGTTTTTCGACGGCTTGTTGATAAAATCTTCGAAACTACTGAACCGATCCTTATGATTCTTTAACCACATATTCTTTACAACTATAGCTATAGCGCATATCAAGGTTTTTTTCAATTTTGATGTTTATTATTTTTGTTGCCAAAAACGGTGAAAAAAACACGTTTTTCTATGTTTTTTCGAAAAAATGTCGGCATTTTGTTACTTTTGCATATTTCGAAAATCGTATGATATGCGCTATAGGTATTAACATACTGAATCTAAAACCGTTTGATTTTTTGTTTCGGATTATCCATCTCCGAGATTTCATCAACAGCGTAGACCTATACTTTTTTAGGACATTTTTTTAACTACCATTTTTGTCTATCAATTAACTTGAATAAAGATTTTTTTTTAATAAATAATTAACGCAATTAAATAATTTTTTAAAAATGTATTCCGAAAGTGTATTTATTAAGTGTAACAACTTTTATATCAATATCTATAATATAAACCTTTTTAAAAAATCATGAAAATAGCCTTTTTTAGCGTCTAAAGTGCGAAGACCCCTTAAACTTGGAAGTATCTCAAAGCATTCTTGATCTTGGAAGTTTGAAAGCATTTGTCAACTCAGTATTATTAAGGGGTTACCCCCACTTGCGATTTTGAAAAAATCGATTTTTTTTTATTGCATTTTTTTGAAGTATAAGTATCCGGGCCCATACTTCTGTATGGGCCCGGAATAGATGACTCTATGTAAGTTTACAAAAAGAAATATTTTCTTCGTGTAAACTGAAATTGAAACTTTAAACGCGTTTTTCTCAAAATGGCATTTCTGAAGTCGGTGACCAAGATTACTCGAACACTAATGAACCGATCTTCTGGAAATTTTGCAGGATTATTTAATACATAAAAATGTAGTCTTTAATCGTTCGATTTTTTTTTCGAAAAAAAAATGGCTGTTTTATAGCCAAAAAACGGCCGTTTTTTTCATTAAAATCGAACCATTAACTTTGGCTGTCCGCCATTTTGTAAAAAATGAATATTTTTTAAAATCCTTCGATTAAAGACTAGTTTATACTTATATTTGACTAAATCCATCCGCATTTTTTTTTCAGATGATCCACTTCGCCGCAATGTTGGTCACCGCAAACCGTGTATATAAAAACATTATTTCATTGACGGCCATTTGCCACTAAACAATGTAATATTTTTCAATAAAAAAATTACTGAAAATTCTTCAAGATGTGTTCTTTAAGATGGTATATTGATCGATTAAGAAAGTTTTGTAGTTTTCTTTAAAAAAATTCATGAAAATGGCCTTTTTGCGCTACAAGTGGAGGTAACGCCTTAAAGCATTATTAAACTTGGAAGAGTATCGAATCATACTTTGAACTTGGAAGTCTGAAAGCAATCTTGAACTTGGCAGTATCAAGGCATTCTTGAATTTCAAATAAATGAAACGTCAAAAAGCTCGGTACTGGCCAAACGCAGGGCACTATGATTAAAATTAGATAAATGCTATATTGGGAGCTGCGGCTGTGCCCAATATATCATTGACACTATTTCCGGATCTTATTGTTACCATAAATTCAAGTGAAACAACTGTTGGATATAGGTGACCCACGTGGTAGCAAATCTACTGGCGTATACATATGTGCTATACACTGCGACCTCTATTTTCGGGACCTCCACAGATGCAACAGCCCCCCACTGTGTGCCGAATATCGATCGGTGTAGCGCATGGTGGGGGAAGCGCCAGGCCCTAGCGCGAGGCTCGAAGCATGCTATATACAATAAGTATATAGCATGCTTGTATACAATAAGAGAGGGCTTTGAGGGATACTGCAATCAGCTACCACAGCTGCGCAGAGTGCTGCTTGAGTGGATGGTGCGCAACCTCCATTTTTACAAGTGTGAAGCAGAGCCGATCTTGCCACTTTGCCGATAATAGAGGTCACAGTGTATACGCTCTGCGTGACCGCTGCTGTTGTAATACTTCGATTTTAATCATTCTACGGGTATCAGCATTCTCGACGAAGAATTGGAGCGAAAAAAGCGGAAGAAGAGAATGGCTGGTCCTGACGGGAATGGATACAAATTCGTTTTTTCCCATTGGATTTACGATGACCCGTCACGTCAATGATTAATATCGCGTTCGTAAATCTCGTACCTACAAAATGTATATTAAAAAAATGACCAATTTCTTCGTAACTATCGACATATTTGAAGGACTCTCGGGCAGACTTTTCGGCAAGTTTCGAGTTGGAAGATGAATGAACTTATGCTGGGTTTGACTGTATCGATATAGTCTAGTCCAGAAACTGTGGTGTGGAGGAGGAGCAGAAGGATGGAGAAGCACGAGGAGGAGGTAGAGGGAACAGAACGATGTACTAGCCGGAGTTTGAACTGCGGCCGTCTGGTCGACGATCGTTAAATCACCAGCACGGAGAGCCTCATCTAGCTAGACAATTTGTTACTTCCTTATCACTCGGCTCTTTCGCCAATGTTCTCCTCTTCCTTTCACTCCCGCACTATGTGACGTTCATCTTCTCTCATCGTTTCCATCATCCCCCGACACGTTGGCACACGCGACTACTACACGCCTTACAGTCCGAACTCCCTCAACACTTCGACTTCACCAGCGTTCAAGTGGCCCAGACATGATGACGTTGAAGTTTGTATCTTTGGATGACAACAAAAATTCATTATTTTTAATCGCTCAATTCTTTTGTGCCGATTGATGCTGCGGAAAAGTCACTCAAACGTTTTCACGTACTTTGATTAGAGATTCATTGTTTCAATTTCCAGAATAATGCTTTGGATTATGATCAAAATAAAGGAATAAAAATGTGAGAAAAAAATCGTTGCATTCCAACCATGCAAAGTCCAACGTCATCAGATATGTGCGCTGTCGACTTGGGAAGATTTTCGTTAAGGGGCTATACCAGCGTGACACTTAAAAAAAATCGATTTTTTTCGCCTTTTTCGACAGTTTATGCTTTCACGAATATCCTGCAAAAATTTCAAGGCCATATCTCTGATCATTTTATCTTGTAAAAATCGATAGTTAAATCTTGAAACGCGTTTTTCTCGAAATGATATTTTTCAAATTTGCTGACATTGTAACTCAAAAAGCAATTATCCGATTGACTTGAAATTTGAACTGAGTAATCTTGAATATATTTACTCTACAATGACGTAGGATATTTCTGATTGGATGAAAATTGACGATTTGGCATTGAAAAAAACGACTATTTTATAGGCAAGAAAACCGACTTTTTTCAGAACTACGCCATTTTGTTAGATTCTGATATTTTCCGAAAATCCTACGTCATTGTACAGGAAATAGCTTCCAGTTTAACGACATTTTTTTCCTTTTTCGGTTTCAGCTACTCAATCGGCCGGAAACATGTCAGCAGTGGAGGAACTTTTTTTTGCGCCTCTGAAGGCAGCGCATAAGTCGCTTGAATCTCAATAATTTTCTATAAAAAAATTATGTAATATAGGTCAAATATAGCCAAATATATTCTTAATTTTCCGAAACATTTAATTGAGTGCTTTTCTTCCAAAAAAATTCCTGAAAATGACCCAAATTTTCAGCGTTCACATTGGTATAGCCCCTTAACTCCAAACGCGAAACAATCAGCCAGTCATTAAGATATACACAAGCAATTTTAATAAAGTGGTATATATAGTTGTAACGTTTTAGAGTAATTATTAACAGAAAACTCTATCGTCATATTATCAAAAAGTACTCCGATGAAAAATCAATCAGCCTGTTTGAATCGTTATAGAAACATATCTGTCGTAAATTATTCGACGAATCATAAAATTTCCTTTTTCATCCATACTTCGGTTTACGATCAAACAATTGCTAATAATCGCTCGTAATTAGTCGATCGTAAAATGACTTTCTATCGCTTGTTAATTCAAATGCTGGTTATCGGAGTTGTAATGAGGAGGTTTTATATTCATATACTGTACTATCAAATGCCGTGTATAAACATTTGTACATACGTTCACTGCAAGATAATATACGTGTACCAACAGCAATGTTACGGCCTACTCGACAGGCGAATGCACCGAGATTACGCTTGATAAGTGCAACACTCGAGTGGGGACGAGGATCCCTTCGGATAGCATACGCACAACGCGTTTCATATACTGCGTATCCTCATGAATGGAAATTTATGAACGAAACACTCAGCTGTCTGCAACACCTCGTGAACTCGAGCTGAAGAGCTACAGCGCGTTACCATAGGAAAAATAGTTTTAAAAAACAGCCACTAGGGTCATTAGCTATCTCCGGTAACTGCAACTTCACGTCGTAATTAATTAACTAGGAAATAAGGATTTCAAGTGTTACGCACTCTGGCGATGTGTTTGTCATTCTCCGTACCATCAAGTGTCTATTCGTGAGAAATGTTTCGATCTGCATACATAAGCCTGAATACAATAAACCGAGCGGGAATTGCACTATTAAGGGGAGATATACACCTAGGAGCCGGAAAAAAGGTAATTTTTGTGAATTTTTTCAAGGAAAACTATTTGAAATTTGGGATTGGGGTTTTAATTATCTAAAAGTATATACATTCAAATAGTATATTACGATACGTGTGACCTAAGTAGCCTATTATTGCACGGCGTGAAGTTAGCGCCCGAGCGCAGCGAGGGTGCTAACCGCCGTGCAATAATAGGCTACTCAGGTCACGAGTATCGTATACTATTTTATAGCACATGTGACATAAACCCGCCTCGAACGCGGGGAGGGGGGGGGGGGGTGTAGAGGGGGGGTTCGGGGGGGGGGGCGCAGCCCCCCCGAGGGATGAAATTATCATTTTTAAACTTGCGTTAAAATATCATATAATCTCAACGTTAACCGCAAGTCAAGCACAGAAGAAAAAAAATTGAAAAACTGTCACACCAGAATAATAATTTCGATAATCCATGTACGTTTATTAAATAATGTACACAAAAGTAGGTGAAACAAGAGGAGTAACTTTAATTTTTTCAACGCATGTAATTAAAACACCAATTTTACAAACTGTAACGATTTTTTTTAACCGCTTTTGTCGGTTTGCACCATCTTATTGTCAGTCCCGCATGTTCGTGTGACATTGCAATTATTCAATGTTAGATTGCTGCTAGGGCCATTGAATGCGTTATACGCTGCTGTATACAATGTTTTCGATTTACTGGGCAACAAATTTAGAGTCACCGATTTCGCTATTTTTTTTATAGCGTCTGGAACAATTTCGTTTATCTCATCTTCACTAAATTCACTTCCCGAACTGTCCATTTCGGAATGAAAGATATAATTTCCATACAACAAACTATGGGTCAGCGTTTCGTTTTGATTTCGCTGTAATTTTTTGTACAACATGAAAATGTTTTTAGGAGAATCGCTAACCTATCCCTGTCTCGTTACTTGTCCGCTATGAATTTTCAAGCTTGAAATGACATTTAAAAGTATTTTCTTTTGTTTTTCATACATCTGTGAAGTTAGGCGATCGATTTTTGTACGGTGTAAAAAAGGGCTACTTAGGTCACGGAAAAGCGTGCGTAAAGTGCGGGTTTAGGTCACACTGTGCTATAAAATATGTTTAATTTTCTTTATCCAAAAATGTCTCCTTGGCGTTTCTTCAAAAATCATCTGGAAAAAAAAACCAAAAAGATTATTAAATTAGATACTATAATCTAGTACTTGTCATAGCCGATTTTGAAAATATCGATTTATGACAAAATGGCGGACGTTTGAACATAAATATTGATTTTTGGGCCAAAAATTAGTTATTATTTTGCCTCTAAAACAAAAACTAATTAACGGGATAAAAATGACGTTGAAGTTTGCATCGTTGGAACGCAACGAAAATGATTTTTGTTTTGTTTCGAAAATTTCCTGTGCCAGATTAACGCTACACGAAAATCACGAAAACATTTTTTAGGATGCTTGTTTACCAATTCACAACAAACCTGCAAAATATGATTTTGGATAATAATGAAAATAAGAAATTGATAAGAATTGTCGTTGTGTTCCAACGATGCAAACTTCAGCCCCATAAAAAAAATCCTATGACAAGTACTAGATAATGGTGTATAGAATAACCACAAAAAACCTCAACGCAATCGGTTAATTGGTTTTCGAGAAATTTTGGGTACCGATTTGGAAAACGTGGTTTTGAGAAAAACGCGTTTGAAAATTTGGGAATGAATAAATCATGAAATTTGTCAACTTACATGGAATCATCAATACCAGGCCCATAGTGTAGGTCTTCTACGGTCGACGGAATGTTTAAAGCTTCTAAATCCTCGACCTGGACCATCTAGGTGTATATCTCTCCTCATCACCACTGTGACGGGTTAAAAAAAACGATTTTTGGCATTTTTTTATACATATTCGAGAATATGTGAAAAAAAATATTCAAGTTAAAATATTGAAAATTGACCAAGTTACAGATGAGTCACTCAGAGCAGATTGCGCAGCAATTCACGTATGCTAAAACTTTCAATCGCGTTTTTCTCGACCTGGCCGGAATCATAACTCTAGCTATAATTGTCCGGTTTTCAATTTAAAAAAAAAACAGAATTTCCGTAATTGCAGTTGCTATCGTTGTACGTAGCCTTTCTTCAATTTAGTATTTTTTAAGCCCGCTTATATAAGTTAAAATTTCGTCAAAGTTACACTTTTTTTGAAAACCGGCATTGTGTAAATGTTTTTTTTTTCGAAAAACGGCTACGTACAACGAGAGCTACATTTATATAGATTATAAGTAGAATGCTTTCATTTTTCAAGCCAACCATTGTCAAGTTATCGATCCGGTCGTTTTTTTTCTGCAGAGGCTATTCTAGCACATGCTTTATACAGAGGCTATAAAATATATATTCCATCCAATATATATTCCATTAAAACGACAACGTTGTTAATGGAAAAAAAATGAATAAAAATGTACACGAAATAAATTCCATATATGCTTAAGAACATGCCTTTTTTCCAAATCCTAAATACATAATCTAGTAGATGAAGAAAATTCGGAAAAAAAACGACCTCTTTCGGCCCGTCATAGTGGCCTCCCTCAAGAAAGAACGTACATTTAATTTGACCACGATGGAGATATGAAACATAATCTCGTAATTTTCGATCTACTGACTATACAAAAACACATTAAAATGATTATTTTCTACACAAGTCGTGAAAAACGAAATTTAAAAAGTTGAATGAAATATATTTTGCCTATAATTTTCGATCGACTCATTTTGTCCTCTTATGCTCCGATCCAATGCATCATTGCAGTCATATTATCTTGCCAAGAAATTTTCCATGTAGCTCATAGCGATAGTGATCTCTCCGGTATTTAACATTCAATCTCCCACCACTCTCAAGATACGTAAAGAGCAACAAGCGACAGCGACGAACAAATTGAAAAAATAATTGAACGGAATGATCAGAGTTGATGAAAATCAAATAACGATGAAGTCTGCTCCATTGGAATACAACGGAATTTTTTTGTTTCTAATTTCCGAAATTACCTTCGCCAGATCTGAGCTGTGATAATCACCCAAGAATTCCTTAGGATCCTTGTTTAGCGATCTACAAGCTAAATCTACAAATTATGATTTTCGATAATCATAAAAATAAGGAATTAATAAGAATTTCCGTTGCAACCCGACGATCGAAACTTCCACCTCATAAAATCCGAGTATTCGGCATCAATTTAGCGCCGTGTGTATCGCGAATTACATTTGGAAAAAAGTAAGTAATAATAATAATAATAGAGAGCGTGTAGGAAAAGAAGCGAGACGGGAAACCTTGGAATGCCGTAATCTCATGAGATATATACGGTAAAACTATAATGAAGATAGAAGACAACCAGGTTTTTTATCCGAGCTGTGTGATGATGATTTATCGGTACATTCATCTCGCGAAACGCTAAGCACATATAAATATAGCCAAGTACCACCCAGCACATTCATGTACACGCACACACGTACATGCACACAAGATGCGTCGCATTTATCACATACCATGTAATTTTCTACCTCGAAGAAGCTGGCGCCTGCGATTAAATTCTATCTAACGTTATAACGCCGTTTGCAAATAATCTTGCCGTATAATTATACAAAGCGAAAAAGACGCGAGTAAGAATTTTTCGATGCTTGCGAGCAGCAATTATTAATTCACATCTAGCCGAAGGATTCCGATGGATGGAGGGACTCTTCGACATCCTGACCTGCTATGCTATTTCAGTGCATCACTGCAAGTATGAGCACAGGCTTGGAAGGACATCCGAATCGAATCTTGAATCATATTATTCAATACAATATTTCGAACCCTCCGACAGCTGTGATAAGTCTTGGAAATTAGCAAACGCTTGTTTCTCATCATTGTTCATCATATTTCACATATTAGGTGGACAAATAAATTCTCTGCCAGAGAATAAAAACAGCTGTGTTGAATATTTGAACGAAAAAAATTTCCTTCCAGGTCTGGTGTCATACCAACTTAGTAGACTATTTTTTCGGACAAGCAGTTTAACATAACCTCAAAATATATTGGGAGTACAAATAAGTGTCCGCCGTTTGACAAAAGATGACCCCACCAGGAGGTTATGGTTGAAATGGTCAGATGTACAACGTCACATCGTAAGGTTGGATATCTGGCAAGACTATTACCTTGAAATATTAGCGATTTTGTATCAGCATCACATAACTTTTTTCGTGCGAGAATGTCGAGTTTTGAGCCGAATAAGCGTCATTTGCGGGAACTCTTCTTTACTTCTTTAAAGGGTTACCCCCACTTGCAATTTTGAAAAAATCGATTTTTTTTATTGCATTTTTTTGAAGTATAAGTATCCGGGCCCATACTTCTGTATGGGCCCGGAATAGATGACTCTATGTAAGTTTACAAAAAAAAATATTTTCTTCGTGTAAACTGAAACTGAAACTTTAAACGCGTTTTTCTCAAAATGGCATTTCTGAAGTCGGTGACCAAGATTACTCGAACACTAATGAACCGATCTTCTTGAAATTTTGCAGGCTTATTTAATACATAAAAATGTAGTCTTTAATCGTTCGATTTTTTTTTCGTTAAAATCGAACCATTAACTTTGACTGTCCGCCATTTTGTGAAAAATGAATAGTTTTTAAAATCCTTCGATTAAAGACTAGTTTATACTTATATTTGACTAAATCCATCCGCATTTTTTTTTCAGATGATTCACTTCGCCGCAATGTTGGTCACCGCAAACCGTGTATATAAAAACATGATTTCATTGACGGCCTTTTGCCACTAAACAATGTCATATTTTTCAATAAAAAAAATACTGAAAGTTCTTCAAGATGTGTTCTTTAAGATGGTATATTGATCGATTAAAAAAGTTTTGTAGTTTTCTTTAAAAAAATTCATGAAAAAAGCCTTTTTTGCGCTACAAGTGGGGGTAACGCCTTAATTTGAAGAAATCTGAAGCTGAGGCGCATCGATTGCTTGTAGAAGCTGCTTTAAGGAATGGTTCTGACTGTTGGGCCAAAATATGTTCGATTTTTCACCAATTTTTTATGCGATAAGTATTAAATATAGAATGTTGATATTTGATATGTTGACTAAGCGGTCTTTATTGAACATCAAAATATTTTTTAAAGTTTGACAAAATATGGTGGTGGGAGTGGGAGGAGCCACGTATGTCGGTGCGCGGGCGATGACATTCTTCGCTTGCGGAAGTCCTAAGTCCCGGACAGGTGATCTGAAGCAAAAATCAAACATTTTTTACTTTGTACAATATTATGTATAAGTTGACCTAGAATAAAGAAGAAAAATTGAAAAATTAAAAAATCGGATCGGGCGAGCGATCGGAAGGAAGTTTGTTTTTTTTACCAAAAATTTTCGCAGTTTTTTGCTCACTATATTTTTATTTTTCAATTTTTCTTCTTGATTCTAGGTCAACTTATACACAATATTGTACAAGGAAAAATTTGTTTGATTTTTTTGCTTCAGGTCACCTGTCCGGGACTAAGGACTTCCGCAAGCGAAGAATGTTATCGCCCGGGCACCGACATACGTGGTTCCTCCCACTCCCACCACCATGTTTTGTCAAACTTTAAAAAATATTTTGATGTTCAATAAAGACCGCTTAGACAACATACCAAATATCAACATTCTATATTTTGTACTTTTCGCATAAAAAATTGGTGAAAAATCGAACATTTTTTGGCCCAACAAGGTAGAAGCTTCCCTTAAGGGCATGTACAAGGTCAACATAACCTCACAAATTTTTCAAACCAATTTTCTCATAGATGGTTAAATTTTTTAGGAAAAACAAAGCCCTGGAGAATTTCCTGACGCAGAGCTTGATGATTTCCTTTTGTCCTAAATATTACTCATCCCTGAGAAATAGATTTTACTTCCATTCTGGTAATGGAAGTAAAAACTTCCATTACCGACTTTATCATCTTGAAACCACAATATCTCTTTACCTCCAACGAATTTGCAATCTGCCTGACAGGTGGGGGAAATGTGTGAAAACAAACGGAAAATACTCTCCCGATTAAAATGTACCTTAACCTTTTAAGAACGGGAGTGGTCGATATATCGACCAGCCAGAGGGCACATAATATTTAATGTTTTTTACGGAAAATGTCATATATTGAATATGACCAAAATATTGTGAAAATGTCTGGATGTTTTTATGACCTTGAAAATTGCTATTTCAAGGTCATTTTTTCCGGCCTTAAAGTTGGCGTACAAACTTTGTTGATTCGCTGAATACGTAAACAATAGTACCACGTATCGCAAAACTCATTTTTAACGTGAACTGAAGATCAAAATTGACATACTTTGGGCAGTGAGTATGTTTACTGACGAAGCTTGTTCTATTATAACTGGCGTCCTTGGAATATTCTTCAGGATAACATTTATAGCATACATGCTTTTTTGTTGTACTCAGTGCATCCACAATGTGAGTATATAAATATTGAGGCCAAACTAGCAGAGAAAAAATGTGACCTTGAAATGGCGATTTTCAAGGTCAAGGATGCCACCAGGATTTTTTTTTCATTATTTTTCCCGTATTCAGCGCATCAAATTACATAGGAATACACTTTCAAACTTTTTAAAATAAATTTTTAGAATTGGACTTTTTGTTGCGGTCGGGGCTCGATATATCGACCGGCAGTTAGGCTTAGGACTCCAATTGAGAAATTCATCGATTTTATTGATATCTTTCATGTTAAAAAAAGTCGATTTTAACGGAAATTTCCCCGTCCTCAAAAGATTAATTTTAAGTAAATAAATAATTATTTTCATTATTTTGTACACCTAATAAGAGTGTTACCTCACAAACGCATTATACATTGGGAAAATCAACACCGGTATGCATCTGCAAAAAGGGTTCGTGTTCTTCTTGCTCAGCGTTAATACCCCAGGGTCGCGTATTCACAATTCCTTTGCATAATTTCGGATACAGCCGAGTCTTAAGATGCCAGAGGAGGATAGAGTGAGCTCCCCGGTCGCTAGGAGGATCGCTCCGAAGCACTAGAATTTTCAAGTATATCCTATGCCATAGTCGACAAACGAAACGACCCGAAAACCGATGCGTGCATGGCTACGTGTGATGTATTGATGAGCATCGATTATGCTTGTAAATATGTATACATATATGTATAACGCGACTTCGGCATCTGCGGCGTATATAATAAAGATCTGACTCCGGAATAGAGACTCCCGGTGTGTTGGACCATAACCGCTAGGGGTTGCATAATGACGAGCAGTTTAGCTACACGTGAGAGTGTTATAGCCGAACGTCTCGGTTGTATTATGTATTCCTCGAAGCTGGCTTCACGTGAGAATGCTCCAGTATACACACACACACACACACACACACACACACACACACGCACGCACGCACGCACGCACGCACACGCACACGCACGCGCACACACACACACACACACACACACACACACACACACACACACACACACACACACACATACACACATATATATATATAAATGTGTGTATATGCGAGTGTGTGTGTGTGTGTGTGCATGTATCTACATGAACTCTATCACGATAGACAAACCCGTGCACCGTCGAGGATCATGTTCGTTGTAGAGTTGTGGGTGGTAGTGCTTTGTGATACGTCTATAAACGAGCATATAATACCTAAAGCATATATGTACATTCACTAAAGATTTCCGGACCTCGTGGCAAAACAGACGCTTTTCACCCCTCCTGCCCCTTTTCGTCTCCTGTCTTTCGCTCGCTTTTCCTCTTTTACTTCAGCTAAAACCCTTTTGGACTAGTCTTGCTCATACGTCGGTAATATTGTTTACGTTGCAAACTCAAATTAGTCCCGAATTAATGACATCAGAAGTGTGCCCAACCAACCGTCCCGCTGGAATCTCCGTTATAGAATAAACGCACTTCGTAGGCTTAAAGGAAATATATGCAAGTATGCTGCAATTTATTTGTGCCTTGATACGTTCAAGAGTCAACGGGTTACCGCATACGCGGTTCGGTATAAGAAAATGTAACTTTAGGGGTCTTCTCACTTTAGACGCTAAAAAAGCCTATTTTCATAATTTTTTTATAGGTTCATATTTGGATATTGATATAAAAGTTGTTACACTTAATAAATACACTTTCGAAATACATTCAAAAAAATGTTATGTATTTATGTAACCCAAACAAACTATAAACGCGTTTTTCTTGAAACAACGCTTTTCGACGGCTTGTTGATAAAATCTTCAAAACTACTGACCCGATCCTTATGAAATTTTAACCTCATTTTTTACAAGTATAGCTGTAGCGCGTATCAAGGATTTTAAAAAATTTTGATCTTTACTATTTTTTTTTGGCAAAAACGGTGAATAAACCAAAAATCGTTTTTTTTTGTTTTATTTTCGAAAAATGTCCGCCATTTTGTTATTTTTGCATATATAAAAAATCGTATGATATGCGCTATAGCCATTAACATACTGAATCTAAAACCGTTTGATTTTTTTGTTTCGGACGACCCATCTCCGAGATTTCATCAACAGCGCAGACCTACAATTTTTTTAGGACTTTTTTAACTATCATTTTCGTCTATAAATAGTGCCTTAAATAAATAAAACTTTTCAAAAAATGTATTTCGAAAGTGTATTTATTAAGTGTAACAACTTTTATGTCAATATCTATAGTATAAACCTATCCAAAAAAATCATGAAAAGAGCCTTTTTAGCGTCTAAAGAGAGAAGACTCCTTTAGTAGAGCATCGGGTCGGGGGTGTATCAAATGGAAGTGTGCTAATATAGCGCATACAAGAGAATAAAATAAAGCACAATATTGAACGTATCATTGTACGCCAACTTGTGACTGCCATACTTGACTTTATTTGCGCAATAATATAACGCTAACGATGAAAATAAATAGGCTCGTGATCCAAGTGCCTCCATGTTCGATGAACGAGTGGCATTAGAGATAAGAAAGTATTTATCGAGTAAATTTATACAAAAGCATAATTATCTCTATCCGACAAATTATATTAACGCGCAAGCTCGTTTTTGACGTTGGACACTCTGATGCTCCGAATCGTGTGACTCCCTGTTCACGGAGGAGAAGCAGACAGGGTTGCGAGGGGACGATAGCGTCAAATTAAACTCCTATTAACAAGATCAAACTCGATTACGCAAGTTCCCCTCCCGCTCCCTTATCTTATCCGAGCGAGAACTCGGGGGACGATTAGAAGGCTGGGAATCAACAAGAGGGAAAGAGACGGGAGAAGTAGATCGACCGAGTCTATGTTCCTAAGTTTTGGTGAAAATTCTCTCGCTGAGATGATCAATGTACATATACGCATACACGTAGTAATCTCGTAAGTGGAGGATTTTAATTGGGAAACTTGCGAAAAGACTCGAGTGACGAGTTCTGTAACTAGAATTATTTCAGCGAGGCGGCGATGAAATTTGCAAGCGCAAGCATGGGAAGACTTAAATCACAAAGTATATGTCTAGGCGAGCGCACATGTGTTTGCTTCCAAACTCGTATTGTTTCACGTTGCAATGTACGCATACAGCCCTGTACCTACGCCCATATATTGATAAATATATATCTTCATTATTCAAAGGTACTCGCGTCGTACACGTTGGATATTTTATTTAAAACCTTAAGGCCGAGCCTGAATTAGAAGGTCCGACATTTTTTTATTGGTTAAAACGATAGATGAACTATCCGAGTATATTTACAAAGTTACAAAGGCCAATGGTAAATATTTTCGAAGATACAAGGCCAAAAGCAGAGAAGCGATTGATATTTGATATTGATATCTCCTCCTATTGAAAACTTCGAAGCGCGTTTTCTCCAGTTTCCATTTTCACGATTTTTCCAAATTGGCGGGCGTGATAGCAAAAAAACTAAACGACCGATTGAATCAAACCAAAGTTTATTTTCTTCTGTATGAAAAAGTCTTTTCCGATAATTTTTATAGCTCGTTGAAGTGTTCTTTTTAAACACATTTTTTTTCAAACCTGAGTAAAGTTATAATTTCACGATGTTTTCAGCTTTTTCTTAATTCATCGAGAAGAAAAATATATGACAATTGAATGTTTTATTGGTTTTTTTTGTTTCAGTCAAGAATTACGAGCTGCATCTTTGCCGCCGATTGGGGACTGCAGTGGCAAGACGCACATGGCTGATTAATCTGCAGTCATTTATTGTTTGATGGGGAAATGTTTTAAATCTATTTCAAATATACATAAAAAGATACCTCAATGTTTACTGGGCTCACTTGTTCTTTTCCCTTCTAAAAAATTCCCGAAAAAACGCCTTTTTTCGACCTTCTAATTCAGACGCCTGCCTTAATGACTCAGCTTCAATTGTTACATTTTTCGAAACCGTCATGCTCATCACCCCGTAATTCCTAGTGCTAGAGAATTCATCTTTGACGTTCACCACATTTTCTTGGTTACTCGAGGAGCCAAATATTGACGTGAATGTTTCTGTCTTGCTAAAATTTCGGTATATTACTTTGAGAAAAAGAAACAAACTCTGTATTAATTGGTTTGGTCATCGCGAGAAAAAAGTCGTGAGTTGCAATTACCGTGGGCACAAGTCATGTGACTTTTCATTACGTTCAGTAAGTGCATCCATGCAGCTCTGATCTGACGACAAAGACGTATATGTCTGTGTTCGCTGTGGAATGAACCTGATGACCTGATCACCAATAAAGTTTTCCAATAGACTAATTGATAGAGGTTTTTTAAAAACATTTCCACGATTCTACTAAAGTTCTTAAAACTATTACTGGTGGATGCTTTTGGAAAATAATCAAATAGGAAAAAATTTTGCAGATTTTAAACATTTAAAAACGAAACTCTAATTGAGTTATGAGTATGGATTTTAAAAACGTATGGTCATTCATAAAGGGCGATAACGTCGTATTTATTCAATGATGTATACTCCTTTCTGTGCGCAATCATGCGATGACAGTCATCAATAACCTGGAAAAAACTGCTCTACTAACTTAGAATTATTATCAACATCTCCCGTTTAAGCACTTTATCGCATCCACCATTCTTTTGGGCGTAAACACTTTATCACAAGTACGCCGAAAATCTCCGGTCTACCAGCACGAGAGTACGGGGAAAATTTACGAGCAATCTGTTGCACACTAACGACAGTTTTACTACTACTGCTATTTCAATTTACCTCAGTACGGGAAGCTGGCAATGTATCAAAGAGAAAAAAGTTTGTCGATTTTTCGAATGTTGGCAACAACGTAAAGTTTCTGCCACGCGAGTAAGAACGTCGGGAAAATTGCGTAAAGCTGTTCAAATCGGGTTCACGATCGTTTAGAAACAATCATGTCCAAAAAGGCCTTCATACTTCCTCTATCCCTCCGAACTACAATAAACATAAACTAACTATATAAATGCCGATGTACATCAATGGAATTAGCAGTAGTTCGGCCAATTCACAAAAACAACGAAATGCCTGACGTTAAATGCGGTCGACAAAGCAAGTTTACTACAAAATCTTCCGCGATATCCAGTGTACCGGAAGCGATAATTGCCATACAGTATGTCACAGCATGACTTGTACATTACGAGATTATACTTACCTTCAACCTATAACTTCTTGCATTTACCGTCATGCATCAGTGCAACCATGACTTGTGACAGAGTTCCGTTAATAACACAACTGAATTGACTGCTCCAAGGATCACCACCTCGTACTTGTTCACTTGCCCAAGACCCAGGTTCACCATTGAATGACATGCTCATTCACAGTTCGACCTATGGAATCCGATCGATGAAGAGTGGCAACGAATCGGTTATTCATATTGAAAGCCAAATACCGATGAATCGATTCTTTATGTTAAAAGGCGACCTGGATAGCAACATTAGCTCGCGCTAATACAAGATAAAGCAGGATGGTCCCATGATATGTTACAAAGACCGCGCCTTCTAAAGTGTATGTAATTTGAATCACAAATCCAGGCGGCATCCTCGTCATACATGGCTCTCCATTCAATTAGGAGAATGTGAAGAGCCTATTATTTGCATTGTTAGTAATCACAAGGACGTACCGCCATTACTTAGCTACTGAGCATTTTGTGCGTACCTACGAATCATTTTAGGCAGTCCTTCGATCGTACTCGCAGGTGGTCTGCGTCATGAGCCCCGAAAGACAGTGAATCCTACATTATCGTCTAGCGTCTCACGTTACGTGAACCGAGTGGAAGTATCCGAGCATCAAAAGAGCCGGAGGGCAGTCAGTGAACGCCGTTACCTGTTTCTCGCATGGAAACGAGTAGAATGAGCAATACCGAGCATTGGAAAGAAAATATAATTTGATTGCCGTTGAGAACGACTGACGAAGCTATACAATTATGCGCATAATGACACTCATATTCGCGTAAGTATTATATCTGATTGTGCCTGCCCGATGATTTGAGGCTAGGCCTTGGCGAGAATAGTCGTCAAAGAGCCAGAGATACGAAACGTCGAAAGCATGTGTGGCGTACAATCCACGTTGGGTGTACTATACCGCATGTGTATGTGGCAAGACGGAGAGGAAGCAATGATGATGGAATAGTGTTCATTGGAAGGTGCGGACTTCTCGACGTGTGTGAAACGCCAACAATCAAACATGTCGTTATGTAGCAAAACGTAAGAGTTGCGCCAGATGCGCATGGGATGGTTACGGCGATCATAACGCCAGACAGCGCGCCACGGCAACGCTGGGGACCCATTTAATATTCAAGCGGTCAGAGCACTTGATGATACGACCCTCTCGATCGACTACAAATCATCCTTCAATCTCGTATAGCACACAGGCACAATAGAACATTATTGCAGTAGTGGCGATTCATTGTGTTGCACCTCTTCGATATACCAGTCACCTAATAGTCATCGGATTATCGCTGTGGAGGTGAATCTGCTAAGATCAATGGTCTAGGATTTCATGAGCCTACAAATCGAAATATCGTATGTTGTCAAGATAGTCCTGGTAAGATTCATACGAGCATTCAACCAACTCTTTCGAGCGTCATAATTCTCGTTATGGCGAACTACCAGAACTATGGAGAAGCTCGCGAAAAATATGACAAGTTCGTAACCATAGTGATCTAGAAAAGCATAACGGCAATAGATCCATTTCATAGACGTGCCGTCAATACTACAAATTCTGTGATTCATCCAAATGCCATACGTACACAATAACACACCCTAAGCTGTGTACTAAGAGCAAACAGAAGTCTAATCCATCAAACCCCGCATCCCGAAGGATGGATCAAGTTGACCGGTCAATGGTCAATTACTGATTGACTATTCATAAATGCAAAAACCGCGTTTAAAACTGGATTTCAGGTATGTCTTCATCTGAGGCGTTCATCGAGTTACCGTATCATAACGACGGAATAAGAAGCCTTACAAATGGAGTCAAGCTATAACGGCGAGTGGTTCGACAAAATCCGCAAAGAGCGACAACTCGAGAGAATAAAATTACAAGATGAGACTGGGGTAATTGAAGCTTGCGGTACCTCGTCATTGGTCATTGCCTGAGAGGAAACGGGCACTCATGCCGCTCTTCCCTTTTGGGAACGGCTGAGACGTACACGTCACTTCCGCTCAACGAATTCTCTCGGCCGAACGCCGTCTCGTCCAGCAAGCCGTAACAGAATTCCGCCCCCGGGTCTGGTAAGGCCGTAGAAATTATTGATATTGCCGCGTGTGAGAGGAATATGTATACATGCGCTTGGCAACGTTGGCGCCACGGCAAGTCTCGTAACATCCATAATACTAGGGTCGTGAAAGGTACACCTATTAGGTTGGCTATCCGTTTCACATCGTTTGGAAATGCCTGTTTCCGCGTGTCCCTAAACGCTACTTAGACCGAATGATCTATTGACTCCGATGGATCTCTTCCAATGAGATGTTCACAACTGCTGAGCGCGAAATTTCCACTCGGCGTCTCCGCTCAAACATTGCATATCACCCTGATGTAGTTATCTCCAGATGACATCATCTCATCGTAACGGAAGAATACGAGAGCATACATACACATGTGCACACGCACACCCGAACCTATTGTTCGCTAAGAAACAACGATGGCGCGAATGAACGAGGAAACGAGAAGGAGAGATAATGAGCTTGCCTGAGGTAACTACATTTGAATGTATCTCCACGGAAATGAAGGACCCTAGAGTGCACGCTTTGCACATGGATTCCCGAGGAATCCGCATGTATGAAGGCTCCGGAGCATCATCGAGGCGCAATATGCACAACACGTAGTGTATCGAACACTCCACCCACGCTCCGTCTGAGCTGTGGTGTACAAAACATGTGCCATAACCCTAAAGGCGTACGTTCGTGACGACGTTACGCGTTCCTCAATAAAATGCACAACATTCGCAGTCATGATATTCACCATAACAAGTATCGACCGCGTCTATCAGGCAATGCCTCCATGAGTATGAAAATGGCAGATTGCGACTATACGGAACCTTTGGCAGTGTACCGTAGTCTTGAAGAGGAATCCAGATCTATGGCCACGTCGGACAGTCTCCAGAAATCCATTGCTTCCGCTATCCTAGCTGGTCTGGCATGAGGCAGGCCGTCCGATCATTCACACCCGATACCTCACATCCGCGTATACTCGAATCGCATGATCATTTGATTCTGAATGCCGTTAGATGAGAAGCCCAAAATGTTTTGGTCGTGTCGAATGCGCGGATACAAAAATGTGCACATGCAGTGCATCTTGTGGGCGTAATTATCGATCAACTGTCGTCTATGTTTATACGCCCGGAGGTGAAATTCACGGTAGAAATTGTTATCGGCGAAACACAGATTCATACCTGCCGCTTGGACATGAAACGGCGTCGCCAGGCTATCTAAACTTAGAGGTTATGTCCTTTTGATCGTAAATCTATCAGATTGTAGATACTGCTCTACGTATCCAAGCTACGCGGTTAAAGTGCAAAACGCAGGTAGACACCATTCGGATATTCTCGTTATCTCCCGACTGTCCTCGTTCACACACAGGTTGTATTTGCCGTTGCATTTTGTTATCGACAGACGGTACAAGCTTTGGAGATTGTATTGAGTGTGTGTATGTATATATGTGTGTGTGTGTGTGTGTGCACGCGTGTGTGTGTTTGCGCGTGTGTGTGTTTGCGCGTGTGCGTGTGCGCGCGCGCGCGCGCGTGTGTGTGTGTGTGTGTGTGTGTGTTTTGTGCTGCGCGTGTTGCCGTGGCGCCAACGCAGCGTAGTAACGAGGCGACCAAGCTGCAATAAATCGACATAAGTGAACGATAATAATCGATACCCCGGGCCGCCGGGGCAATATAATGAATCGATTTATATACGAGTATATCGCGCGGGCGAAGCGACGATACAAGAGAGAGAGAGTGAGTAAGTGAGAAAGAGAGAGAGAGAGAGAGAGAGAGAGAGAGAGAGAGAGAGAGAGAGAGCAGACTTGCCATCATGTCTGCATATGCAGTTTACATCCGCAGAATACTCGTACTCGGTAAATTCGCGAGTGTGTGTAGTGACGGCCCGCAGCCTGGAGTTGCCCTCATCGGGGAAGAGGACTATACGGATCGCTTATGGACGCCAGGAAAACAAGCACAACATACAGCGCATATAAACGTGATTCCCTCTCATCGGTTATCTTAATTGCTTACTTATGTACTTGCGGGTATAATACAGTGCCTCTCTCTCTCTCTCTCTCTCTCTCTCTCTCTCTCTCTCCCCCCTCTCCCTCTCTCTCAGCAGAAGGCGTGTGCGATATTGCGTGAGCCTATCGGCTCTCGCGCCAGATCAATCGATACAAAACGGTCACGAAGATTCGAGGCAGCGGAGGGAGCCGCATTCATCAACGTTTCGTATTTTGACTGGTCTTGCCTCGATATTAATTTTTTCCGGGGGTTTTTCAATGATTTTCTTTCTTCGAGTACTGTAAAAGATTCGGCGTCTTCGGGTCTTTTTCCTCATTCTTTATGATTATCCGATGATCGATGCGGTCGTTGGACGAAAAAGCTTGATTACTATTGGTTTTTTTTTTTCTCCTCAATGCTCTTCTCTTGAATCTAGCCGTGTCCGCATTCCGCTTTTGTTTGGGTTAAGTGCTTTTCTAGCTTATATATATATTTTTGGAGGTTCATTTGTGGTTCTGTACTTTGGCATTGAATGCCCGAGGAATCGTGCAGTTTTTACCAGTGTACAATGTAACGAAGGGATAACGAACGTTAGAGCGGATACGTGAGCGGAAAGAAGATTCATTCCGACGCCTTTATCGAATCCGGCGCAGTGCAACACATGAGTAGAAACTGGAACAACGACGAGTCTGCCTGTCGTTCTGAAGCGACATACCATTTTTCGCTGCGCCAGCTACTATAGCGCTCTGGCATTTTTTTGAAGTTAGACGTAATTCATTGAGGGGGGAGGTACCTTCAGGCGGAGAAAAATGTGCTGATTTTCTACTACTACTTTTGGCTGTTACATAGTAAATTTGAAATGATTAATCTTTGAAAATGGCGGAGATATGCAGCGGTTTTCTAAACTGCATTTTCAAAATTGGCGTGACGTATAGCCAGTATAGTAAAACACTAATCGACCGATTGTCATTAAATTTGGTATAAATCTTTCTATCCTGATTCTCTAAAACATGACCTTAAATATTTTCGGAAATTAAAAGAAAAGGTATTTTTTCTGCAATATATATATATATCTTATTTTATTAACCGCTAAATTACAATCTGTCGATTAGCGACAATAAGTAATTGTGATGTGTGTTCATCGGCTGTGGGCAATGTAGTGGCATCCAGTGACGTGTCTACATATTTTTTGTGATGGTCGGTTTGTGTGTGTGTGCTTTTATTGGAAGCGCTGTGTGAGGTCGAGTTCTGCAAAATATAGCCACATTTAGAAAAATTTCATCGTTTTGTTTCATAGCGTACCATTTCATCGATTTTCAACATTTCTCGCTTTTTTTGTTTCATATTCTGCGTCTGAGCCTTAATAAAAGAAAAATCTTCGTTACTTTTTTTTCAGGTTAATCCCGTCATAGTGAAGAGTGGTAACAAAGCATACCCTTAGTCTGAAAAATGGTGAAAAAACTTTCCTTTGAAAAAAATGATGAAAATCAGCCATGTTTTCTTCGCCTAAAGATACCCCCTTAAAGTCTAAGCTACAATATTCGTACGAGGGTAATCAGAAATAGTCCTTACTGAAATAGATGATACATCGACACCTTCTATTATACCTATACCCCGGGAAAATAATGTATGTAGGTTTGTGCAGGAATCGTTGTAGGAATTCAATTGTGCTTCCATACTTGTCCCCACTTCCTGATAGGGATCCAACCGGTCATCGCATTGGATCCGTATACTAAAACGTCACGCTCCAACATTGGATTCCAATCGGGATTCCCCATTGGAATCCAATGTACGGATTCAATTCGAATCCTAAAGGATTCAACATTTTCCATCAGAATCCGTTAGGATTCTTGATAGATCTCATCGCATTTTGTACGTTGAATTTAATAACTAAAAAATATATATACAAAACAAGTGGATCTTAACAAAGTATAAATATTATCTTGAAAAAGTACAAATCGCTTAAAAAAGTATATCTTACAAATCGATTTGAATAACATGACTGAGAATTTACTTGAATTATCGTTTGTTATTTCTTCTACTGCACTCTGACATAATATCACCATATACGTACACGCTCACGAAGAAGCAGGTTATGTTTTAACACGCCGAGTTTTTTCTCGTGACTTTTCTCATATGTTCGATTCAAACGTGTCAAGAATTCTCAAGTGGCGTTCATCGGGGAACAGTGCAAAATCCAATTATATCTCAATGAGAACTCCCTATGTGCGGTGCCCCTAACAAATCCCTATAGAGATGTGGGTACATCTTGGGACTCCCCAACAAATTTGTGCACGGGATCACGGAAGGATATTTTTTAGAAAATCCAACAAAATCCGGCTGAGAATTTCAAAGAAGAAATTCTCCAACGACGTCAATCGGGAAATAGCGCGAAATCCACTTGGATGTGTGCTCCCTGATGTGGTGTCCCTATCAAATCCCTATAGGGATCGGGTAGGATCCGGAGACGCCGTAACAGATTTCTGCACGGGGAAAGCAATGCAAAATGTAAATTCCGCGCAAATGATATATACATATTAGGGTGGTTCTTAATTTGGTGATGTTGGAAATTCTTTGGTATTATTCCTCAAAAGTAATCAACACATAAAGAAAAAAAAATTGGCCGCAAGCGGAAATTTGTCCAATAATTCTAACCCACCCCACCGAGCTGTCGAATTTTTATATGAGGAAATGCATGCATTTAAAATTTTGTTAAAAAAATTGCTTATTATTTCAAAACTATACATGATAAAAAAATGTCATATGATGTTTTTGTAGGAAATTTAATGCTCTACACAAAAGGTGACTTGTAAAATTTTCGTGGATTTAATATTTATCACGTAATTAGAAAAAAACTGTCATCATTTATTCTCAAAATCGATCATTATGGTCAAAAGCGGAGTTTGACGTCGAAAAACTGCAATTTATTTTTCGTATGCAACTAGAAATATGAAGAGATACGTAGCGCACTCAGTAACAATATTTAAACTTTCAATTTTATCAATTTTATCATAACTTATGATAAATTGATAAGTTCGTCGGATGAGTTGCTTCCCATGCTTGCCGCAATCCTCGTTAACCTCGAAATAAATGTATGTCTACTGTTTCCATGTGAGGCACAAGTCTCGATTTATCGCTGGACACATGTGCTCGACGATTTAAGTTTAGAAAATCACGATGACGTTCCATGACCGTAATTTACGTAAAAATATATTTTTAATTGGTGATGCTGATTCACAAATAATTGGAAGCAAATTGCCTTCAAAATTGCAGGTGTTAATAGCACTTTTTTATAATACTCGGGTTCTGAAATTAATGATACATGAAAGTGCCACAATAACTGCCAAAAAAGTGTTTGTGTTTTGGAATAAAGCCGGTAACCGGTACAAACTTTGCCAGAATGCATTAAAAAATCAAAAAGTTACATGCACGCTGCAATCTATTGCAAAGACGTACTAGAAAAAAAATCATTTTTTCATATAAATATTCGACAGCACGGTGGGGTGGGTTAGAATTATTGGACAAACTTTCGCTTGCGGCCAATTTTTTTTCTATATATGTTGATTACTTTTGAGGAACAATACCAAAGAATTTACAACATCACCAAATTAAGAACCACCCTAATACATATATATACACCAAGTATAGAAGTATGGAACCGGAATTTTTTTGTAAAAATTACACGTCTGTTGTTTGAAAATGATAAAAAATATTTTATTCTCAATAATCTCCATTGCTATTTATACATTTTTCCCGTCTTTCCAGCAGTTTATGAATGCCACGACAAAAAAACAGTTCTTCTTTTGAAGCAAACCAGTTGTCGAGCCATTTTCGTACATTTTCATGCGAATTGAAGCGTTGTTTAGCGAGAGCGTGTCCCATTGATGCGAATAGATGATAATCGGACGGAGCCAAGTCTGGAGAATAAGCCGCATGCGCTACTATTTCCCGACTGAACGCCTCGATCGTTTCCCTGACCCGTTTTGCTGTGTGTGATGGAGCATTATCATGGAGCAAAATGACTTTGTGTTGCCTTTTTCCATATTCCGGTCTTTCAAACAAATGGAGACGGCTTTCTGCGTCACATTCAATTGATCCGCGAGTTCTTGTTGACTTTGACTATCATCTTCATCCAATAAGGCTTGCAATTCATTGTCTGCGAACTATTTCGGTGGTTTCCCACGCTCTTCGTTTGTCACGTCAAAATCACCACTTTTGAATTTTTTGGACCACTCGAAATACGGTGTTTTACCAAGAGCATGTTTACCGTAAGCTTCGACAAGCATTCGATGCGATTCTGCAGACGTTTTCTTCAAATGATAACAGAAATCTAATGCTGTCCGCAAATCGTAGTTCGTAGGCACAAAACTCGACATGTTTAAGGTTACAGAAAAATATACCGGTGTAGGGAACTTGGGTTGTTGTGTGTTGAAAATCTTCGTCAGCTGTTAGAGGGAGATGATGGCGCTGCAGAAGCGGTCTTACGGTCCCTAAACTGATGGCTAGCACCATCTATAGGGAAATTCCGGTTTCATACTTCTACACCTCATATATATGTGTGTTTGTGTAGTGGAATAAATAAAGTAGGCAAAGAACAATGTAACTTAGATAGCAGGGTGCGAACTTTATTTTATCTAGTGTACATCTGTATATATAAATTGGATCAAAAGTTTTGCATCTCATTGTACATTCTTCTGCAACGGCCGGAGAGCGTCATCTTTCATGAGACCATACAATTTCCAATATTTCAGCTGACTGAATTGCATCAGCGACTAATTGAATTCGATGTGAAAATAGAATAGAATGAGACCGAATATCATGGCTTTATGAACTGATATATGAGACTGCGTACAATTTCAATCGAACATTTTGAAAATGAAATGATTCGTTTAAATAGATATCACGCAATTAATACAACTGCCATTTTTGTGAACATTGATGCACGCTCTTGGTTACATTTTCCTTCTTGACTTGATAATTCTACCATTATCAAGTCATTATCGATACCATTTGAAATCGATTAACTGTTCCGGTGAAGTTTGTGACATGGTGGGGTGATTTGATTTTCTGCGTGTTTCGAAATAAAATAAAAACACATTTGAATGAGGGTTCAGGAAGTATCTGTGAAAAATCTCAACCTGGCCTGGAAAACCCTGTCATAATGTCGCCTACATTTCAAAATGATATTCAGCCGTTCAAAGGGGACGATATTCTGGATGACGACGGGCAGTGAATACGTTTCCTTTCAAATTGTACTTCAGATGCTTCCTTTGATGACATTAACCATTGAGAGGAACAAGAGATTGTAAAGGGAACCATAATGTCAAAGGTAGACAAGTAATGCCTCAATTCCTCCATTCATTTGGTATACAAATGGATATTACATTTTCCATTAGGTAAGAAGCAATCCATTTGTAGTAGAAATTTACGAAAACAATTAACCACTTCGCAATCTTGGCAGAGGCGATACTCTGCCAAGACCAAAGACGTGAGTAATATGTTGATTGCAATTAAGTATCGACATTTAAATATTCGTGATACCCGATTAATGGACATTGAAGTCACAAAACAACAAACAAAGGCCATTTTCGATATACTCATATAATTCGATTTTGGGACAGAATGTCAACAATTGTTTTTTAACCCTTTGTAGTCACACTTGCCGTTTTGATCACGGTGGTCACACTGGGTTGATTCTACCCAGTCAATTTTCAAACCAGTATTGTCACCAAGCTATCTACCCAAAAAGGTTCAAAAAATTACTGAACACGCTTTGAACATTGTAGATGACGTACGAAAAATTCATTTATAAGAAATGAACTGACAAATTATTTTTTTTTATTCATAAAGAGATGAAAACGAAAAAAAAACAATTTTTCACTCAAAAAATCATAGCTCCGCGAATTATCAATATTATTGCCTAAAATTTGAATCTGAAATCCCTTGGGTATAGTCCTTTTGGGGAAAAAAACTAACAGCCTAGTACGCGTTCTAAAAAACGGTAGTAACGCTTTATTCGAATTTCTAACGGTTTTTTACGTATAGAGGATACTCCAATCTTCAGATAGATGGCGGCACAAGTTCCATTCAAAGCCGGGAACTATTGTGTATTTGGGCCCAAAGTTGATCAACGGGTCGATTTTAGCCACGGTGACCACGAAGGGTTAATTATTGGCTCAAAAATTGTGTTGTACAGTTTGATAGAAACTGAGCGTTATCGAATAAAACCTCGGATCGAAAAATCCATTAGCATTATTTACCCCAGCCCACTCCTCGTAGTGTCTACCTTCAAAAAAAAGTTCTAATTAGCAAGGAAGAAGTATGTTCGTGCACCCGCAGTTGGTCCTTTTGTAAATGCCATTTGCATCGACCTCTCACCCCTCGATAATGGTTTTAATTAGTCTCCATTGCGATTGTGCTTACTTTAAAATCTGCGATTGGCCAAAACTCCAACGACAACGCGTCGAGTTGGATCAGCACAGCGACTATCTCGATCAAATGGATTTTCAGCGAAGGACTAACCAATGGAATATCACGACTTCGCGAGAGACAATACATTCCAACCGAAAGGGTTTTCCATGATAAATTGAAAAGCCACGCTGATTTATGCGGTAAATAATTGCGCCCACTAATTGGAAAAGCAAACGCGGGGGAATTCCCGCCCTCGGATTTTAAAGGCTTTCATCTTTTGCTGACAATTCACGAACGATGAGGAAGGGGGAGAGAAAAGAGGGGTAGATCGTGGTCTCGGGTGGTCGCAATTCGAAAGGAACGCCTAAAAGGAAGGTTCGAAGAAAACCGAGTGCGGATAACAACGGAAAAAAGTGTGTCGCACCCACATAGAACGTCCATTGAGAACAAATAGACGTGGCGCCGGCTCAAAAAGGTTTTTAGGCCACCGGTCCATTACCTCGGAGCACTTTGCAAGTGAGACTGATGACTAAAGGTCTCAAAAGCGCGATTTCTTTTGCATTGTGTCACGTGCACGTGTGCAATAAATTCAACGCATTTTTTATGAAATACTTCGGAATGACAAAATTAGTCGTTGGTTTTTTTTTCAATAGTATCGTCGTACTTGCTCCTTGGAATAATTGTATTTTTTGTGGAATCGTAGACACGTCAAAGCGAACATAATGAATAGATAGGCAATGTTAGGGACATTGGGGCTTTAATGTTCTCGTCGAACGATGCGTGACTGTCGAGCGCTAATGAGGAATTCGTTGACACTGCGCCCCTAATTAATAATTAAGAAAAAAGAATGGTCGGTACGACGTGAATTTGTTCTCACGGGTTGTTCAATTAGCGCAGCAGGGCGTGTTAGACATACAGGAATAATGAAGGTTGCACCTAAAAAAGAAACATACTTATGTTCCTTTTCCCCATATAAATCCACTTGAGAACCTGCCTTCTCTTATCTCGCTATGTTAAGGGGAGGTACCTGAGTAAACGGCGATAAAAACAGGTAAACTTCGGGAATTTTTATCTCAACATCTAATGTTTCGATTGCGTCCGGGTTTTTTTTTATTGGAAAATACGAGGGGGGACCAAAAAAAACGGGAATTTCGTCATAACTTCATTATTTCTCAATATTTTTACACCAAATTTTGATCACCTTCAAAGTATTCGCCATTGACCACAACGCACTTCTCCAAACGATTCTTCCATTGTTCAAAACAGTTTTTAAATTCACTCATCGGGATGTCCTTTAAGCCTTCCAGCGGTTTTTGTTTCACCTCCTCCACAGTGGCAAAACACTTTCCTTTCATATTCCTTTTGAGTCTGGGGAACAAAAAGAAGTCACAGGGGGCTAAATCCGGTGAGTATGGGGGGGTGGACAATCGGTGTCATGGCGGCGGAAACAATAGTTTCCGCGGCCGATTTCCCCAACAGAAAACAAAATTTCACAGCCGCGCGTTGTTCTCGACAATCTGCCATTACGTTTTCGCCGAAATGTAAACAGTTGTTTTACTAAAAAAAATCTTACAGCCGAACCGATGCACTCACAGCGACACAACTTTGCACACTGACGCAGGTGGCGTGACACTAACGGACATGTGGTCAAAGAATAGGTTCCCCCACTCTCCCTCCCCACCACAGCGTAATTCCCGGAACTTATGGGTTCCGGGTGCCCCCCTCGTATGTATATTGAGGTATGTTTAGGAATTTTTAAAAATAAATTCGTTGACTGGAAGCGATACAAACGCGATTATCTCGAAACATAGTTTTCAAAGTCGGTGCCAGATGTATCTCGAAAACGGCTTGTCCGATTTTCTCCAAATTTGGATACAATATTCTTGAATAGTTTTTCTCGTTCGCCACGTAGGATTTTTCTAAATTTTCATTTTTCACGGAATTGCGACCGTTTTAATTTCATATTCCTTTTTCGTTCGCGATTTCCGACGATTTTGGATTGCATACACATTGCATAAAAAAGCAATGGTTCAATCAAATGAAAAAACCTTACGTGGCGAACGAGAAAAACTGTCGAAGAATATTGTATCCAAATTTGGACAAAATCGGACAAGCCGTTTTCGAGATACATCTGGCACCGACTTTGAAAACTATGTTTCGAGATAATCGCGTTTGAATCGCTTCCAGTCAATGAATTTATTTTTAAAAATTCCTAAACATACCTCAATGTACATATTTTCCAATTTAAAAACCCGGATCCAATCGAAACATCAGTTTTTGAGATAAAAATTCCCGAAGTTTGCCTGCTTTTTTCCTGCGTTTACTCAGGTACCTCCCCTCAACGGGTTACACCTAATTCGCGGCCGGAGAAAAGAGGTGTTTTCGTGATTTTCTTTTGGGAAATGGGTGTTGGTTTTTAACGTTTTTTTTTTTCATAATAAAGGATATCATTTAAAGTATCTTTGACAATTTTTTTATCGGGAAATATTTATAAACGACGGAGATACAGTAAATTGCACAGACCGCTGTGCAAAAACGGTCCTTCGCGGTGACCACTCCTGCTCGGGAACAAATAATCTGAAATGAAAAAACCAAATGAATTTAGTTTTTGTATCGTATTATCTAGTTTTCAATCGAAAGATTCAATAAAATAATGATTTTTTTTACATGGTCGCCGATCGAAAGTGACCGTCGAAATTTCGGTGAAAAAAACACTCTATTTTCGTTGATATGAGAAAAAGTATGCATTGAAAAAAAAATCCTTCGATCAAGGACTGCCTTTTGATATACAAAAAATATCTATGAAATTTGAAGCAGATCGGTTTAATTGTTTTTGAGATATTTTGGTCACCGATTCTGAAAAAGTCATTCCGAGAAAAACGCATTTAAAGTTTTATGTCAGGTATATACGTAGATAAAATGTAATTTATTACCTCTTAATGAAATCATCGATGCCCAGACCACACAACAAACCTTCTGCAGAGGTAGCAGCCTCAAAAATTCCAATTTGGTGCTGTCAACTAGGTGTTTCCCCTTAAACGATGTCCCTTCATGATTACTGAGAATTTTATTAAGCCGTAATTAAAGAAATGGCCTTGAAATTCAACCCCATCACATACGGAATTTTATTGCTCAACAATTATAGTACAGTAGGAACGTATTTATAAAACTGATGAATCAATCATGCGCGACACGTCACAGACGTAATGATAAGAAACTAGTTGATAAGAAAATAGGGTCTAAAATGCATGTTATACTTGCTCTTGAATAGGTACGCATGGGACTGTTCCCAGAAATGACTTATGCATGGGACTGTTCCGAGAAATTCCAACGAGAGTGGGGAAAAAAGTATGGACAATTGAAATTTGAAAAGTTGAAATTTGTTCCTAAAAGTCCTAACGAAAATGTGAAAGTTGTTTATCAAAGTTTTAACGAAAGCAAAAAAAGTTTAGGCAATTGAAATGGGGATCCTATGCACTACACTTGGGAAAGTTCCAGCATCGTATATCATAATGCTCCCCTCATTGAATCGAACATTTAAAAAACTTAAGAGTTCCATTGCCGAGCCTTTTCCTCTTATCGCCCTCAAGAAGAATTGGAATATTTGTCACCAATCTTAAATAGATTTGTGTAAATGTTTACAAGCAATATATTTTACTCACCAACGAAACACAATATTAAAATGAATTAAATCCGCTTTTATCAAGAGTGCCTCAAAATCACTTGACTATTTTGTGGCGAACATAGAGTACTAATCTTTGGCGACTGGCATCAGGAAGTATTGAGGTTTAGCCATGGAGATTTACACGTTTAAGCAACGCATGGAAATTGTGAAAATTCTCTCCTAAAATGGTATAAAATTTTGCAGAGACGGTTCGAAAAATCCACACGTCTTTTGGTCATCGTAACACATCTCGCAATACTGTGGTGAATTTAATCACAAAATGTGAGTTTCATGGTCGTGTTATCACCGCGGCGATGTGAATATTTTTATTAAATATTGTTGAAATTTTGCTCTTTTATATGCTTAACATTTTCAATAAAATTATTTATATATTACATTTTTTTAAATACAAAAAATATGCTTTTTTTGGCTTCGAAACCCACGTAACTCCTTAATGAAATTAGTCCACAATTATGCCAAAATGTTACTAAAAATTTCGTCAAAAGGGTGAACATTTGCAAACAGGGACGAGGCGGCCATTTATCGGATATTGTGTTCCACACATAACCTCCATGTTTGTACGTTATATAAAAATAAAAATATTCGTACTTTTCGGATAAATAATACGTTTTATGAATAAATCAAAATGTCAGGTCCTTTTGCAACACCGTTTAGCAATTGTTTTTAATTTGAAACCAAAACTCTGTGAGTCTCTTTGGGTCTGGGAATGGAAATTGTGAGTTTGTTTGGGTTTGTGAATGGAAAGTGGTACGCGTACGTGTAGAATGTGAGGCCACGAAAGGAATAAAGTACATGGCATCATTTCGCATATACTCGTAGAAAAGTCTTTCAACCAATTTGAAGGGCTGCAACGTATCCGTTGGCTATACGGTAGACCAGAACGAGCAAGTTCGGAGCAAGTGACGACGAAGCCCGGAAGAGTATATAAGAGAGATACGTCGGCAACGACGGGGCCTCTCTCCACTGCTGTGGAAGTAGAGTAGATCCACGTCTAGTCAGGCAGCTTGGGGCGAGCCTTCGAAGTTCTGAGGAACTTGCTTTCGATCTTCTCGTTCCTGAACTTCTATAGCGTTACATACACACTAACGCGTGCGCGCGCGTGGATGTGTGTATATATGAATTCTCGGCGGCTTGTGGAAACTGGAAAATTAGTTAACGGTGCCTGGAACCGGTATGGAAGAGGATGAGTTTAAAGACGTGGTGGTCGCACACTTCACGAAAACGCCAGTGGCAACGTAAATAGGAAAAGGAAATTTTCTTTTGCCGAGCAAAAGTACATCAACTATACATGTCTTTCTTTCTCTCTCTCTCTCCCCCCCCCCCTCTCTCTCTCTCTCTTTCTCTCTCTCTCTCTCTCCTGCACTCTCATCCCCTAGCTCTCTTTCTCCTTCTCTATCTCTACAGAAAAACTTTCAGATCCTATGTTGCTGATGCTGTTACCAAGAACATTTCGCTCTCAACTTTACTAACGAATGAAAAAAAGTGATAAATCCAACTAATAATAATTGGGAAAGACGGTTTGATTGCGACCCCTATTTGGCACTTTTTTTTACAGAGATTGTGTGTATAAATGATTATGTACAGCCAAAGATAATTTTATGATGGAGTAACGTTTAAAGGATGCAAAATGGAAAGACAAACATGTCATCGTAAAGTTCTTTTTAAAGTTCTAAAGAAAAATTATACATAACTATTAATAATTATTTATAACCAAAATAACCATTTTCGCTTTTGCATAACTATCCGGCCAAGTACGAATTACGCACTATATACAAAGAAAAAATATAGTAACTAAAGAAAAAAAATCGAATGTAAATGTAAGATTTTCATCGTAACTTGGTAGCCATGCCGTTCGAAGCTATCACAGCAGCACATCGGTGAGGCATCGATTCAATAAGTTTGATGATTCTATCTTGAGAGATATTTTTTCACTCTTCTTGAACTTCCCCCTCAAAGCAGCTTGATTGGCACAATGTTCAGTTCCTACTCTTAGATTTAACTCATGCCATAAATGCTCTATGGGATTCAAGTCCGGAGATTGATTCGGCCACTCTAAAACTCGAATATTTTTCTTGCTAAAAACCTGCTGAAGGAGCTGTGATCGATGTTTTGGATCATTATCTCGCTGAAAAATCCGCCCTCGTGGCATATTTTGGCGAGCATGAGGCAGCATTTCTTTTAATATAATATCTCTATACATAGCAGAGTTCATAGTACCTTCAATTTTAAAGATTGGCCTTTCCAAGAGAATGCACCCCATAGCATAATGCTACCTCCACCGTGTTTCACAATTGGTGTTTGATATCGCGAATCATTTCTAGTTCCTTTTGGTCGTCGAACGTACCTTCTCTCATCATCTTTAAACAAATTAATTTTAGTTTCGTCTGAGAACAGCACTTTTTTCCAATCTTCAACAGTCCAGCTCTGGTATTTTTTCGCGAATTCTAATCTGGCCTTCTTATTTTTTTTGCTAATGAGCGGTTTTTCAACTCCAAACGTCCAAAAAGTCCCACTTCTGTCAGTCTACGTGAAACAGTACTTTGGCTAATGTCAGCCAAATTTTCTTCGCGTAATTCACGTGCGATGATTGCAGCATTCTTTTTTACGTCTGCGACAGCCTTTCTTTTGATCACTTTATCGACACGATTAGTTGTTTTCTTAGGTCTCCCAGGACAGTATTTATCTTCTAGAGTACCTGTAGTCTTGAATTTATTTATTATATCGTTAACAGTCGATTTTCCAATCGCCAAAATTTCAGCTACTTGACGTGAAACTTTTCCTTCATTGTGCAACTTGATAACCACTTTACGTATGTATAAAGACGTGCGTTTCGACATCTTGGCTGAGTGTTACTGATCGTACAATACTAAAGGAACAGAGCTCTTAATGTTTACATGATTTCGCGACTGGTAACGTAAACAAAGCGAAACGAATTATATCTTCTTGGAATTTGGCCGGACATTTATGAAGCAGCAAAACGTGTTATTTTTTCAAATAATTGTTTATCGTTATGAACAATTTTTGAATTACATATTTTGATTGTAAGTTTGCATGCAACTGCATATAGTTATGTATATGCCATACGAATGTAGGGGAGTTGTGTTCAAGATGACGTAGTAAGATAACACGACACACCCTCAAAATCTTTTCAAATATTCGCGCTATACGAGTAACGATGACGTTCTATGGTCGGCCAATAAGTGTTGCTAGTAGCGAAATCTAGTATAGCTGTTGGTGAATGCGAGCTTTTACGTAGTAAATATTTTCGTGGTTTTGAAATGCGAAAAAAAACTGACCACGTTATTATCTGGTGCTAAAAAACCCATCGGGTAAGTTTTTTTCCAGTTGAACTTATTTACCCATAATCTAGGGTCATTGTACTTCACAAATACTGTACACCAAATATTCTACCTCCAAAGTTTTTGTCCCAACAGACAGACAAAATCTGCATTCACTTATGGGTAAGTTGACATACGAGACGTCGGTGTAACATGGCACACTATGTCATCTTACCCTGCTGCGTATAAAACTGGATATAAAATCAGTTTTTTTGCTATCGTTATAGGATGCCTGGGTATTACCAACAAAGCTGGACACGTAAGACCTGGTCACAAGAATACATGATCAAGACCATTGGAGCTGCAGAGAAGAATAGAATGGGTTGGGCTTTAGCATCCAGACATTTTAACGTGACGCAGGCAACACTTCATCATTACTATAATAATGTTCCAGTAAACATTGGTTGCCATGAACTAAACTTTAACCCAGAAACTAATGTACCTGAGTATAATTCGGTCGACGTGTGTAAGATGACATACATATGTCATCTTAGACTGAAGTATGTCATCTCATATACGTTGACCTACAAGTAGTTTTTTATTTTTCATTTTTTAAATTTAAATAACTAATGTCCTGAAACTGATTATTTTTCATTATTATAATACATCTTTATGGATACACGCTCGGCTTTGAATTCATGCAACGTCATTTATTTAAATATTGATCGTAAAAGTAAAAGTATGTCAGCTTAAGGCGATCATCCCATGTAGCAGCTACTTTCTTTCGCATTTTTGGCAATTTTTTTTTATGAACCATTAAAACACACTATCTTTGCACTTTTACCATACATTTATTAACATTTTTACAGTCCCTCGGAATTTTATCGAACAAATATAACGAGTTGAATCGACTTTACATCATTCGGAACACACTTATGTGTAAAAAAAAGTTGGATGACGGCTGCCATGATTCCGGGGGTTTTGCTCATCTGAAATTGGAAAATAAAACGGTATTTTCATGTGTAGACCTGAGGCTATCCCCGGAATTAGAGTAAAGTGGAAACATCGAAAATGCATTTTTAACACGGTCTTAAAAGTTAAGTTTTAAGTTTTCTAAATGTTTGTCGACTCTTTCTGCTTAAAAAAAACTATGACAGATATCAGAAACATTCTACTTCAGGTGAGAATTATAGATGTGCTGACTATGCCATAAAAAATTTGAGCGAAATCCGTTCAATAGTTTTTGAGATATCATGGAAGCCAATTTGGAAAATACAGTTTTGAGAAAAAACGCGTTTAAAAGGTCAAGTACGATTTACACAAAGAAAATGTTCACCCACCGTTGTTCTGCTCTGCCAGATTCATATAACACGCAAACATTTTTTGCAATTTTGACAAATCGACAAAAAAATTTTGTCGATTTTTTGGACCTGTTGAATGGAATGTCCGACTTGAGCACGACTCCCCTATGTATATAGGGTCCCAGTCGAATAAGTAGTTCAGCATCGTGTGGGAAGTTCGTTATTATTGACCCACCGAACTTCGCGACTCGGAATGTGTAATTCCTGCGCAATCGAGCAAGAAGAAACATCTCTATAGCCGAACCCATGATTATTTAATTTCGCATTTTCCTCTTGAGTTTTCATTGGACAAGAAAAATCACTCAACAATGCAACAAGGATCGTCGTTGGGAACAAGCACATTTTCCTGACAATAACATTCGAAGAAAAAGTGTATACTGGGAATAACTGACATTACGGAAAAGCATTATTTTGGAGGTTATGGTGATGACAAAACAAAAATATGGAAATCATTGATTATGGGAGTACTTGATACGCATGATAAATTAGGGAGTTCTTTTTGGAGTATGTATATCTATATATCTTAGGACCTTTGATGAATTCGGGTGTTTGACTTAAGGCCTTAGGCTACAGTAACGAGTATAAAATCATGTGCGAATTTAACAATTTTTTTTCGTACGAAAAAGTGATTCACTCATAAAATTAATTACACATTTATTTAGTATGAATATCAAGCTGTTAGAATTTTTTTCGATGTACAAAATGGCCGACTACTCGAAACTTCTCGAAACAGCTTTTTTTTAATTGGCGTGACAAATAACTCCAACAATTTTCACTCGATTTACTTCAAATTTTAAAGTTATGTTCCTATTGCATTTCGCAGAGAAGTACGTACGGAATTTCTGATTAATCGAAAACTTTTCATTTTATGAGCAGTTTATGAGCAGTTGTAACGAAATTTTTCACTGAAAATTAATTTCTTAAGTTCAAATACCTACAACTTTTGAATAAAACAATATTTTTTACATTCCGTACGTACTTCTCTAGGTATTCTAATGTAGATTGACGAGAATTTTTGTTTTTTGTTCTAGGTAAAAAATTGTCGATGCTAAATATCACGCCGCGGAGCGCCTAAAAAAAGATAACAAAAGAAAATATTAGTAGTCGGCCATTTTGTACATCAAAAAAAAATTCTAACAGCTTGATATTCATACTAAATAGATGTGTAATTAACTTTATGAGTGAATCACTTTTTCATACGAAAAAAATTGTTGAATTTGCACATGATTTTGTACCCGTTACTGTGGCCTAAGGCCTTAAGCTAATAATAAGTATTTTTCCGAGGCCTGAACGAAGCTGAAAATAAATTAACATAATTTTCAAAGTAATATAATCATCCCCTTAGCCTCGGGAGTATTTTATTCCAATTCGGACGTCAAAAGCACGCAGTGCCTAATATGCGTCTTATCGCAACTTATTTTGCTCACTGTGTGCTCACGATGTGTATTTTGAGGTTATGTTAAGCTGTTGGTCCGGAAAAATAGTCTACTATGTGGGTATTTTAAGGCACCAGACCTGGAGGGAAAATTTTCCGTAAAAACATTCAATGTTTAAAGCTGTTTTGATTCTCAAGCCGAGAAGTTATTAGTACACCTAATATTCAATGCTAAATTGAGCGTCCCTGGAAATTGTACTGCATTTTCAAAATTTCAAATTTTGATAACAAATGAAACTAGACCATTCACGACTTATGTCCTTTTTTCTTCGATTGCTTTTAGCAATCTTCTTTGCAACTCTCCATTAATCGCTGTTTCTAAAACATCACTTGCGCGGGAATATAAGACAATCTATTATCCTTACAACGTAATGATGACACTATCATCTATCACATTAATTTCCACAATACTTACGACCAACGTCGCTCCCGACCCTGGTATATGAAAGTACAAATACCTACGCACAAGCTCACCGGCACGCATGTATAAACATTTATAATATAAGTATAATTTGCGTTGAATGTCGTCACATACTGACATCATTGTTGAACATTAAGGGAGACTTTGTCCTTGAAATTTTCAAAAAATCAATTTGAGCTCAACATGAGCAGCTAGAAGAAGAGGAGGGATGCCTCTATGGACCAGGCATTGCCGATTAGCGGTAATTATAAACACATTTGTGTAAACACATTACAAAACTTTGAACGTGTTTTTCTCGAAAACACGTTTTTAAAAATAGCTGACATTCTCCTGACCGCTGTAATTAACATATCGACCTGAAATTTGGAGAGCATACTCAGAAAATATGTCTTCACGGAATGACGGATCGTTTTTTCGATAGATACATTTTTGCATTTATTATTTATCTTTTTATGCGGAAAAAAACGCGAAAATTCGATTTTTTTTTAAATTGCCGCTATTTTCCGAAATTTGTACTAAACGAAAAACCCATCCGTCATTCCATGACCAAAGGGTCACAGATTGATAATATGCTTTGAATTTGTGTTTCAGATCAACAAAGAGACATCAACAGTGATGTCAGCCGTTTACCTCCCGCGATTTGAGGACCTGTTTTCGCGGAGCTGCAACGGCCGCCATTTTGTTTTTTTTTCTCAAAAAAAAATTTTTTAACGTTCTGTATATCATGAATAAAAACAAGAAAAAAACCGCAGTGAAAAAGCTTTACTCGTTTCCTTAAAAAAAAATAAAATGTAAACACCTGAAATATGGCACTCCAAGGACAAAGTCTCCGTTAACGTGCAGGAGCTCCCTCCTCTCAAAACGAAATGAATTCCGGTGCTGTCAACGGCCCAAGGATTGTCTCGATAAAGAACCCAAACAATATCGACTACAGGGAAGCTACAATCGATAACATAAGGAACGTAAAGCTATTCTCGAATTCGGGTCACGTTTTGGGGGGACAATTATCGTACTTTGCGGGTGACCATCCTCATTTTCCAACTCTATGAAGATATATATCGAAAGCGATATATGCGCGCGCAGAACGTATTAGGTATATACCTTGCACAGATATACCAAGGGGTTGAAGAAAGGGACACGAAAAGCCGTGATGGATGGAGTACCGCGACGTCATTTTGCGAGCGAAGACGCATTGCACGATGAGAGGAGACGAATGGAGCCAATAGTTGTCACGAGCGGCAAACGTGAGGGTCAATCTAACCCAAGTATTCCCTTGCTCTACCATAGCTGTCTACCCCTCGCCAGTGGATGTTCGAACTTTGCGGCACATGCCCTCGCGCGGTCCTATTTTCTAGGGGCTTGGAAAGAACTGGCAAGGTTAGGGCTCAAGCATACGCTATTCAGACGAGAGAACGTTGCCCTAGTAGCTCACAAGTTCCTATACGGCTACGAAACGACCTTCAACATTGCGTTCCGAACATTCTTCGAGCATGGAACTTGGCCGTACATCGTTTGGTCCTAGTCGGGTTTACAAATCGTGGAAATAACTTGCTGGTACTAATCCCAAAGCAAATAATAGGCAACAGAACGTTGAAGCATTTGTTGGCTCATCTGCTTGATTGGTATGTTCAATAGAATGATAAAATTTCGTACAGTCATGCTGTCGCTGAAAAACCCCGTAATCGGAAAAAATTAGAAGCAGGCAAGTTTTTTGACAGGAGATTTTGTAGGTGCCGCGGGTGCTAAATCAAAGTTTGCCTAAAAATCGGGGAGTAGGATGTTTTTAGGGGATGACAGAGGATGGGGTGGATTAACGCGCTCCTCTAGTTTCTCGGCTGTTTTTTTACGGCTTTTTCAATAATTTTTTACGGGCAAAGCATCGAAATAATCAATCTCATTGTTTTTGCATAATCTTTATTAACATTTAAATAAACTTTACAAATTTTTTGAAGTCAAAATATATAATAGAATAAACGTTCTAGTGGCCGACAGGAAGACATCAAGTAAAAGAGATGCTTGACGGTGACGAAGATTGCGGCTATTCTGCTTATCTGAAATCAGAAAACCAAACGGCATTTTAATCTTCATATTTAAGACTAGCGATTGAACTAGAGTGAATTCTAAATTACAAAAATTGACTTTTTTATACACTTTTGAAAATTACATTCTATTTTTTACTCATTTTTTCTTAAGTTTTTCGCTCGTACAAAAAAAACTATCGAAGCAATCATGATAATCCTAGTTCAATCGCTGGCTTATAACATATTAAAGATGCTGTATAAATTTGAAATATCGTGGTCACCCTTGAATTTTTATTTTCCAACCCCTCTCGGGGGTTGAAAATTCAAAATCAAATTCTGAGAAGACTATTGACCGCACGAATTCGCCGCCGTGGAAGAATTTGTAGCTTGAACCATCAGCTACATTTCTGTCCGCAGCGCCAAACTCGTATCTCTTTATTTTCGGTCAATAGTTTAACCAGAATTTCATTTTTAATTTTCAACCACTGAGAAGGATTCAAAAAAGCAAAATTCAAAGGTGGTCCATAGGAACGAAAAAATAGAGAAAATTATTCTCTACATTTCGTACATTTAAACTATCGCCGAAAAATCGATTGATTTTGAGTTATTCAATAAACAATGTTTTTTTTCATACTTCAACAATTTTTTGGGGGGTGAACATATTATTGGATAGGGATGATCAAATACTCAAACAAATTTTTCATAAAAAATGATCGAATAAAAACTGATTTTTCAAAATTTCACCCCACTTTTTAACCCCCAAAATGAAGTTCCACGACTTCGGTGCTGTGGACAAATATAAAGCCCGGATTTTTCCGAACATTTTGTATCCCGCCGCCGACCTCGTGGGGGTTGTAGTTTGGAATTAATCCACTCCCATTCCCTTTCATTCCCTAAAAAAACCCTACACCCCGTTTTTTAGACAAACTTGGATTTAGTACCCGCGGCACCTAAAAAATCACCTGTCAAAAAACTAGCCTTCTTCTAATTTTTTCCGATTCCAATATACAGCACGACTGTGCTAATTAGTTTCGTTGAATAGTGATAAATGGAAAAAGAAAGGACATAGAGTCAACGGAAACTAGGTTTGAAAGGTCCCGCCTTGGGCCCGAAAGTAGCTTTGGCGAACTCCAATGTTGAGCAGCTTTTGTCAGGGACACTACTCGGATGGGTGACCACTGATCCATGTCCCCACGGGCCGATTAGTTGGAGACTGGCAACTCTATCGGGTTACGTGACTCGGTATAACAACAGCTTGTATCGACTCAGTTTTTTCTCAGTTTCCCTGTGCCCTCGTGCAAACGCGATACGGTGGTGCGTAAAGAAGTAGCTGTGGGCGACACTCGAGGGGCGGAGGTGGGGGTATCGCTAAGGTACTGTAAACAGAAAAATAGCCAGTGCGGGGTAATGTGTGAAACGAATGGACTCGTAAAAGCCCGCAAACGCATACAAAGAAATATTTTTAAAAAAGACGGTACCCGTCTTTTTTTCTTGGCCGCGTTCCCTTTTCTTGGCCGAGGAAATGAATTATAATGAAACAATGCATAGATTGTATTTTAAAAGCTTCCTACAAAAGGCAAAAGTGATGAAATTTAACCGACAACTACACTGTAAAAAATTTCTGTATGAAAATTAATATACACGTGTAGGAAGTTTTTATGCGGATACCGCTTATGAAATTTCAGATACGATTTTGAAAATCAAAAACAGGTTATTTTAAAAATGAAAGTGTAGTTCCGTAATATTAATATACTTGTGCGTTTGAAAAATAATGCACGTGTAAAGAAATAATCACAGCCAAGTATATTGAAATCAAGAACCATTTGCTGATATCAATATACAAGTGTATATTAAATTCAAGAACCATTTGCTAATATCAATATACGGGTGCGTATTAAAATTACTGATCATAAGTATTAAGTTTATTTCAGAAATTGATAATTACAATACGTTTTTATGTAAAAATTATCAAATTAAGACCACTCAATTCATATACTGTATGATGCTTTCGTGATACTTGTGTATATGATTTTTTCGCAGCTTTATCCCATAATTAATATTGAATACTTGAATAATAAAATTTAAATGCAGTGAAATCACTGCATGTATGTATTTTTTTTCTTTATATATGTATCCTCAGAGGCACGGGCCTTCTCCCTTTTACCATCCTCTCCTTTATTCCTTCCATCATTCACAATCCTTCCAGAGTTCCCTACATTCCTTCCAGATCAGATAGGGGTACAATCACGATACTTTCCAATTCCAATTCAGTTCCAGATGTATTATATTTTTCAGGCAGCCGTAAATAAATTTCAAACTTGTTTTGTATTTTCAATACTCTGTTTTTTATAGTTGATTTATTATACATCTGTAGTAATTTTCAATTGAAGACACGGGTTAATACAATACATTTCCCACAAATTTACAAACTTGTCTTTGAAATTCCATGTTGTATCTATTAAATTCTATATCCACGTTAGAATTTCATGTTCCTGTTTTAAATTTACGGTACAAGTGTTTTAAATTTAATTTCATCTACCGAGTTCGTAAAATTCAATTCCTTTGTATCTTAAATGTATTGTAAATTTCATATCATTTTTTACAGTGTCGAGCGGACGCGTCCATAAAAAAATATTTAAAAAATTGAACATGTAAAAACGTCGCTATATTTAATGTTTCATTGATTATTTTTTTCTCCATTACAGAAACATGACCGCCGGTGTGTCGCAGCTACAAAAAAAAAACCCAGTTCATATACACGGGAACTGGAATATCGATGCATAAAGGAAGCAAAAATAAATTTGTATTTTCTCACACTGCGGTACCCCATACGGTAAAATATGGATTGGAAAAAAAAGCGATTTAAGACGCATCCCATATTGGCTCCCACAATGCAAATTGCTGAAAGCGCAGAATCAAAAAAAAAATTAAAAGATATATCGAGTACCAGGAACCGTGAACAAAAAAAACATTAAGTTTTTCCCGCGAGCGTTGGACATGTTTTTGCTGCGTTTTTCAACCGCACACGTTTGCCCTCGTAATTCACGTCTCATTATACACGTCCTCCCCGTACCAATGAGAATTTCACTGATTCGAAATCAATTCTATTGTTAGACGTGTTGGATATAAAAGTGTAGCTCCATGGCCGTCGCTGGCGCATCAATTTCACGCTTAACAATGGAATCAGGTCGACGTGCGGCTTGCAGCGTTGGCAAAAAGAAAAAAACAAAAAGCTGCGAAACAATCGGTCGGCTCTGTAAAGCACAACTAGACCGCCCTCGTAGCCAGAAGCAGCAACCCACTGCCACCCGCGGAGTGCGAAAGAGAGAGAGGGAGAGAAAGAGCGATTATTACAACATATTTCAGTGGTATTAGCGACGAGTGACAGCCACAATGGCGAAACGAAAGACGGATGAAACAAAAAAAAGTGCGCTGTGTAGGCCTAGAAGTAAAAGTCTCGATACAACTTCAGCGAGAAAAAAAGGCGGAAGAATCTCGGATTAAGGTAGTATTGTTGTCTAGAAATTCGGAAAAATATTTTTTTTAAATTTAATTTATTACATTTATTATTAATTATTAATTGTTTGTGTAACTTATTTATTTATTATTTATGTAACTTAATTTATATAATATTATTTATAATTTATATGGTTTATTATTTATATAACATTTAATATTTATTATTCATTCTACAGACTTTTTTGAATACGTCTGTGACAACCATTTAATGATACTCATAAAATTAGCCGAGTTATAGAAATGATAAGGAGCACGATCGAGGCGCAGCAACTTTAAGGCCGCTCAGGTTCTTTACGGGGCAGGCGGCAAGCGGAGAACGCATATGCTTTAAGGGGGGGGGGGTTACCCCCACTTGCGATTTTGAAAAAATCGATTTTTTTTATTGCATTTTTTTTAAGTGCAATTTGAAGTGCAGTTTTTTTTGATGCCCGGAATAGATGACTCTATGTAAGTTTACAAAAAAAAATATTTTCTTCGTGTAAACTGAAATTGAAACTTTGAACGCGTTTTTCTCAAAATGGCATTTCTGAAGTCGGTGACCAAGATTACTCGAACACTAATGAACCGATCTTCTTGAAATTTTGCAGGCTTATTTAATACATAAAAATGTAGTCTTTAATCGTTCGATTTTTTTTTCGAAAAAAAATGGCCGTTTTATAGCCAAAAACGACCGTTTTTTTTTCGTTAAAATCGAACCATTAACTTTGGCTGTCCGCCATTTTGTGAAAAATGAATATTTTTTAAAATCCTTCGATTAATAACTAGTTTATACTTATATTTGGATAAATCCATCCGCATTTTTTTTCAGATTATCCACTTCGCCGCAATGTTGGTCACCGCAAACCGTGTATATAAAAACATTATTTCATTGACGGCCATTTGCCACTAAACAATGTAATATTTTTCAATAAAAAAATTACTGAAAGTTCTTCAAGATGTGTTCTTTAAGATGGTATATTGATCGATTAAAAAAGTTTTGTAGTTTTCTTTAAAAAAATTCATGAAAAAGGCCTTTTTCTTGCGCTACAAGTGGGGGTAACGCCTTAACATAGGCGCCTGTAACAGCTGCCAACCCCGTATAATCAAATTTTCGGTTACGTTAAAAAAAAAACAAATTTCAGCTAATAAATATGTGGAATGCATATAATTGACTGTTTATGAAAATCCGTGACAAAAACGCGAAATGTAAATCCGTGACAAAAACGTCTCGGAATATTGTTTTTTCGTACTCTGCAAACGAGTAGATCGATCGAGAGGTAAAGTATCAAGAGGGTCAAGTGGATATGTTCTTTTTAATTTTTCTACACACATGTTTGGTGCTAACAGTGAACGATTGGACATCGTCGAGAGGAGAGCGCGCACATAACGAGCTTATCTATAGTTGACGCTTTTATGTATTTCGATGTACGTGCCCGCGTAAGCGAGTAAGGTACTCGAGAGCGGCGACACGAGCTCGCGGTTAGGATATCATATGATCGCTTAATAAACCGCGGACTGACTGGCGTCGCTAAAACCGCGAGAATTGCCGAGTCGAGAACGGTCCAAGTCCCGCAAGGCTTTCCATACAGAGAAACGATAAAAGTCGCGTTTATAGACGCGCAATAATAAAATGACACTTTACTACATTCTGAAAGAGCAATTTCATATTGACAACTATTTATTGTTTTATTCTCAAGAGTGTCGTTTGGACTTTCGAAGAGGATCTTCACCGTCAAGTTGCGGTCTGCAAGTTACATTATTCAAGACTTAAAGATTATTTTTTTTCAAACGTTATACACTTTTATCCTTTGTATCATTGAAAATTATTGGAAATATTTTTTTTGACTCGCCAAGTTGGGGTTTTTTTTACATTGAACATGCTTTTAAAACTGTATGTGTTTGTTGAGGTAAGCTGGGTATAAGGGCCTGAGTAAGCTCGATGTCACACGAAAGTAACGCTACCCCCACTCCACTGCTATTGTGTTGGAGTAGAGTAGGGCTGCGACATGCTGAATGCCTGTGATTGGTCGAAAAATGCCCTCTCCCAACACAATTCTAATCTTTTTATTAAGGCGGTACATTTACAACGATCAAAAAATCGATTAATTTTTTTTCTTATACGATAGAACTATATATGTAGAATATTTTCCCAAAGTTTCAAAGCGAAATTCGAAAAACTTCAAACGTTACAGCCCGTCAACGCGGTGCCTCACCGCCCGAATTCGCAGCGGGCGTAAACTTCAATCGCGTTTTTCTCAAAACTGCATTATCGAAATTGGCGTGCAGGATTACTCAAAACTATTAAGCCGATTGAGGGAAAACTTGGTAGAAATATTGATAATATTGGTACCTTCTACTTGACGGGAATTGTTTTTGAAAAATTGAAAAAAAAACTACTTTTTTAATCCACATTTTACAGAAATGTTGCGTGAAATGTTGATTTTTTTTGTAAATGCGTGTCATTTTCTTAAATTTGCATTTTCTTCATTTTAATTACCGTCACATAGAAAGTGTACATGTTCGAGCTGAAAAAATGTTTGAACTTTTTTGCAAATCAAAGTCTACGGGAAGCTAGACTGCACGCCGATTCGCTACTCCCGCGGCGACCTTGCTGTAACACTCTGCCACAGCTCTACCATTTTGATGATGAATTAATAAAAAAAATTGTTTTGTATACTTAAATATACTATTGAAGTATACCTAAAGTTTGATAATTGTAGAATAATTATTTCTTATTCGAAATCGCTCAATATTGCTTATTTTTTCCTGTCTAAATGCATATCCGGCCTTAATTTGAAAATTATATTACAACTTATATTACAAATGTATTACAAAAATTATATTATTGTAATATATTTATTTATTTAAAAAATGATTTTTTTATAATTATAATCCAAACAAACCGAAACAGACCCAATGATGTACTTCAATGTATCGATATTCTTTTAAAAAAAAACCAACTTATATTATTTACATGTACCTGTTTTTTCCAACCTCCTTAAAAGACGCAAGAAGACCGAAATTCACTTTCAATATGCTCCTAAAATATTTTCTTTTTCGATTTCTCCTCGCACGGTTATTCAGCTTTTCGTAAAGCAGTGCAGTTTTCGACAACTGCGCTGTGTCCCAGTATCTGTGGGATCTAGAATAAAATGTCTCGACAGAATCGAGTACGATTCGAAAAAAATTATACAGATCGAAGTTTGAAAAAAATATGAACATTTAGCGATGGCCACTGCTGCCCAAGAAAACGCGAGTACTATGACACTGCAGTTTTCATCATGGGAATGCAATGGGACTGCATTTTTTTCCATGGCCCCAATTTTTTTTGGCCCGATTTAGGATACGCGAATGATTCAGTCTGGAGAGTCATTATTTGAGATTGACAACGTGAATCTGCAAAGATTTTGGATGATAATAAAAATGAAGAAATAGAAATAAATTTTCGTTGTGTTTGAACTCGGGGATTTTTCAAACTGTCGAGAAATGTCTCCAAACGTTTCGCCACTAGTGTATCCAACAAGGAAACCGTTTCTGGTGTCTCCCTCCGATTTCGTTCATTTTTGGATGTTAGTTTTCATCGACATCTAAGAGACGCGTACTTTTTGATCGGCGGAAAAACAGTTTTAAAGGGTAAAATTCACTCTCAGAGTGACTTTAGCAGTTTCGTATATCTCTAATTAAGATATTCGAATGAAACCGATTCGAGAGTAATACTTATGGCGAATAATAAAAAAATGCGCTTAATATCTTAATTAAAAATATGCGAAAGTTCAAAAATCACTCTGTAGGTGACCAACTATAAGGGCGAATTTCACCTCTGAAAACAGTTTTTCTGCCGATTAAAAAAATCCGTGTCTCTCAGATTTCGATGAAAAATAACATATCCAAAAATGAACGAAATTGTAGAGGGACACCAGAAACGGTTTCCTTGTAAGTGAATAAATAAGTATTTATATGTGTGTACGCGCTCGCACACACGGAACTTTTACCTCTTGACCTACATGTATGTGTGTGTAGGTCAAGTGGCAGCTTCGACCTATTATATATATATATATATGTGTGTGTGTGTGTGTGTGTGTGTGGCGAGGTCAAATAAAGACTTATTGCCTTATATATATCCGTGTACAATTGAACATGTACTTCGCGATTTAAGGGCGTCTAATTAAGGACCTTCAGTCATGAATTCGTGACATACCTTGGCCTCCGCCAGTGCCATCTTCGTCGTCATTACAAATGTGCTCTGAATACTAGATCATTGAGAATTTCCACAAAACAATGAAGTTAGCATTTATTGGCATCCAATGATGGGGTTTCATGCGCAAAAATCAAATTTCATCGATACGAAACACTGAAGAGAAAGCTATTGGTGTGTACATTCCAGTAAACACGCATTTCTCAACAGTCATATTTATCAGGTAATTGGCTGCCAACGTCAAAATTTGAACGGGTCCGAGGGCATAGAACAATGTTGGACACCTGTACATTCGTAATCTACAATTCGTTTCGAATCCATTTCCTTTGCAAACGAAAAGCTCTCGTAAAAGTGGGACGAGCTGTGGTTGTCGACAATTTCGCGTAAAACAATGGCGCCTCCTCTGGATTTTGAAAGCAGTGCAAGGGTCGTGAGGCTACAGCGAGGGAGAGGGAGGGAGAGAGAGAGAGAGAGAGAGAGAGAGAGAGAGAGAGAGAGAGAGAGAGAGAGAGAGAGAGAGAGAGAGAGAGAGAGAGAGAGAGAGAGAGAGAGAGAGAGAGAAACGGATGGACGAGCAGAGGAGCTAGAGATACTGAAAGTAGTGCGGTGCAGTTAGGCCCAGCGGGGAAACGGTCGTACACGCGAGATGCAAGTCGCCAAGAGTGAAGGGTCCGAGGCAAGGGGTTGTTTGTCGAGTGTGCCTACTCCAATAAGAAAGCGAGTGGCTACGGACGATGCGGAACCAACGACAACGTTCACTCGCAATGAGACTGGCACGGATTTGCATCCCAGAATTCGTATATTTGCATCCACGGCCCTTCTCGAGATTTCGTGCGAGCAGAGCACGTACTTTCACCGCCCATTCTTCTTTCCGTCCATTATCCTTCTTTTTTAAGGGCTAACATCCAGTTGAGTTTTTTGGAAATATCGATTCTTCAACGGATTCTTAAAATATATGGGGTTGAACTTTGCATCGTTGGAACGCAACGAAAATTCTTCTCAATTTCTTATTTCCATTATTATCCAAAATCATGTTTTGTAAATTTGTTGTAGGTCGCTAAATAAGAATCCGAAAAAATGTTCGCGTCATTTTGGGTAATTGAAAGAAAATTATTTTCGTTGCATTCCAACGATGCAAACTTCGATAACATCAAAATATCACATTTAAAAAATATTCTCGAATAATGTCAAGGATCAGTTTAAATCCGATGTGGGAGGTTTATAGGTAGATTCCGCAAACTGGCGAACTTTAAGGGGCCAGTCCACTTTGAAAATTTCAAAAAATCGATAGCAAGGAAGACTCGAAGAAATTGACGATGATGAGCAATCAGAAGGGATTTTGAACGGTGCAGGAATTGCCGATTGAGTTTAGGTAAGAGTTTTTCATAGTATAAACTTCAAACGCGTTTTTCTCGAAACAACGTTTTCAAAATCTAGCTCCATTGTATCTCTAACACTAATTAACCGATTCTCTTGAAATTTGAACCACATATTGTAAACATGAGTCGCAACAAAATGACCCTCGATGGTTTTAAAATTTTGATTTTTACTCTTTTTTTTGCGAAAAACTGCGAAAAAAGCGTTTTTTAATACTTTTTTCGTTCTTCATCTGCCATTTTGTCATTTTTTGATAAAACTTTATATCCGATCGTCCTTTGTAGCTGGTATCATACTGAATCTGAAGGACTTTGATGTTTTTGTTTCAGACAAGCCGTTGCCGAGTTGTGATGGAGCTACCCAGCCCACCTATTTTTGAGGCGTTATGTTAAACTATAGTTTTTGTACTTAAAAATGAATAAAAATGAGTAAAAATTTTTTACATGTATTTCAAGACTTTATTTATCAAGCCCAACAACTTTTATATTCATATCTTTTATAAAATCCTCAATAAATCGCGAAAATAGCCTTTTTCGTGGCTCCAAAGTGGACTGGCTCCTTAAACGCGTTTTTCTCAAAATTACTTTTTCGAGGTCCGTCCCCACGATCTATAAAAAATCACTGCACCGATCAACTTCAAATTGTGCAAGCTTCTTTTACATATTAAAAAGCCGTACCTTAATGGAGGAATTTTTTTTTCAACGCATAGTTTTTTTATCGACGAAAATAGAGCGTTTTTCACAGATCGTTTTATCGATACTTTTAGAATGCAACAATTTTTTTAAAGTTCAATATTTGATTGAACCCTTCACTCATGCACTAGATAATCCAAAAACTAAATGCGTTTCATTTTTTTTTTATTTTGTATGATTTTTTTCCGAGCAGCAGTGGCCATCGCGAAGGACGTTTTTCCATTGCGTCTACCACATTCATAAATATTTTTCAATACAAAAATTGTAAAAGATACTTGAAACCATACCCTTTGATGTAAAGAAGACAAAAAATTCAAAACCCGCACACGTTTTCCACAAGAAAAAAATCACGAAAATGTCTCGTCTTTCCGGCCGGAAGATAGGTGTAACCCGTCAACAACCACCGTTTTCGCATTTTGTGACATGATGTTTTTTATTGTATGTTCGGAACTTTGAGATTCCGCACGTGTGTACGCGGGTAAAGGTTTACTTCTCCCTGAGCGCAATGCAATTGGTGTCCTCATTTTGACTTCTCTTTTAAAATAATTTCAAGAATTCGGAACGAGTTATATTCTATTTTTTTTTAGCGGCGATTCAGACCGACTTACGAGTTGGTCCAGTAAAAGAAACGAAAACCCAGCACTTTTTGGCGTAGAATATGAATTTTTGACTGAAGGTAGATGATTGCATACTGAAAGTAACTCCAATCAAACGTTGCCCCTCAACTAGCCCCAACCCTAAGAAATAGGGGTTGAAAACTTAAAAATCGCCTTACCTCGATAATTGATAGCCCGATCAAAAAAGGTTTCAAACAAAAGTTGTTTGGAATAATCAATTCGTATAAAGTTACTTGACGTCCAAACCCCCTATCTTTGAAAATAGCGGCTCAAAAACGATTCGAAAATTCGGGGTTGATGCGTGTGCGAGCGGACCCATGAAAAAAATGTACAAAAGGCCCAGCACTCGGCCAGTACAGTGCCAACTATACTCGACGCCTGGCCAACGATCATTACCAGTACTGGGCGACGGTTGGAGAAAATCCGAAATGTTACATGGGTCCTACAGTTGGCAAACAGCGTCAGCCTAGCGTTGATGCTGACCGGGACCAGCATTAGGCCAGTGTCGGTGCCGAGGCTGGCGTACCAAAGGTTCGGTGCAGTTTAAGGCCAATGTTGGCCCAAGCTTGGTTGTCGGTGATGCGCCAATGTTCAATTTAACCATGGGTTACTCATCGGTCAACAAAACCGGCCGAACGTTGGCCTTATGGTTGGGTACCATCGGTTGGGCCCCGATTGCCGTCCCGAGCGTTACTTTTATTGTAAGCGTCGGCAATTTTTTTCACGGAGCGACATATCGCTGCGTCCTTGTCTGAGTCAGTGGTGCTCTCGTGTTTTTGTGCCGCTATTTTCAAAGATAGCGGATTAGACGTCAGATAACTTTATACGTATTTCATTATTCAAAACAACTTTTGTTTGAAACATTTTTACATCGGGCTATTAAGAGCGGGGTAAAGTATTTAAATTTGTTTTCTTCATTTTTTAAAATTTTTTAAATGAATGCATAATATATCAAGTATATTGTGTTAAAATTTCAAGTCGATCGGAGTAAAATTGACGAAGTTATGAGTATTTGAGCGTCTATTGCTCCATGCCGGGTTTTACACCTGGGCGGCAGCTGCGCGGCTCGCTATTGTATTTTTCGACCCCGAATAAATTTCTTGATAAACGGGCCTGTTCCGGTGTATATTAGTATACACATTAGTATACACATTAGTATACACATTAGTATACACACTAGTTAGTATACATAGTAGACAAACGCAAAAAGATGCTCTCGATCATCTTGATGGAAACCTTTTGCTCTACGAACCTGGCATCGACGACTTTGAGTGAGTATAAGAAAATTGTCGAGTTTTATTGTGAATTTCTAAAAATTCAAAGATAATTGAAAAATCTGAAAAAATTCATACGTATTCAGAAAAATGAACGAATCACGAAAAAAAATTGGTTTGCGGGGAAATTTGTTGACTAATTTTTTTTTTTCATCATTTTGTTAATAACATTGTGGAATTATTATTATGCAAAATTAATCTTTTGAGTACCTTTAATATGCATGAATTTTCTCAGATTTTTATGCAATCGAGAAGTGTTCTCAAACTTATGTGCAATGAGCGCTAAGCGACCAAACTCTTCTGCGTTTTTCAAACCGTTTTTCTGAGACTTGTCATATTTGAAGTCCGTGTGCACGATAACTCAAAATCTACTGGACCAATCGCTTTGAAATTTTGCACAGTACTTCTTCACATAATTCACCAGGTATTGTCGAGAGCTTTTTTGTTTTTTTTTTATAATTACTAATTTTTCAACAACAAATTAGCCGATTTTTTTTAGCGAAAATCGGGTTTTTGGCTCCCAAGTGCTACGAAAAATCGAAAAATCAAAAAGAAAAAATCCTCCCGTCATTACCCCGAGAAACATCTCCTTTAACAAATGCATTTTGATTTTTTTGTTTCAGATGATTCTGTTGCGAGTTATGGTGCACACCGCAAACCAACTTTTTTTCGAGGCGCCTCCGGGGTTTCATTTTCACTCGCTCAATTTTGAATATTTTGCAATGCAAATTTAGGAGAATGTTGTTCAAATGTTACTTTATTATATGTAAATTTTTCAATAAACGAACACTATTCGTTACGCCAAAAAAAAATCTTAAAAACATGCCTTTTTTCGCCGAATCAACTTTACCCCGCGGTTAATTGTCGAGATACGGCGATTTTTTAGTTTTCAACCCCTATTTCTTAGGGTTGCGGCGAGTTGAGGGACAACATTTTATTGGGGTTACTCTCAGTATGCAACCATCTACCTTCAGTCAAAAAATCATATTCCACGCTAAAAAGTGCTGGGTTTTCGTCTCTTTTGCTGGACTAAGTGGGACATTTCCGTTCGAGGCAACGTGAGTATATCCTCTAAAATCTCATCGCCCCGTTGTCTCCTAGAGGATTAACGTTCGGCGGGTAAAACAATAGAGCGTCCTTGTTTTTTTTTCACTTTATGTAGAACGCGGAGGGGCTACTTAATTTCTTTGCCAGCCGAGATGCCAGTCTCGGAGAAAATGGAGGAACGAATTTTTCCGTGTACGTCACATCGGACATTTTCCCGGAAAATTTGAAGAGGCGTGCGGAAAAAATCACGAAGTACCCCCCCCCCCCTCACACACACGCCGTAAGTCGAAAGCTGCCTTCGTGCGGAAGTCACGCTGGGAGTGAAAGAATAAATGTTGAATGTATATTTTGAGCTTTTACCAACCTCGAACAGAAGCACCGAGAGACGAGCGTACAACAGCGAGATGGTTTCTCCCGGTATATGCATAAACCCTTTTTGTCCTTTTTCGATGTATTTCTTTCTCCGCGGCAGTATCCGTAGTATGCAGATTGCTTCACGACATTTTCACGGGCGCGACAGTTTTATAGCGTTCTCCGCTTCCAACAGTGTGTGAAAGTGCACTCGCGAGAATCCGACAAAACAAGAAATACGAAAACACCGCGGATGAAGGAAATTTTGCACGTATATCGAGAGAAGGCAAAGGGAAAAGAGAAGGAAGGGAATAAAATAACGCCTCGATGACGCGCAATATTTTTCACTCTCGCGAGACACGAGATACGCCAATCTTGCGAATTTTCACGCGTACTCGGAGCGATCGTTGCACCGAAGTTTTCTCGAATGTTATGTTGCACTGGCTGCGGGAGGGTGGTGGCTTGCCACTCGTCCTGAAAACAGAAAAACCGAAGAGTCGTATGAGGGCGTTGTGTCGCAGCGATAAATGCATTTAGTTACAGTTCGGGAGATATGTTCGTTTTCGAGATATTTATTTAGTGACTGTTCGTTGGAAATGTTCATTTTCGAGACATTTATTTAATGAAGGTTCGTTGGAAATGTTCGTTTTCAAGACATTTATGGAGTTACTGCTATGATGATGAAGTTTGGATGGTTGAAACGCAACGAAAATGAATTACAATTATTTTAATTAAATACAATTTAATTTAAAAAAAAATCATAAAAAATATTTCCATGAAGCAAAACAAAGCTGAATTTGTTCCCTTCAAAAAGTCGTTGAATTTGGTGACCTTTTTTTACGAAGCTTTCAGTGCGGCAAGGAATATCGACTGGTATATCCAAACATTCGAGCGCTAGTGTATATATTTAAAAATACAATGAACATTAATATGTTAATAATACAAGTACACTTTTGGTGAATTGAAAATAACGATTGTATCATTTGATTATATAGAACGAAGTTAAATATGTATTTAAAAATAAGGAATATTCGTACATCTTTGAGTTTTTATCTATTTATTTTTGAAAAAGTCGACGTTTTTCTTCTGCATCACAACCGAAGCTCTTTTCTTTGCTGCCAAATCTCAAAAGAATAACTGAACATTCGGATGAATAAAATTGTTATTTAGATAATTGATGATTTGGATAACCCAAATCGCCATTCGGATAATTAACATTTCGGACAACCGACACTCGGATAATCAACGCTCTTTATAAAATCTTTAATTGTACGATTTTTTTTCGGCTGCGTAAATCATCCAAACGGTTTAACGTATTTTTATGAGAGATTTGGGACCCCAAGTACAAAAAAAGAAGGCTTTGGGTCAGCAGAAAAATAAAGAAACAAAAAAATGAATGAAAAATCGTTGCAATCCAACGATGCATACTTGAACGTCATTCCCTGCTCTGGACCAACGAAGATTTTCATAAATTGCGCGTAACGACAGATTATTTGTGCCGCATTTTTTGCAGTTGGCAACACTGAAAAATGCTCACCAGTAATACAGAAAATTCGCGGTTTTCGTGGAAAACCTAATACCGATATGAATTAATTAATACATGAATACTGTAATATCAGTTAATTAAAGTTCACTATGAATACTTAAGTATGAATTATAACACGAATAAATTTTAATATTAATTCATTAATACTCTCTATGAATACTGCTAATTGTATATTACAGTATATTCTTTTGTCAGGTCTTCAATTTTTAATTATTGTATTCATCAATAAGTAAAATATGAATTTTTTGCGCGAAACGCATTGCGTTAATGCACTTATTGCCGTATAAAGTTGTCGAACTTCGTTTAAACAAATATACGAATGGATATAATATAAAACGCCCCAATGTGAGTAAAAAAAAATATCAATTCAGAAATCTTAAGGAATTTTGAGGGATTTGGTTGTTAGTGATACATACAATTGATGGCAAATGATGCAAAAAGTGAATTCGGCGGATATGGAATATTTATTCTATAAAGTGGCAGTTGTATCGAACTGTCCAATTGTCTACGAATTCGCCATACCGGCACGAGATACATGATGTTGAATTAGTTCTCGCTATTTTTTCGGCAAAATTAATGCTTTTTCAAAAATCATTCCTAATGTTTTTAAACAGGAACTTTACCCTTAAAAAATTCCTAATGTTTCCTTACATAATTCTTAAGTTCTTACTTAACTTAACTTAAACTTAAAAATTCAATATCTGGAAAACTATTGCGAGTCGCCAAAAATGCCTCTAGGTTGTCTTTAAGTATTAAAAGGAAGATTTGTGCAAAAGTTCGGCTCGATCGGAGGTTTTTGGAACCTCCTCCAAATATTGTTTGTAAATTTGAGTTGTCAAGCTTAGAAAAAATCCTTAAAATTGTTAGTCTTATTCGTAGCCTAAAACTGCCAAAATATGCGGAGAAGTTAACAAGTAAAAAAAAGATCGTTGCATTCTAACCATGTAAACTTCACCACCATAAGTAGCCTTGGGCCGTAACTTCAATTTGCAACAAAGGTTTTCTAAAAATTCCAAAAATTATGTTACAAAGATTTCGGTAAGGGGTCCTCTAACCACTCTTTTTTTCTTTCGCGTTTTTCTCGTAAGTGTGTTTTACGCAACGGTGTAAGTCGTGTCAAAATCCATTCGTCCAATTCACTTGAAATTCGGACAGATAGTTTATAACATTTTTCATCGTATGACCGTGTATTATTTTAAATATGTTGATCCATTTGTTAATAACATATTATTTAAAAAATTGTTATAGATAATCAAACTTTTTTCCATAGCTTGGCATTTTCTCCATTTTCGAAATAAGAAGAACGTCATCCGAAAGTTTTAATATTTTACTAAAAGTACATTTTGTCTTTTTCACGAAAGTTCACCCTAGTGGCCAGAACCACCTACACCTATTGGCAATGCAGCAACGGCTGCACTTTGTTTAAAAAATAATAAGTTCGTTCTTTATAACCATTTTCAATTTTAAAAAACTCAAACATCGCAAGATTAATTGCGTGTGCAATCCCAAGGTCGACATCCAATTTCCAACGTTAGCGAGGGGCAATGGGAAAAAGATGAGAGACAGGTGGACAAGTCGAGAGATGAAGAGCTATAGTAGCACTGGAAGAAAATTGCTCGAATGCTTGCTTCGCTGAAAGCTCTCGACAACGCATTCCTTTGCGTCTACGCAGTACCTACCGTGCGTATTAGTGGAGCTTACCCTCCTTTGCAGGCAAATATTTCATGTTCTCCTCTTCGCACCTTATTTATCAAGCTCCCTGCCTCTTCTCACCCTCAAAGAGCAGATACTCCCTCATTCTCTCACGGCGGATCAGCAAGTCGGTTTATAAACTTCTGATTATTTTTCTCGGTCTCGCGGATTTAATCAGCTGGGATATTTCCTACCTGGCAATTCGATTGTTCCACACGTACAATCCTTTTATTGCTCATTCTCCGAGAGCAGGTCCTATCATAGACGTGATGGAACAAATACCTAACAGGTTTGTCTGAATAAATCGAATCTAAACGTTCGAGCAATGCGAACTTCGAAACGACAGTCTCCGGAGCTAGGCACTTGTCAAGAAAGAATTTCAGATCACTCTTATCGATATGTTGGCGAATATGCTTTTTTTCAAATTGTAATACATTTCGACGTCGATCAAATTGAAGATAGAATCAATTTTCGAATAATAAAATATACAGAGAAATTGCTGAAAACAATCGATGCTCACAATTATTTTTCGAACAATTTACAAACCTAAGTATAAAAAAATCTTCTCCTCAGGAGTCCAGGATTTCGAATATGGAGACAATAAACAGAGCATAGTCGAAAAATCGTTAACGGACAATAATAATAATCATTTGCAATTTAAATAGCGTTTTCGTTACATGAACAACTACTTTCAATGAGATTAGAGATACGATAAATAAGAATGAAAAAACTTGGTTCAAGAAGGGCCGACGTTCACAGAAAATCACACAATAGATGCGAGACAGGCGAAATACAAATTGAAACCCGTCGAGGTACGTGTTCAGCGAATCGCCGGGTCGTTTTCGCAGTTCCTTTCATCGCGAGGTATAGTAAGGTAATTTTCCGAGAGGCATTTGCTTATACGGTTCCGTTCTTTGTGTCGTGGGCGATAAGGTGTCTGTATTTGTGTGCGCGCGCGCGCGCGCGCGCGCGCGTGTGTGTGTGTGTGTGTGTGTGTGTGTGTGTGTGTGTGTGTGTGTGTGTGTGTGTGTGTGTGTGTGTGTGTGTGTGTGTGTGTGTGTGTGTGTGTGTGTGTGTGTGTGTGTGTGTGTGTGTGTGTGTGTGTGTGCGTGGGGACGTGTAAGTCAACGTGTACTACGCAAAGCAATTGTTAGTGGAGACGCGGGCGAGTGGGTGTACTACGTGCCGAGGATGTCGCGGATCACCGGGAATAAAATTGCAATTACTCGAGAAAACGAGAGAAGATGGGAGGCGTTGATAGTCCCCGGGGGCATTCCCGTACGAAACAACTTTCATTAAAGCTGTATCTCTGATAATTAAAACCCCCCGACGAGAAATCGTTCAGTCTGTACTATCGACTTTTTAATGGACGTGATAACTTTCACACTTTACCTAGTGCGATACGTGAAAAGTCGATTTTTCAATTGCCCCAGAACGGAGATTTATTTATCAATCAAAAATAAATTTCAATCGTACTTACGCATCGGGCTTTTTTTTAGATCGGCAATTATGATGATTTCTATAAATGTCTAGATAAATTATATTTCGCCCATTTGTATGTCAATATATAGGTAATATATAGGACAGTGCATAACGAATATTCATTAATTCAACAGCTTTTATATTTTCATGATAAATTGTAGGAGTCAATAAGGAAAAATCTTGGTGAAGGCAAAATTCGTATGACTTTTTGTCTAGTGTCTAGTGGTGAGACGTACATCATCCTATATTTCAAGTTGCTACACAGGATGGATTTTTTTATAGCGAGTGTCGTTAGCAGTTCATTTAAGAAATATTTTCTTTGTTTAAAAAAAAGTATTTTCTGTTATGATTTAATTCAGTGATATATGAACGGCAGCAAAGCGAAGACGAGCTTGTTCGAACTAACCTAATTGTTTTGCTATTTATGCAGAGAGTGATTAAAAAATATAGAAAAACGATTAGCGATTTCGTGAAAGGTGTTTTTTTTCTTCTTATTTCAGGATAGAAATAAAGGATCAAGATAAATTCGCGGAAGATCTTGGCTCCTTCAGGTGTCTTTTCACTTTAGACGCTAAAAAAGGCTAGTTTCGTTATTTTTTTTCATAGGTTTATAGTATAGATATTGATATGAAAGTTATTGCACTCAATGAGTACACTTTCGAAATACATTAAACTACAATCGAAACTATTGAATCGATTCTTATGAAATGTTAACCACATATTCTTTACAACTATAACTATAGCGCATATGAACGATTTTTTTAAATTTTGATATTTACTATTTTTTTTGCCAAAAACGGTGAAAAAACACGTTTTTTTCTCGAAAAATGTTCGCCATTTTGTTATTTTTGCATATATCAAAAATCGTATGATATGCGCTATAGCCATTAACATCCTGAATCTAAAAAGTTCGATTTTTTAGTTTCGGACAATCCATCTCCGAGATTTCATCAACAGCGCAGACCTACAATTTTTTAGGACATTTTTTAACTACCATTTTCGTCTATAAATAGTGACTTAAATAAATAAATAATTTTTTTTAAATGTATTCCGAAAGTGTATTTATTAAGTGTAACAACTTTTATATCAATATCTATAATATAAACCTATCAAAAAAATTCATGAAAATAGCCTTTTCTAGCGTCTAAAGTGAGAAGACCCCTCCAGTCAAAAGCAAGGAGAATGCTTCCACCAAGACATAAAAATCATGGAAGGTAGGTATCAGGGAAGATGGGACATCCCGAGTCGAAATTTTCGAGCCGCGTTCAACCCACAAAATGAAGGCTGCACACACATGATGGCGGATTACGTTTGATGCGTGACTGCCTCGACAAGTCTCACTCAAGAAAATCACGATAGACAAGTTTACTCAATGTAAAAATATTTCATAAAACAAACTTTTCAATAAAATTATATTTTTTACAAATATTGTATATTTCCGTGTTCTTTCGTAGAATATCAACATTAAGTGTCATAGTAGGATCAGTATAGAGATAAGATTTGGAAAAAATATGCAGTTTTGCGGCAATGGATCGGCGGTTGACCTGTGTTATCGTTTCCTCTTGCGGTTTATCTTGCGGTCAAAAGTTCGTCAAAAATTGAATAAACAACTTCCGCGGTGTATCTCAAACTGACAAGTGCTTTGTGACAATTTCCATCAATGCGTTGTTAGGGTAGAATTAATTCATATTTTTGATAATATTGTGCATCTGTTGAAATTTCTGGATGTTTAAGTCCAAATGTATACATGCAAACCATCGAGCTGCCAGCCCGACTGAGAGAGGGGGTGCCTCTTTTTATCTCGCTCCGTTCAGTGGAGTAGAATGTCCGAAAAAGAACAATGAGATGCAGTGAAAGATACAGCTACTGTAGGGATATCCCAAAAATAGTACAGTTGGAGTTGCGATCTGGATGCTGGATCCTAACTCGATTCATTGTACTCCTGGCTGCAGTTTCAATCAATTTTAATCCGACGATACATCAGTAATTGGATGCTTTCAACTCTTTCACTCTCTCGCTCTCACTCTCTCTCTCTCTCTTTTCTCTCGTTCTCTAGTTTTCTGTCTCTTTTGCATGCCCATAAGCAGAAGCTTGTTCCGATCTAAATGTATCGTGATCCCTTTCCTCCTACATATGTATATGTATACTCTGATAGGGTTTGGTATCATAGATGCACGTCCATTAGCACACAGGACGTACAATTATGCGTTCATTGGAATTTTATTTACCGACAATTGACGGAATGTGCGCACTCGATGGAAAATGTGATAATACGTAAATGAGTCATCCTCGCCTGGGTTACCGGAATATCCGGCGCTACTATTATTCGTTAATTTAGTATTTAGCAACCCCGATAGGTGTGTGCACCAATGTATGGGTCAAAAAGCTTCTTATTAGACATTTCTAAAAAATATGTACTTTTTTTGGTATTTTGAAGAAATTACAAATTGGCTTGGCTTTGTGGGAAAATACTACATTTTTTGTAAGTTGAAATTGAATTTGATGGTCCATTGAATTATTTCATGAGCACACGGTATTATTATTCTAGGACAATGTTATTGATACATTAAATTTAAGTTGTAATTTTTCATTTTTCAGTTTCATTGAAATTTAGTGGTATTTTTTTCATTTTTCAAACCACCGGGACGTACTTGTTGTTGCGGTCAAAATAAAGATTACAACATGTGAATAAAAATATTGTTCAAGTCATCAAAAGCGTTGTGGACAAGATGAGACCGAAGTTTGCTTCGTTTGAGTGTAAGGGAAATTAATTTCCTTTTTTGACTTGGAATTTTCCTTGGCAGATTTTGCCTTCGACGATTCTTCAACCCTCTTCAAAGATGCTCATTCAGAGATCCATAATCTAGATCTGCCTTAGAAGATTTTGTACAATGATAAAAATGAGGAAATAAAAATATGAAAAAGCACGTTCGTTGCATTCCAACGATGCAAAGTTCAATATCTTTTTTGGATATGAAGGTTGCACTACTGTTGCAAAAAATGAATAATTGTTTCATTTATACGAGAAACGTTGAAAGAACGATTTTTCATCCGATAGAGCGGTCCATCTGACTTTTCATTGTTCCAATTACTGCCTGGCGTGTTGATACTCTGTGCTTGTTGGTAGAAGTCGAAGAAACCAATTACACCTCCCCAACAGAGCGAGTAATAAAATATACGAGAACGTGCAGGCTCAAAGTTTTCCGTTCCCGTTGGTTAAACAGAAAAAAAAACAATTTCACGATCCTCTTCGCAAACTCGGAAGGGTCTGCCATTTTTCCGCGTGGTACCCGAACAAATTGAAGTTGCAAGACACACTTGTACAACGTATGACAGTTTCTGCAAATTTCACGTTGGGCACGAAGTCGCTAGGGCAGAAAGTCACGTACGGCAAATTTGGCGACTTGTCAAAGGACCCCACGTTTACTTCGCACACAGAGATGAGCCGTGCGAGCGGCGCAAGGGCTGAGAAAGACTAGGAGAAGGCATCCATCCACATCTGTTACGTACCCATAGGCAGGAAAGCTCAATGACGTATGGCTACGTGGAGTCATGCACCATTGCCTTTTGGAGCTGCGAAAGCAATGGCCAAATTTACAAATTAGAGTGGTTTTTCGTTTTTACGTCCTGTCTAGTCCTTCCCTGGTGTTTTCAGTACCGTCAGTCGATTTTTATCCGGAATTGAGATGTCAGAAAATGTCCCAAAAGACCTGGCATTTCCTTGGTCGTGACATCAAGCGTGTTTATTTTCATTATGCAGCTATGTCCACACATGCAATAGGGTCATTCGAAAAAAAAACATTTCACGAACTCACCAGAACATATAACCTATGAATCCTTGCGTTGCTAGGTTGATCTCGTTTCCATCCCTCTTGTTCCTCAATCACATTTCTTTTTCATGATACTGAACTTCTCATCGTTGGAACGCAACGAAAATTTCTGAACCCTATTATTGTCTGACAAATTTGTGTTCAGAAGATCGCCTGGACGGTTTTCAGGACTCTGATCAGAGATCTAGAGTCCTAATTTGCAAAATAAGATTTTGGGAGATAGGGAAAACGCAGAAATGATATAATAAGAAAGGACATTAATTGCATTCCAACGATGCATACTTCAACATTTTTTTTTCGTCATATCAAAATCCCTCAAGTTGAAATAACCCACAAAAAACTACGCAACGCCATTTTTCTAAGAAAAAAAAACCGCAAGTTCAATAGGAAAGAACTTATGTTACATTCCAACGTTGCAAACTTCAACATCGTTTTTGTTTCGTGACATCAACTTCCTCACTGTCGGCTGCCTCAAGTTGAAGGGACCAAAAAACTACGCAAGCCCATTTTTCTCTAAAAAAAAACCCGCAACGAATTTGACGTTTCAACAGTATTAGGTTACTCAAAAAGGAACAACAATGTGTCGCGACCACTGACCATTTCGGAGACCCAATTCGAGCACTGCTCGTATTTTTCAAATAAAAATTGACACCTGATTTATCATGTACATTGGTAGGTCGTATACTGGCTGCGTTTGGTTCTTCGGGCAACCGATTGGAGGTTGAGAATCACTCGTTGCAAAAAACGAAATCACCGGGCGCCTCGTTTCTCGCGTATGACATTTCGCCAAGACGATGACGACGGGAGCACGTTTGTGCGAGGCAACCGTTTTGAGAGGCAATGGGAACGGAAGTAATTGAGGTACGACATGTGGACCGAAAACGTCAAGAGCGACTCGACAATTTGGCCCCGGCATTCTTCGCCCAACTCGAATAGCACCTGACAAATTATAGGTATACAGACGTTGGTGGAAATGTGGACAGCGCAGTGGCTATTGCGTCTTTGGCATTCTAAGACCTATTCACCTGAAGGGGCCATACCAGTGTGACACTTTCAAAAAATCGTTTTCTTTTGCCTTTTTCGACAGTTTATACTGTCAAAAATATAATTATCATTTGTATCAATATCATTTTATCTTGCAAAAATCGATAATTAAATCTTTAAACGCGTTTTTCTCAAAATGAGATTTTCCAAATTTTCTGACATTGTAACTCAAAGAGCAATTGTTCGATTGACTTGAAATTTGAACTGAGTACTCTTGAATATATTTACTCAACAATGACATAGGATATTTTTGATTGGATGAAAATTGACGATTTGGCATTGAAAAAAATGATCATTTTATAGCAAGCAAACAGACTTTTTTCATAACTGCGCCATTTTGTTAGATTTTGATATTTTTCGAAAATCCTACGTCATTGTACAGGAAATACCTTCCAGTTTAACGACATTTTTTCCTTTTTCGGTTTCAGCTACTCTATCGGCCGGAATCATGTCAGCAGTGGAGGAACTTTTTTTTTCGAAACATGTAATGTTCCGAAACATGTAATTGAGTACTTTTCTTCCAAAAAATTCCCGAAAATCACCCAAATTTTCAGCGTTCACACTGGTATAGCCCCTGAATAAAAATACCTGCGAGTGCATTGACCGAAAGATGCACTGGTCCACGAAGGAAAGTATAGGACCGAAACAACTAAATCGCAAGGCAATGTTGTCCGTTCGTTGAAAACGCAACGAAACTCGACGCAATAAAAATTCGATTGAAAGATATCTTCATGGGCTCTAGTGTTCGACCAACGAACGTTTCACGAGCGACACTCGATCATGTGAACTTTCATACGTGTGTAGAACATCACGATCTGACATAACCCTCTCCATTATTGGTGATGTTTATGGAAACTTGCCTGTGTCGAGTAGCCAAAAAGCTGTGACAACTAGCGCTGCTACTAAATGGTATCCACGAAGTTAAGCGGAACCTCAAACTACGTAAATTATCCAAATGAGGAACATGCTACGAGTTCAAGCTTGCAAATGGCTCCACAGAATTCCACGCGATGTTCAAGACTTCCAATGGGAAACTTCCAGACAGCTATAGTTTCTCGCATCGTCATTGAGAATCGTGCCAAATTTTGAGGTCCCATTGTCGACGTGCGGCTTTTTTTCTGTCGTAAAATACGTATCATTGAAAAACAGGTGACACACAAGCGCAGTCTAAATCTTCTTGAATTCGATGTCATATTTATTCATTTTCTCGTAGATTGTTACCGATCAGGAAGTGCCCAAAAATCGATGGTCCGAATTTCCACCAGCTCTTGCACACACACAGAGTATATTTATCGAAGAGATTTGCGTGCGACGGGCAGAAAGGGTCTTGACGGCCGAAGAAATAAATATTCAGATTGGTCCGTCGTGAAATCTCTCACGCGACGGACTTATAATAAATGTACAGGTCATTCCATTCGAAAGGAAACGGGGATCTGATAAATCTTACGTTTCTAGCGGAGAACTTTTCGACCAAACGCAACAAACTGCTGAGAACGAAATCCCACGACCAGTTAACTTCGGCAGCAAAGGCGCCAAAAGGGTTAAGGGGCTATACCAGTATGACACTTTTAAAAAATCGATTTTTTTGTTGCCTTTTTCGACAGTTTATACTTTTAAGAATGTCCTGTAAAAAAATCAAGGCCGTATCTCTATCATTTTATCTTGCAAAAATCGATAGTTAAATCTTTAAACGCGTTTTTCTCGAAATGAGATTTTAAAAATTTGCTGACATTGTAACTCAAAGAGCAATTATCCGATTGACTTGAAATTTGAACTGAGTACTCTTGAATATATTTACTCTACAATGACGTAGGATATTTTTGATTAGATGAAAATTGACGATTTGGCATTGAAAAAAACGACCATTTTATAGGAAAGAAAACAGACTTTTTTTCATCACTATGCCATTTTGTTAGATTTTAATATTTTTCGAAAATCCTACGTCATTGTACAGAAAATACCTTCCAGTTCCAGTTTTTCTATGAAAAATTATGTAATATAGGTCAAATATGGCCAAAGATATTCTTAATTTTCTGAAACATTTTATTGAGTACTTTTCTTCCAAAAAATTCCCGAAAATCACCCAAATTTTCAGCGTTCACACTGGTATAGCCCCTTAAATAAAGAATATATGAAGTGGCTTTGAGACAACTCTACATTTTTATAGCACGCAATTGCTATTTGATTCACGACAAGTCCAATGAAACAAAACATCTCTGAACTGATAAGTGTCAAGTGACGGCGTTTCAAAACTGCCTTAAGGGGTTATGCCTAGTTGAAAAAGTCGAAAAATCACAATTTTCAAAATCAATATATTTTGGCAGTATATAATCTTATGTGTTCCTGATCGTTTCAAGGTAATCGGAGGAAAATTTACAGATTTATAGGTATTTTAGATTTATTTATGATGTCATGTTGACGCCCGTCGGAACGCTCGGAATGTCATTCGAAACTTTAAGGGGCTATTCTACTGTGATGGGATGAAAAAATTGAATTTTTTACATTTTTCAACTCTAATCCATCATAGAATTGATATCCAATTGCTGGTAAAGTCGATTTTCACTTTATCGACTCAGTACAGCGCTCTAAAGTAGAAGCGCTCGATGCGTGCGCTTCTCTGGCTGCTGTTTTGAGTTTATATCTGAGTATACACATATACACGTATACGTCTATACATTTACTGTATAGTAGTCATCTCTCTTTTTACTGTGTAAGTAAAAGGACGCTTTACTGGTTAGTATTGTGTATAGCATTTCATTGGTCAAATGTCATTAAATTTTCGATTCATCGCCGCGTTTTCGCGTAATATCGAATCATAAAGAGTATAAAGTATAAAGAGTCGCGGCGTGTTCGTCAGTCGGTCAGTGGCGTCGAATTTTTTTTTTTCATCACTTGGCGTCAAGACGCTGCCGCTTCTCTTGATAGTAGACTAAACTTTAAACGCGCTTTTCCCGAAACGACTTTCTTTCACCTGGCGTTGGTGATTTCGGAAAAAAGGCCTAACCAATCGGGCTGAAATTTTTACTGCATGTTCAGCGTATGTATGGCTATCACCCAAACTATAATTATTAAGAAATATTAAATTTAACTTATACTTGTGCCCGAATTATGACGAAAAGAAACCTGTTTTTCGAACGCTTTTGCAAAAAACGACGCCATTTTGTTATTTTGCAATATCAAATAATAATCCTAGTCCGGACGATAGCGACACTCATACAGATTAAGAATCTTTTCGAATTTTTTATTTCCGATTACTTGGAGAGCGCAAATTATCAACGCCAGCAATATACTTTTTTCGTGCCTTTACACGATTGTATATTGTTAAATAAAAATACATTTATATGCAACAAAACAAATTGTTTTCTATTCAGTAAGAGTGTACCCTTGAGCGAAAAATAGTTGATACCGATACCTGCAACAGTTTTCAAATAAAGAAATCATAAAACATACCTTATTATTTTAGCCACCACAGTAGAATAACCCCTAAACGCTTTTTTCTCGAAAGTACGTTTTAAAAGTCGGTGGGCCAAATATCTCAAAAACTGCTGTATCGATCTGTCTGAAAATGTTGGGGCTTTTGCTAAATGTGATAATATACTATTTGATCGACAGAAAAGAAATTCCGATGTATTCTTTCGAATTGATGAACGGAAAATGTCCAATTTTTTGCAAAAATCAAGACTTACTTTGAACACATGCCATTTTTTAAAAGTTGATATTTCGGAAATTCCTTCATCTGATAGTAGGATGAATTAATATACTAACAAAATCTGTTAAGATGTTGAAGTTTGCGTCGTTGGAATGCAACGAAAATTGATTTTAATTATTTTATTGCCTCTTTTTCATTATCATGGCAAAATATTTCTTACAGATTTGGGCTGCAGATCATTACTAAGGACCCGCAAAAAAGTTTGAGCCTTTCTGGAGGCCCGAATTTGCCGAAAAAAAATTGTGCTACGTAACTTTCATTGCGTCCCAACGATGCAAACTTCAGTATCATTATATGTTTGATTTTTGTATATTAGATAACCTGGTTCAGAAGGGCATTGCTCACCGCGAAATACGTTTTACCGAATTTTTGTCGAAATTTATCATCACGATTTTCTTTCGAAAAATCCCAAGAATTAGCTATTTTCGACTGTTACAAGTAGGCACAACCCGTTAAGGCGGGATATACATTTACACGGGAAAAAAATAAGCAATAAGGAAGGATTTTTTTAACTAAGAAAAATTATTCTACAATTATCAAACTTTAGGTATACTTTAATAGCATATTTAAGTATACAAAACTATTTTTTTAATTAATTCATCATCAAAATGACGGAGCTGTGGCAGAGTGTTACAGCAAGGTCGCCGCGGGAGTTGCGTTTTTTTTCAGCTCGAACATGTATAGTTTCTATGTGACGGTAATTAAAATGAAGAAATTGCAAATTTAAGAAAATGACACGCATTTACAAAAGAAAATCAACATTTCACGCAACATTTCTGTAAAATGTGGATGAAAAAAGTAGTTTTTTTCCAATTCTTCAAAAGAAATTCTCAATGTAGTAGTCACAATTCGATAATGTAGTTTTGAGAAAAACGCCTTTAAAGTTCACGCCCGCTCCGAATCCGAGGGGTGAGGCACAGCGTTGACGGGCTGTAACGTTTGAAGTTTTTCGAATTTCGCTTTGAAACTTTAGGAAAATATTCTACATATATAGTTCTATCGTTTAAAGAGGGAAAAAATCGATTTTTTGATTTTTGTAAATGTATATTCACTGTCTGTATTGGCATTACTCGGAGTGTTTCAAGTGTGTAGCTTGCAGTGTCAAGCTTCAAACCGACACAGTATCCGAAATGCAACAGACACACGCATGGAAATAGGTACACAGGAGGTAAAGGAGAGCGTTGACCCGATTCCCAATCATGGGCTACGTAATATCACAAAGCGACACGAAGCTTGCGATACGAAGTGGAAAAAATGGAAAAGCTCTCGCTGTGCTGAGGCAGGACTGGAGAGAAGTAGATTCATGTAAAAAAATACGGATAACCACCCATACGAATTGCTTTTTCGCAAAAACAAGGCTCCCTCCACGATCAATGAAGAGTCGTAAGCGTAGCAGAAAATCTGGGACGGATGAAAACGATGAGAGGTACGTCTGCGATTGGATTGATATTTTCGTATTAATCGCTTTATACATACACGATACGCTTTCCCCTTGCGAATTCTATTTCGATCCAATTTTTATTTCGGTTAACCGACGGGATGTCTAATTCTCCAAGGTGACACGATGACGCCCGCGGAGATCTTTCTTCCTTTCCATCGGCGCACCTCATCGAACCGTATCTCATCGCGTCTTGGGCGCAGGCATCGGGGCCGAAGGAAATCCGTTCGAACGGAATAGGCCGAGCGAAATCTCTCCTAGGATCCAGAGGATAGCAACGTCCGCTTTTCCTTTTTGGCTGATCACGTAACAAGATTGAAGCGCGACGAAAATGATTGCGGAAAAGATTTGCTCGCGGTCGCTCGGTTTTCTCGGATTTAACCTGCCGTGGACCTATATTGGTATACATGACTTATACCACGAAAAGTTTGACGCTCTCCGGGCGACATTCGAATCCTATTTCACACGACCCCCTTTTGCAGAATCGCATGTTCGACTTAGAAAAAATAGTAATCTCACAATTTTTTGACAGGATCTTTGAAAGAGAAACCGAAAAAAAAAATCTTTTTTCGCAGAGTAATTTAGTTTTTTCTTGGAAAAACGGCAGGTTTCCGAAAAGCCGGCATCGTGCAACGTAACTTTAACCCTGCGTGTGTACGCTGGGTCTTTGAAGGAACAGTCGAAATTTGACACTCAAATTTTTGTATTCGCAACAATACTCATTTTGTGCCAAATAATTGCTGTTCCGTTTATTGCGACATGGCTGAATCCGTAAAATATTCCCTACTTTCAGGTGCTTAAATAATTCAACTTCCTGGAGCCCAGACCGAAGACACTATATTCTTTTGGAAGCTCATAGTCTAGGCTACAAAAGCCCATAATCGTTTTTTTAAATATTTGTTTATTGTAGAGTTACGATTTTTATAACAAAAATCCGTTTTTTTCGCTTTTTCGACTATTCTTCAATTTTTATTAACAGCGGTTTTAAACTTTTGATTTTGGCAACTTCTGGGTCATGTGGTAGACACTTCAAGAGTAACCCAGAATTTTTTCAGATTTTTTGAAAGCCCAAGAAACTTTGAAAACACGACTGTTTCCTAAAAGACCCAGTGTACACACCGTGTCTCGAATAATATAGTGTACACACGCAGGGTTAAAACTGTGAGATTTGTAACATTTAGTCTAAGGAGTAAAAAGTTGTATTTGGTTATTTTGAAGTCACGACATTTAAAAAAAAAATTGCCAATATTTCTTCGTATTGCTAGTTTCGGTTGATAGTCGACGATTTGTCTCATTGAATTATTGCCGTTACTTTGAAACAAAGATGTTTCAATGGACATATCAAGAGGAGAAAAGGTAGATACACCCTTGGCCACAAATATTAGGCCAAGACTAAACTAGACCCCAATAAAATTTTGATATTTTAAAAAGTACATAAAGTTATTACAATTGCGTTGAACTAAAGCTAAGATGGCATCATCAAAAATAAAATTAAACAATAGAAAACCTCTTTTGGTGCATTGCAAAACATCCGGATCGTAAAAACGCTAAACATGTGCGTTTTTTTCAATTTCGACAAAACTTTTGCCAGTCTTCATTTGCTAATCTCAGAATGGAGGAGCTCTTTTCTCCGATTTTATTAGTATCATTCGACTCTGCCGAAGAGTGGTTACTTTATTTTGCCCGATCATCTTCGATTTGACTGACTGTCAGTTTTCATTCCTTTAACTCCACATAACCTCAGAACGTCATTTGATTCATACGACCTACAAATTAAATCATGTATCTTATGTCCCCCTTGATATTTCCATTGAAACATCTTTGTTTCAAAGTAACGGCAATAAATTAAGGCGGTCCTCTAGTTTCTCGGGTCGAAAAATTAGATTTTTTTTCATAAATCACAACTACAACATGTGTAGAAAATGTTTGCCAAAGGATTTTTCGATATTCGAAGTGGTTCACAAGTTACGGCCCTGGAACGGAGCAGGTGTACGGAGCAGGTATACTTTCAAACGCGTTTTTCTCGAAACACCATTTTTCGAAACGGTGACCACGATATTTCAGAAACTACTGCACCGATCTTGTTCAAATTTATACAGCATTTTTAATATGTTATAAGCCAGCGATTGAACTAGGATTATCATGATTGCTTCGATAATTTTTTTTGTACGAGCGAAAAACTTAAGAAAAAATGAGTAAAAAATAGAATGTAATTTTCAAAAGTGTATAAAAAAGTCAATTTTTGTAATTTAGAATTCACTCTAGTTCAATCGCTAGTCTTAAACATGAAGATTAAAATGCCGTTTGGTTTTTTGATTTCAGATAAGCAGAACAGCCGCAATCTTGGTCACCGTCAAGCACCTCTTTTACTTGATGTCTTCCTGTCGGCCACTATAACTTTTATTCTATTATATATTTTGACTTCAAAAAATTTGTAAAGCTTATTTAGATGTTAATTAAGATTATGCAAAAACAATGAGATTGACTATTTCGATGCTTTGCCCGTAAAAAATTATTGAAAAAGCCGTAAAAAAACAGCCGAGAAACTAGAGGACCGCGTTAAGGAGACAAATCGTCGACTATCAACCAAAACTAGCGATACGAAGAAATTTTAGAAAAAGAATCTAAAAAAATGTAGTGCCTCCAAAATAAAAAAAAAAACAATTTTTTACTCATTAGACTAAATATTCCAAACCTCATAGTTTTCAAATTACGCCGCACAATGCCGGCTTTTCGGAAACGGCTAACGGAAAGCTAAGGGTTTCCCTTCCAAAGATCTTATCACAAAATGGTGAGATTACTATTTCTTCCAAGTCCAGCACGCGAGCAAGAAAACTTGAACTCGTACAAGGCTGATCATGTCAGGCTGAAGAACTTTTTCTGTTTCTCTACTGACAACAATAAGGCTCAACAAAAGAGGGTGCATAAATAGCAATTATCATCACTGAAGTTGATTGACGATTGTTTAAAAGAAGAGTCCTAGAATGTGCCAATCAGTCCAGCCAATATCTGGTTCGTGCGGTATAACATTAACCAAGATGCATAAACACCCGTACGCCGCACGTGTGAATATATCGACCTGCTCAATAGACAGCGATATATGTATGTACGTGTTCGCTTACCTAGGTATTCTGCGTGCTTGACCGAAGGGGAGAAACTAGCATTCTGACTAGTACACGAAAATCATTAAATTCGCGATTTTAGTAGGAGACTCGCGATATAGGGAGATACGGCGTGAATAAGTTGGTACGTTGCATCTATGCGCCCATTATATTGCTGATACTGAAACCTCCATTTGTATATTCGAACTAACATATAGACTTTTATAGAATGTCTTATCAAGGAATAATATGTGCGAATATATATAAACACATGAATGTATGTGCACACGCACACACATACACACCAAGTATATTACGTGTAGAGAATACATTCACTTGCCGGATAACATGGTATATCTCGTCTCCACTCCGCACTCTCCTGTATTAGCGTAAAACACCCTGCTAACTTTTTATTTTCTTCAATCTGCCAGGGCACGCCATAAAAAATATATATAATAGTTGCGATAAACATAACGCAGGTTTGGTACACATGCCTTGTTGCACGCGATATAAGGTGAGAGCGTTTTATCCAAGGAGCATTTTTCACATTGAGCTTGTTATTTATTGAAGCTAGGAACTTAGTAGCTTTTGGCATAGGTACTCGAGAAAGTATAGACGATGCTTACAATATGGACAACAACTGGTCCAATTATACAGCAACACGGTTTAGGCTGTTTAGGCCTATCATTGTTTAGACTGGCTAAATTGAATATCGGCAGCTGATAATCTGCGAATTTTAGCGGTCGGCATCAGCCGTCGAATGGCAACTAGCCTATGGGATCCAACGGTCGTGCCCATCTCATTAGATGGCATCCAACGGTCATGCCAATCTTGTGCTGATGCGATCTACCCTTGCATGGCTTATGGTCGAATTGAGCATCGGTATAGAAAAAAGCCTCGGTGTTTTGGGTGTGTATCAGCTTTTGCAAGGCAACCGGCCATTGACAGACAGCTGGAATCTTGGGTCGACGCTACTTAGCACTGCTATTGACACTTGGCGAATTACCGATCTTGAACCTACATGGGCTGTAAATAGTATCCGATCGTCGTTGCCGTTTCTTAGCCCCGATCTCGAGGGCCTGTTTAAGGTCAACATAACCTCACAAATGTTCAAACATAGTTTCCTAATAGATGGTTAAGGCCCTCGGCCACAGTAACGAGTATAAAATCAATTTTTTTTCGTATGAAAAAGTGATTCATTCATAAAATTAATTACATATCTATTTATTATGAATATCAAGCTGTTAGAATTTTTTTCGATGTACAAAATGGCCGACTACTCGAAACTTCTCGAAACGCTTTTTTCCAATTGGCGTGACAAATAACTTTAACAATTTTCACTCGATTTACTTCAAATTTAAAAGTTACGTTCCTAATTGCATTTCGCAGAGAAGTACGCACGGATTTTCTGATGAATCGAAAACTTTCCATTTTATGAGCAGTTTATGAGCAGTTATAATAAAAATTTTCACTGAAAATTCATTTCGTAAGTTCAAATACCTACAACGTTAGAATAAAACAATATTTTTTAAATTCCGTACGTACTTCTCTAGGTATTCTAATGTAGATTGACGAGAATTTTTTTTTGTTCTAGGTAAAAAATTGTGGATGCTAAATGTCACGTCGCGGAGCGCCTAAAAAAGATAACAAGAAGAAAATATTAGTAGTCGGCCATTTTGTACATAAAAAAATATTGTTTTTTTCTAGCAGCTTGATATTCATACTAAATAGATGTGAAATTAATTTTATGAGTGAATCACTTTTTTATACGAAAAAAAATGTTAAATTCGCACATGATTGTATATCCGTTACTGTGGCCTAAGGCCTTAAGCTTTGCAGGAAAAACAGAGCATCAGGCACTGTAGAATACAATGACGCAGAGCTTGATGATTTTATTTTGCCCTAGATATTATTCATCCCTGAAGAATCTCTGTTCGAAAACTTCAGGTATGTTTCTCGCACTCATATGTCCAGGCGGTACAGCTCCTACTTCGCCTTACACCAGTCCTGGTATTCTTGGCATCCTTATATCTGGTAGTTCGCCAGATATCCGCCAGGTGGCTTCGGGCGAAGTGCTCTCGCGTAACCGAGATACCACTTCTGCAACGATAATAAGATTTTAAGCCACTGTACCACTTACGCAGACCTATAGTCTTCAGGTACTAAGTAGTACTGAAGTACTAAGTAGTACTGAAGTCTTCAGGTACTAAGTAGTACTGAAGACTAGTCTTGTAAAGTACGGTGCACATGTATTCCCCTTAGAGCTGCTCCATATGGTTTTTGTAGTTAGTTCGGAGATAGGAAACTGGGTATACGACGTTGAAACACAATTTTCGAAAAAGAACACAATCACGCAGGTGGATAGATTGAACAAAAGCAAGCTTGTGACGCATGGGACATTCGATATTGCTGGAGCTTTTAAAGAAGCGGCAACAAAGGGACATTGTCTGCTTGGGTATCGCGGAAATTCCAATAGAGATACATTTCAGCCGGTCTGACCTCGATGGGGAATAAAAGTTGCTTGAAAATAGTTACCGAATAAACAATCGCGATGATTTTTTGCTGACCCAAATGGTGCATCCCGATCGAAGTGTTGAGATTTTTTGTTTGGCGCCTGCCCTAGTTTAAAGCGGAGTACACATACGTACACAAAGGTACACTCTATCGTAGCTTCGCCACAAATTATATTCGAGTAAAAATGGAATTACGTAAGTAAACGAGGCACAGCAGTTTGTTTTTCTCGTCTTTTAAATAGTTCGAATGGGGACAGGATGAACAGATTTATTGAAGTTGAGCAGGACGATCGAGAGGCACTGCAGAAATGATCGATCGCTTAGTGTACAAAATCGCCGAATTAAACAATTTGATTACATTCACTCCGCGTAAATACATCTCTTCCTCTAATATTTATTCACGATTGTAAACAAAGCAAATCGGAACATGATTTTTTCATACATTGCCTTTTTTAAATTCTTCGCTCCAAATTTTAGCTTAGGCGAGAGACATTTTTTTACCCGACTGAGGACGCGCAGTCATTGAAGGCGTTACCCCCACTTGTAGCGCAAAAAAAGGCCTTTTTCATGAATTTTTTTAAAAGAAAACTACAAAACTTTTTTAATCGATCAATATACTATCTTAAAGAACACATCTTGAAGAACTTTCAGTAATTTTTTTATTGAAAAATATTACATTGTTTGGTGGCAAATGGCCGTCAATGAAATAATGTTTTTATATACACGGTTTGCGGTGACCAACATTGCGGCGAAGTGCATCATCTGAAAAAAAAATGCGGATGGATTTAGTCAAATATAAGTATAAACTAGTCTTTAATCGAAGGATTTTAAAAAATATTCATTTTTCACAAAATGGCGGACAGTCAAAGTTAATGGTTCGATTTTAACGAAAAAAAACGGCCGTTTTTTGGCTATAAGACGGCCATTTTTTTTGAAAAAAAAAATCGAACGATTAAAGACTACATTTTTATGTATTAAATAAGCCTGCAAAATTTCAAGAAGATCGGTTCATTAGTGTTCGAGTAATCTTGGGCACCGACTTGAGAAATGCCATTTTGAGAAAAATGCGTTTAAAGTTTCAATTTAAGTTTACACGGAGAAAATATTTTTTTTGTAAACTTACATAGAGTCATCTATTCCGGGCCCATACAGAAGTATGGGCCCGGATACTTATACTTCAAAAAAATGCAATAAAAAAAAATCGATTTTTTCAAAATCGCAAGTGGAGGTAACACCTTAAAAGAAAAAATAGATTTCGCCAAGTCGAAGGTGCCCAAGCTCGGGTAGATTAGTGGTACAACGCCACCGGCATATACATAGATATGTCTGGTAGGAAGAAGTAAAGCCGAAGCTGATGGCGATAGTGGACTTTGCCTAGTCGTCGGAATGGCGGAAACCATTTGGGTTTCAAGGGTCGTTCGCGTGATGAAACTTTCAAGACGACTTTATGACAAGGCCAGGGGTGAGGGGGTGGGCGGAAGGAAAAAAACGGCAACGGGTAGGGTGACGTCTTGACCCGTATAACGAGAGCTCTGATGATGATGATAAAAGCTCTCGCGAGCAACAACCATCACCAGTTACAATAAAGATCATAGGGTAAGAAACGGAATACGAGGAAAGATGTAATAGAATGAAAGTAAAGAGGATGTGTCTAGGAGCTATAAAGATGTGACAATCAGCGGTCAGATGTATATGAGTTTTTATACGGGATATCCGGCGACATTTTTCTCCCAGCTTGTAAGGACGCCGGCGAACTTTCGCTTATGACAGCCACAACACATGCACCATGAGCAGAAAGCACGGTCGTGCGCACTTTTACTCAAGTTCGAGCTGCAAACACGGGCTCGATTGCGCGCTTATCCTTAAAATCAAATCGGTACTTGATTTTTATACAAGTTCACACGAAAGCGGAAATTTAACGGGTTATGCCTTTAGTTGTAGCAGTCGAAAGCAGCTTATTTTTTTTCGACAATCGTGATGACAAATTCGTACAAAAATTAAGTATTTGAAAAAGTATCGTGCGAAAAACAATCTGTATGTTTTTTGTGCAAAAATATTTATCAGGTTGATAAAAAAGTTTTGTCGCAATAGTTTCAATATAATTTATTTATTTATATATCTTATACAAAACATTTCTAATCAACAATATATTCGCCATCGGTTTCTATGACACTCGACCATCTAGTTGGCAACTCATTTATTCCCTTTGCCCAAAACTGCGGCGGCTGGAACTCAAAGAAATTTGAAATATCCCTTCTTAGATCGTCGACGTTTTCGAAAGTTTTGTTTCTCAAATATGCCTTCAAATGTCTGAACAAATGGTAGTCAGATGGCGCGATGTCGGGAGAGTATGGTGGATGAGGAACGGTATTCCAGTGAAGCTCAGTGATTATTTTGTGGGTTTCCTTTGCGACATGGGGTCTCGCGTTGTCGTGGAGAAGGTGCACAGTCGCGCGTCTTGGCCGTTTTTTTCTTATAGCTTTTGCCAATTCCTGGAGATTTTCGATGTATCGTGTAGAGGAGATCGTCTTACCTACAGGGAGAAAATTGTGAAACAGCATTCCCTTTGCGTCCCAGAAACAGCACAACAAAACCTTTTGTGAGTGATGATGAGATTTCGGTTGGTGTGGCGGTTTTTCTCCGATAGGAAGCCAGTAGGCTAAACGCGTTCTGTTATCATACAAGACCCAGCTTTCATCTCCCGTCACAAGATCTTCTAAAAACTCCTTGCGATGGTGGCGAAGCAGGAGAGACTGGCAGATGCCCATGTAGGGTGATCGGTAGTGGCCAATGATTGGCCGATGCTCGACGCCAAGCTTGCCAACATTGGCACTCGAGCTTGGCCCGATCATCGACCGAGCCTTGGATGATAAGAGCGGCCCGATATTCGCAATCAATATTGGCCCTAGAATGGCTTATGAGAATCGGCCGAGGATCGCGTAGGAGTTCATTCGAGAATCGGCCAACAATAAGCCCTCTCAAGATTGCCATCATTGGCACTCGAGCTTGGCCCGATTATCGACCGAGTCTTGGCGGATAATTGTGACCCAATGTAGATCACCAAAATTGGGCCTGCACAGCCAAAAAAAAAAAAAAATTAATTATTTTTGTATTGTAATTCGCCATTACCTGGTCTTTCGAAATGATTAGTTCGAAGAAAATATTTCACCCCATAATGGGGCTCGAACCTTGAACTTCCCTACTCATAGCCAAACACGCTGCCCCTATGCTACCGAGTACTTGTAACATTTGAATCGCAGATATGGCATAAGATACCAAATGGATTTTCATCATTATTTGTATGACATAAACTATATCAATTAGTTAATATCATTGTGATAATTAGAGAGTGTTATCGAATGACATGTTATAGAATTTTCAAACCTAACCTATATATATATAATTCTTTTCTCTCCACCTTCTCTACTCCCACAACCCGTTAATATGTGTGCTGCAATAAAGACAGACCATTAGTTCATTAGTTCAAGTTTAATTTGAATAAATAAATATATTTAAAATGAATAATTCCAATAATGGAATGCAATAGGAAAAATTTGATTTCAGGAAAAATCTAGTTAATTCAAATAAAAAATAAATAAATAGACGCGGTTAGTTAATATTACTAGAATTTTTCTGTCAGTGTAGGATGGTTCATAAAAATCGGCAGAATATCGCGTATGAGCTCGTTCGAGAATCGGCCAACAATGAGTGCATTGATTTGGTAGTATATTTGTTAAGAAAAATGTCCAATGGACTCGTAAAAAGTATTTATCTCGTCTCTCAATGACTTCAACGCGAAACAATGAATCGTCAATATACGAATTGCGGTTCGATCATGCGTTACTCGGCCGAACATTGTCCTCGTATCGGCAAACCAATGATTGGCGAGTCTATACTTCGCCAAACATCGGCCTCATATCGATAAACCAATAATGAACAAGTCTATACTTGGCCGAGCATTGGCCTCGTATGGGCAAACCAATGATTGGCCCGTCTATACTTCGCCAAACATCGACCTCGTATCGACAAGCCAATGATTAGCGAGTCTACGTTTGGCCGAACATTGGCCGCGTATCGGCAAACCAATGATTGGCGAGTCTATCCTTCGCCAAACATCGGCCTCGTGTCGACAAGCCAATGATTAGCGAGTCTATATTTGGCCGAACATTGGCCTCGTATCATCAAACCAATGTTGGCCAGTCAATACTCAGCCGAGCTTTGGCGTAAAATTGGTTAATCGATCATCGTCCCGCCAACATTGGTCCAAGTATTGGCCGTTACGGTTCGATTGGCGAAACCTACATGGGTGGTCACTCGACAGTTCTTATTGTCGTCGGTGAGACGATGTGGTATCCATTGAGCTAGAACCTTCCTGTATCCCAAGTTGTGTAAGTGATTGACTATTGACGGTTGGGCGCAGCCAAGTTCTCTTGCTAGCTCGTGCGTACTTGCTTCCGGTTTTTCTTTGATGCAGCGGAGTAATGCTTCATCATCGATGGTCGACGGTCGTCCGGAACGTTCCTTATCTTCAAGGCTTGTGTCTCCAGATTTAAAACGATTGAACCAACGCTGGACTGTTCGATGAGAAACTACGTTCTCGCTGAATGCATCCTGTATATTTTTAGCAGTTGTGCTTGCGTTCGTGCCGCGCCGCCACTCGTAAAAAATGATCGCTCGAAGTTACCCCTGCGAGATCGAAGCCATTTCTGGCCACTAGAACGCGCGCTCGCCCTTTTATACCCTGTCACGCAGAAGAGTAGAAAACATTCTAGAATATTCTCGACATAGCTCGATGTCATATTGCGACAATACGTAAAAAGACATTTTCAAAATTTTTGCGACAAAACTTTTTTATCAACCTGATAATTAGAATCGATCTACAGCCGATGTACGGAAGCACCTCTCGAAAACGTATTTTGCAATGTCCTCCTGCACCAGGTTATCTAATATTGAAAAATCAAACAGATTTCGTTAGTATATTTGTTTAGCCTATGATTAATCGAAGGAATTTCCGAAATATCAAATTTAAACAAAATGGCGCGTGTTCGAAGTGTCTTGATTTTTGCGAAAGAAGTCGGCATTTTTCGTTCATCAAATCGAAAGTAAACATCGGAAAAAATCCTGCGATGATCGGAGGATTTATTTTACTTGAACGCTTGAATGTGCGCATTTTTCTTCCGACTTGGCAGTGGAATTTAATTCCAATATTCGGTTTCCCGGGAACTCAATTTTAGACTGGACTGGACTCAATTTTGAAATTGAGCACGTACCGGGACATATGGGGTTGAAATTTGCATCGTTGGAATACAACGAAAATTCTTTCCAATTTCTTGTTTTCATTAATATCCAAAGCGATATTTTGCAGATTCAAGTTGCCGATCACTGAATGAAAATCACGAAAAATGTTCACTTGATTTTCGTAGCTCAAATCTGCCAAAGAAAATTCGGTAAATAAAAAAAATCATTATCGTTGCGTTACAAATGGCTCTGAAATGGCTTAAAAAAAACGAGCTTAGGCTCCGATTTGGATTTTAGGGTACTTTTAAACTGAAGGACGAACCAAAGTTCGTTCCGGTGAAATGCAAATAAGAGATTGGCGATAAGTATAAACTGATATCTGAACTCGAGTTCGTGCTCGCGCCTATGTTGGCAACGATCTTATAGACTGTGTGCACTTCACTTCGCAGTTGCGAGTAAAATTTCATCCGATCAGGCCAGTGTTTAATTGAACCAATGGATCTTACTTAAGGTATTCCTATCGCTTTACACTAGTCATACCACTGATCATACTTATATTGCATATTTTTAACATATGCAAAAAAAATAATTTGTAATAACTAAAAATGTCAATGTGTAAACTGTTGAATGAATGTTCACATTTAGTTCGTTTGTGTCGGCGAAATATGTCGCTTAAAAATAAAATATGTGTGGAAATTCGAATAAGTGAGATGAGGTTAAGACTACAGTCAGCTGTTGCCTTGCTGTTACGTCTCTTTATCGTAGCAAGTGGTAATAAATCAAATACCGGAGGTTAAAATTAAACTTGATATTACATAAAAATTAGGTTAATAAGCGTAATTTTTTCTAGGAGCTCGGTTGGATTACTACAACTGTTAAGTATCTAAATCTGATTATTTTTAAGAATCTGACGGATTCCCACTATTATATACACTTTTGTAGCGACCGGAAATTGGGTTTTTGCATGTCGTCTTGGAATTCCTTCACAAAAATACGCAATTTTAATATTTTTTCCTCTGCAATTAGGCCGATAACTGACCCTGAAATTTTACAGAGACGGTTATTGATATATTTAGTGATGCTCAAAAAAAATGAAAATCCTATGGATTGAAATCCATAGGATTTTCATTTTTAGAGAGAGAGAGAGAGAGAGAGAGAGAGCCTGGCGATAGGATTACCTTAAAACTCGAAAATTGAAACTAATTTTTCGACCGGCTAAAAAGTGTATGATGTAGACTTACGCTTTCGAGCATGATTTAGATTATTTCTCTTGTGAGTCGTGATGATGTTAAAGTTTGCATTGTTGAAAGACAAGGAAAAGTCATTTCAATTCGTCTTCTGATTCCATTTTTGTCATTGTTCAAACATTCTATTTTGCAGAATCGCCGTTGAGGATTTAAAAAACCGTTTAAGTGATCTTACTAGCCTAGAACCCCCAAGAAGGATTCAGCAGAAAAAAGGATTGTCGTTACATTCGAACGATGCAAACTTCAACATCATAGGTCGTCGTACATTGACAGAGAACTTGGACTATTGATCCGGTGTCGATGACGATGAGTACACCTCAGTATCTGTCCCGCCACGAGTTTCGCTTAATGTCGTTTCATTAAGGGAGTAACGGGTACTGATCTTCAAGCTCAATAGAACCTCCCACGCCTGTATATAGGAGTCAAGAGTAAGACTCGTCATTCGAATGAGAAAGAGAGTGCGAGAGAGAGAGAGAGAGAGAGAGAGAGAGAGAGAGAGAGGCATATAAAGAGCGAGAGATGTACGGTAACGAGACAATTACGCCCAGGAAGTCGTACGATCCAACCGCACGATACTTAATTGGCACCGTACCGCGAGATCCGGCCTTTTCTCGACGACACGTACTCGCATCTTCGAACCAAGCAAAGAAACACATACTCGACGCGCAGTACATCGTTTATAATATGATACCTGACATCTTCGTTACTTATACCTTGTTTCATAAAACTTTTAAAAAAATGTAAACCCTACAAACCACGTATATTGGACCTGCGGAGAGAATTGATTTTCAATCTCCTTGTTCCAAAAGCTAGCTATTATAATTCCCCTATACGAGAAGAACAAATGACTTCATCTCGTTCGCTCATGGGTGGATGGGTAAAAAAATGTAAAAAAAAACGTACACTATAATCAAAATCATCGGAGACCATTTAAGTTCTATCGTGTCAATAGTTACTGATTATTAGGTGTACAAATAAGTTTTCGGCTTGCGAACGAAAACGGCTGTATTGAATATTGAATCAAAATATATATCGCGAGCACAGTGAGCAAAATGAGTTGCAATAAGGCGCATATTAGGCACTTTATGCTTTTTGGGTTCGAATTGAAAAAAAAAATACTTCCTAGGCTGAGAAAGTAATTTGCCAGGCACTAGGGCAAGTTGTCGTATCTATCAGTGCCGCGAAGTAGTGGTTTCAAAGATCGGGAGTGGAAATTTCGACCTCAAGGATGGCGAGAGGGCAGGGCGACCAAAAAATTTTGAAGACGAGGATTTGGAGACGCTGCTGGACGAAGGTCAATGCCAAACACAATTAGAGCTTGCTGCTACGTTAAAAGTTACCCAACAAGGAGGCGTACGCAAATTTCGTAACGCAATTTGGAGGGGGGGGGGGGGGGGCAAGCGTTTGCGTTATGTCACGGTTTTAGAACTGCCAAAATTGGCGAAATTTCTGCATATTCAAGTTTTGAATTTAAAACTCGCGCGCAATTTTACCGCGGAACGTTGACAGCTTTCCATACGAAATGTGTGCCAGTTTCCCCAAGCAAATTTTTTTTTGTGTTTTATCATTCTTGAAAGTACATATATTCAAAAATATGTTGGCAACATTTTTAGTCACAGGTCCGAAAATTGACGGAGTTACAGTCACTTTGGTGAGAACAGGTAACGCGACCGGTTAGTACCCTCAGTCCCTACATGTGTGGCATCGTTCACAATAGATGAAGTGCTGAAAACTAAAAAAAAACTAAAAAAAAAACTTAAAAAAAAACTAAAAAAAAATGCTAAAACAAATATTAGGTGTACAAATTGTACACCTAATATTTGGTCTCTATATAAATCGTCGAATCTAGTACCATCCCCATCTTTTTTCGCTCGTGTTATGACAATGTTGAAGCAGAGCAACTATACCTTTTAGAAATCCATTGTAAGTAAAGAATTACTGTTCCAAGCTTGCTAGGAAAGGTAAGAAATGTCCGGCGAACGGAACTGACGTATGTACAGTGACAGGAGAATTAATCTGTGACGGTAAAACCGAGAGAAAATCGGATATGATTTGCACAAATTTAGGTCTGTTATTTGATTAATCTTTGAGATGAATTAATTTCATGATATATATGGAAACGCCCATAGCTATGGCATGAGAAAATATGTATTATAATACACGAGATTTCTCGAATGAAATATAAAGTAAATATATGTGCATAATATTTCCATATATGTTAAATAACTCACACGAGTTTTCCAGTCGTGGAATATCTTGTGCATTCACATATATATATATTCCGATGATGAACGTCACTGGAACTTTAAAAGTTATGCATAAACATACCGTACGCCCGAACTCTTTTTTTCAAGACGGAATTTTCTAATTGACATTCGCAATTTTTCAATTGCCGCACTTTGTGCACCCGAGCACAAATATCAAATCATAGTCTTTGAAAATTCAAAACGTCATCTACGGTGAAGTACAATGTATGAATAAAGCAAAGATACCTTATGGCATAAAAATAAGCAGAGAAAAAGCTTTTCCTCTCGAGGAAAAACTTTTAATTGTGCGATCAACAAAGCGTAAAAGTTTTTCTCAAAACTTTCATTCATTTATTCTCTCAGAGAGAAATAACTTGCCATCCTTGTAATTTTTCGTATATATTTTCCGTCGCCGTCGCGACTTCAAGGGCGTACATCCAAATATATACAGGGCAATCAATCCCGAAATCTTCCTGAGGCAATAGTGTACTTTTGTTTATCAACTTTCTACCTCATTAATCATGCAAACTTCGTTAAAACATTTAGTATCCGGCGACAAGATCAACCATCCTATATGCCTATGCATTACAGGCAAGGAGGGAATTGTATTTTTTTTTACCAAAAACGATATCATTTATATTTCCTTCTGACGCAGAGATACAGGCACGTAAATACGTAGATACACAATGTAAAACGATCGCAGTAAATAAAAAACTCCCCTTCAAGTTTCATATTCTTCCTGTGCCCAGCACAATTTTTCACACACGAAACCAATTAATTATTACGCTGCAGGGTTTTATAAGAAACACTACCAAATTTCTCGAAGTATAGGTGTTCAAGAATATGTAAAAAAAATCAAGTTACAATATTGAAAATTAGCCAAGTTACAGGCGACTTAGTGAGAGCAGGTAGCGCAACGATTTACGTGTACTAAAACTTTTATATCGCGTTTTTCTCGATACGACATTTCTCGACCTGGCCGAAATCATAACTCTAGCTACTCCAATGTGCTATTTAAAAAAACCAAAATTTCCGTAATCGCAGTATCTATCGTTGTACGTAGCCTTTTTTGTTATCTAGATGGTTTAGTTGGTTGGCTTAAACCACTAATTTGGTTTAAGCCCCCGAATATAAGTGAAAATTGTACCAAAATTACACTTTTTTTTTAACTCCAGCCATTTTGTGATTTTTTTTCGAAAAACTGCTACATACAACGAGAACTACGTTTACATAGATCATGAGAGTTTTTTATTCTCATTATTCAGACCAACCATTGTCAAGTTATCGATATGGCCGTTGGATCGCATTTTTTATACAGATGGTCTATTATACCTCGATGACACGGTCAACTTTTCTTTCTTCAAATAAAAAATGTACACGAAATAAGTTCAATGTATATTGAACTTATTTCGTATATTGAACTTATTGAACAACATACCTTTGTTCTGAATCCTTAATAAATAATCTAATGAACAACAAATAGTCAGAAAAAACGACCCTTTCTCGGCCCGTCATAGTGGTGTCATGCCTTAAAGGGTCTTCTCACTTTAGACGCTAAAAAGGGCTGTTTCCATGAATTTCTTTAATAGGTTTATATTATATATATTGATATAAAAGTTGTTACACAATAAATACACTTTCGAAATACATTTTTTTCAAGTTTCATTTATTTAAGGCACTATTTATAGACGAAAATGGTAGTTAAAAAAATGTCCTAAAAAATTGTAGTTCTGCGCTGTTGATGAAATCTCGGAGATGGATCATCCGAAACAAAAAAATCAAACGGTTTTAGATTCAGTATGTTAATGGCTATAGCGCATATTATACGATTTTTTTTATATGCAAAAATAACCAAATGGCGGACATTTTTCGAAAAAAACAAAAAAAAAACGTTTTTTTTCACCGTTTTTGCCGAAAAAATTAGTAGATATCAAAATTTTTAAAATCCTTGATACGCGCTATAGCTATAGTTGTAAAGAATAAGTGGTTAAAATTTCATAAGGATCGGTTCAGTAGTTTCGAAGATTTTATCAACAAGCCGTCGAAAAACGTTGTTCCGAGAAAAAAGCGTTCAAAGTTTGTTTGGGTTACATAAATATATAAAATTTGTTTTAAATGTATTTCGAAAGTGTAACAACTTTTATACCAATATCTATAATGTAAACCTATCAAAAAAATGCATGAGAATAGCCTTTTTCAGCGTCTACAGTGAGAAGACCCGTTAATAAATGATTGGGGATTTTGCTTCTGTCCTAAAAATCCGTTATATCTGAGAAACCGAGAGAGCGAGAGAGCGAGGGGGTGGCAGAAAGAAAGGTGCTTTGAGATGTCAATCTTCATATTTTGTATCGCCGATCTTCAATACATTCAATACCATCTTGCGTGGAACTAGATTTATTCGCGTGGAAAATAAATCGCATCAGCGAAAAAAAGAATTTCTGCTTAAGATAAATCATTTTGAAGTCACTTGAACTTCGCCGAGAGTTTTGTTTCACTTCATCTGGTTGACAAAGTTTTTTTTCGTGTCTGCTCTCTATCACGTTCATATACATTACTTCGCAGAAATAAAGGTGACATGTATCGTAACAAAATGTAATATTTTATGATTTCGCCGCGAGGGATATCGACGACGCCGCGACGTGCCGAGCAATTGACCGAATTGACCGAGAAAGACAAATCGCTAAACGACAACTGTCCCCGACGATACGGCGACTCCGTTACGTCGTTGTATTTTATACATGCAGATAACATTTGTAGGTGAAAGAACGAAAGAGAGAGCTAGAGAGAGCTAGAGAGAGAGGGGAGAGAGAGAGAGAGAGAGAGAGAGAGAGAGAGAGAGAGAGAGAGAGAGAGAGAAATGGACACTCGGTCAATTCGAAAAAAAAATAACATTCTCGGATGCAACAAATATATGACAAATCGATCTTATCGAAATCTTTCACCCTATCTTGTTGTCCCGCTCTTCCCTCTCTAGAGCCATTGTCTCCTTCACTACGTGACGTCTCAAAATGTATTACGTCACGGCAGTCTTCAGCGATAATAGAATTATATTATTTCTGTATACGGCATTTCTAAATGTACATATACAGGGTATCCCTCTTATCTCCGCCACCCGACATAACTCGGTAATTATCGACGTCACAAAAAAATGTTCCAGACAAAAGTTGCACGGTGTGAAGGGGGCCATTAAATGGGACCAATCCTTTTTATTTCGGTGGAGGCGCTGACGCACAGTGAAGGTCACCTCCACTTTTTTAAATGGAATGGTACATTTTTTTCTACCATATTGTGGAGCACCTCAAGCCGCATACAAAACATTAGGGGGCCAAAGTCGTTCAAGGTCATTCAAGGACACTTATTGAAACGAAATACAAATCTAAATATCTCGGATCACTACGAAATATTTGGTAGTGATCCGAGATATTTAGATTTGTATTTCGTTTCAATAAGTGTCCTTGAATGACCTCGAACGATTTTGGCACCCCAATGTTTTTTTATGCGGCTTGAGGTGCTCTACAAGATGGTAGAAAAAAATGTATCATTCCATTTTAAAAAATGGAGGTGACCTTCACTGTGCGTGAACTGACCTCGAACGACTTTTATCCCCTAACATTTTATATGCGGCTTGAGGTTGTGATAGTCAATGAAATTGTGATAGTCTGCGCTGTCTGAAATTTACACCGCACAAGTCTCGAATTAGGTGAGAAAACGAACACGCTAAGTACGTCAGAGCCATTAGACTATTCCCATCGGCGGCTTAAAAGGCTAGGCAAGAGTTCGACATCTTTGTACTACAGATAAATACTTTCCGATAATCCATAAATCTGTTTTGTTTCAATAATATTTTATGCGAGAAACAAAAATCTGCTGAAGTCATGCATGAAGGAACGTGAATCCGCACGGTGGACCCAAAAACGTTCGCTGAAGTCTGCTATGTCCAAGTAATAACTTTTCGATGCAGTATTTATGTTTGTTCGAATTGCTGCAAGCTTTTAAAGCGAAACAAATTGTCCACGTGAATAATAATTGAGAAATATGATGTTGACGTGTACATCTTTGCAATGCAACGCCATTTTTTTCTAATTCACAATTTTTGATAATCAACGTCAAACAATTTCTTGACGATTTTTCGAGTCCCGGAACCTACCCTTAGGAGGGGGTGAGTAATCGAAAAAATGGTATCTACCGATGTACGTAGATTGCACATTTACTTTTTCGATATTTACATCATGGAAGTAAAAAAACTAGCCTAAAAAAATTTAGACGAATTTAGAGGTACGGAACCGACCCTTAGGAGGGGGTGAAAAAAGGAAAAAAATCGTATCTACCGACGTACGTAGATTGCACATTTACCTTTTCGTTATTTACATCATGGAGCTAAAAAAAAAGTCGCCCAAACAATTTTTTGACGATTTTCGAGTCCCGGAACCCTTCTTAGGAGGAAGTGAAAATCGAAAAAATTGTATCTACCGATGTACGTAGATTGCACATTTACTTTTTCGACATTTACATCACGGAACTCAAAAAACTAGCCTAAAAAAATTCAGACGAATTTAGAGTCGCGGGGAACCCACCCTTAGGAGGGGGTGAACAATAAAAAAAAATCGTATCTACCGACGTACGTAGATTGCACATTTACTTTTTCGTTATTTACATCATGGAGCTTAAAAAAGTTGCCCAAACAAGTTTTTGACGATTTTCGAGTCCCGGAACCCTTCTTAGGAGGGGCTGAAGAGTCGAAAAAATTGTATCTACCGATGTACACAGGCTGCACATTTACTCTACGTTTTCAAATTAGGTACAGCTTCAGGGTGAAATTCTTTTATCACTAAAGGTACTCTACTTATCGATATACTTCTGAGAATATATTTTGAGTGTAAGTTTTTTTCAATCAAGCCCAGAATCAAATGCGTTGGTTGTTACTTACAAGGAACATCACTTTGGTGTACTCCTCCGATTTTGTTGAAACTTTTTTATGTGGAAGAGTATCAAAAACTAAGGACACGTATTTTTTTATCTTCGGAAAAACGGTTTTAAGGGGTGAAATGCACCCTCGAAAATAGGGGTATTTTTCGTTTTTGTCAATAACGTTATCGTTCTCATCTCCAATGTATATTACACAAAAAAAAAACATTGTTGCAATGTGAATTTTTTTTATATCTCGTACCGTTAAAACGTTATCGACGAAAATCGAAAAACATCCCCATTTTTGAGGGTGCGTTTCACCCCTTAAAACCGTTTTTCCGCCGATAGAAAAAAAAATACGTTTCCCCTAGTTTTCGATACTCTTCCACATGAAAACGTTTCAACAAAATCGGAGGAGAACACCAAAGTGATGTTCCTTGTTAGTGATGCTCACTCGATGTGTGAATCCTGGCCAACTAGCCAATGTTGTGTTTTCGCGAAACTACGTCTTTCTGCATGTTTTTTCTGTTCAACAGGAGACCATTGGAAAGTAATTTACACACAAACAGAAAGT